>CM053791.1:638064513-638527013 GCA_028749045.1 Cupressus sempervirens
GTAAGCGATTCTCATGAAACAATAATCATCACCCCCTCGTGTATTTTGTTGTTAATTGGTAGTGGTAAACGAAGCATGGGAGGTGATTATTCTAGATGTGCCTTCTTGTGAATCACTATTCTTAGAGAAACCACTTTTCTTTATTGATCTAGTAGTTATAGCTTCTTTTGATTTAGCTTTCATTCATTTTCTTATCTTTTCAATGATGTAGAAGGTCCTTTCCTTTATATTCTTCAATTTTGGTAGAGCCTAATTGATTTAAGGTAACTACAACCATTGTATCCTTTCAAAATAGGAAGTATCAATCAAATCTAGTTCATCCTCTTGCACACTTTTAACATCCCATCCTATTCTAATATGAATGATAGATATTGGATTCTAAACCTCATCCAATATCTTTTTCTTACCTCAAAGTCGTCTTCACAATATTACCAATAATCTTCCATATTCGAGAAGTTAAGGTATCTAGACCCTAGTGGGAAATGATTTTTGACATATCCTTTACTATTAAATGAGAATCAACTCTCATAAGAGGAAAGATCCATTTCAAGAATAGATCTTTCAATATTTTGTGCATCCCATGAAGAATTAGTGTCCTATGTCGATCGGGAAAGGAATAAGGTTTACTCCCTTGTTTTTACACTTTTTATTCACTTGACCAATTTGCTTGCATATTTCTCTAAGCACCAATTTACCATCAAAAAAGTGAGGAAGTATGAGTGGAATTTCTTGAAAACCTTCAACTCGAATGTAGGTGAAATGAGGAAGCTATATGCAATAACTTCCATATGTCTTGATAAGACTAGCTGCTTCAAGATATATTCAAAACCCTATGTTTTCTTTTAACTCTTTGGTTAAGAGCATTTACAAGACATCATTCACCCTAAATAGATGTACATTAATTTTTTTTAATTGCATTTGGGGGTAGTAATTGTAGATCCGAGTGGTTTCATTTTATTCTTTATGAGGACTCAGAACCAACCAAACTTTCATGCTGGTGATTGTATGAAATCTCTAATTTAACCAAATTGAGTGAATTGATTACTAATACCATCACTAATTAGTTCTCCTTAATCAATAAATTATTTTTTGGTAGTTATTGAATTGATGTATAAAAACACCAATCTTGAAAATATTTCACACTTGCATTCCTAGTTAACTTGTTAAGGACTACCATATCAAAGATATCCTTGGTAAAGAGTGTCCTATGTACTATTTTGGGCAATTGTAATTGTCTCTTTCCTTGGAAAATTCCACCAACTCTTGACCACGGCGTTCAAACACTTTTTTTTGTTTTGATGATAATAATATTGAGCGCTCTCCTTGGAAATATCTATAAAATCATCTCTGATTGTAAATTTGAATTGAAATGGAAATGAATATAGGATCTAGTCTTTCCAAGATGTTACCTTGTGATGTCTTAATCTCTTTGCTATGTGGTTCATATGCTTTCAAGCAATCTATGCCAACTCAAGACACTATGCTACTAATGAGTAACTTACCATATGTGTTAATCTACTATCTAGTACTTTCTAGGCCAATGGTGTTCTATCCTCTTTGCTAACTTCTTCCCTAAAATCTGCAATATTAGTATCCCCAAATTTGAATTTATTAGCATGAGGAGCATACATTAAAGTATGAAAACCAATTATTGGCCTTGATAATTATACTTCATTTTGGATGGCCTTGGATCATTTATATTCATGGCAATGATTTTGAAATCTATCTCTCACAAGACCTATGAGCCTTCAAGTTCTCAAAGTCTTGGAGTTAATATACATATTGTGCCAATGGCTCTTGAACATCATTTCTTAAGAAGAAAGAATGTCTCTTGACTCCACATGTCACTCATGAGCAAGGGGTTTACATAGTAACATGTGCATTTATGTAATGTCCCCTTTTTTTAGCATGCTCCAATAGTTGGCTAGGTCAGTTCATCATGGTGACCCTCGTGAGCTAGCATTATGTTTTGAGGGTCTCTGAGTGTGATAACCCTATATTGTCATATATAAGTATATTCAAAATATACATATTATTCTTTTACATATAAATATATACATTCAATTTCTTATTGTAAATTAATAATATTAATAATACTAATATTATCATATTATTCCTAATCAATAATAAATACCAAAATAAGTAAAATAAGCAAATAAATTTTTAATAATAAAATAATTTAATCATTATACCCTTATAATAATAGTAGCTGTTAAATGTATCTTGACACTAGTACATTTGAGCCCTTTTTTTGACCATTATTGGTCAAAATTTTGACCCAAGTTGGTCAAAATTTGGACCAACCAGTTGGTCAAAATTTGGACCAACCACTTGGTCAAAATTTTTTGCATCAAAATTTTGACCAACATACTGGTTGGTCAAAATTTTGACCAATCTATTGGTTGAAAACCTTCCAAATTCATGGTGCAAGTTCTACCAAGTAGTGGTCAAAATTTTGACCAATGCTTGGTCGAAAACGACCAGCCATTAGTTGAAATTTCCACCAATGCTTGGTAGAAAATAGCCAGTGTTTGTCAAAATTTCAACCAATGATGGTAGAAAACACCCAAGAGTTGGTCAAAATTTCAACCAATGATGGTAGAAAACCACTAGGCATTGGTCAAAATTTCGACCAACACTTGGGTGTAATTTTTTTTTCAAGCATTCTATAAAATAGTTCACATGTCTTGCATATGATTTGACATTTTGCATGCATCACACACTCTCTCATCCAACTGATGATGGATTATAGAGAGTGATCTGAAATGATGATGCTAAGAAACACACACAATCAAATCCAAAATGAACTTGCATTAAAAATGGATTGTGGAAATCTGATATTAATATATATGTTTAAGTTTTGATTGTCTTGGTAGACATGCATGCAAAATTAACAATATCAAATTTTCACAATCCATTTGTAATGCAAGTTCATTTTGGATTTGATTGTGTGTGTTTTTTTAGCATCATCATTTTAGATCACTCTCTGTAATCCATCATCAGCCGAATGAGAGAGTGTAGTATGCATGCAAAATGTCAAATCATATGCAAGGCATGTGAACTATTTTTATAGAATGCTTGAAAAAAACCGACAGTAACTAATCAAATCACTTTCCATACAAACAGAGACATGATTACCACCTTTTTCCATAGGTAAAGAAGGTCTGCATCTCCCTGGTTTATAACCCTTGCTTCCTTTTCATCAAAAAATTCTTCAATCCCATTGTCAAAGGTGAAAGTAGCATTAGCATTTTCAGGGTCACTTCCCATCAAATTGAGCTATAATTTATCAAATTTTAAATTCTAATTGCTTATACTTACTAGCTTTTTTTGCTAACAGTTGCAATCTTTACCACAAGAAGTAGAGCATAGATTCCCTCAACTCTTTATGCAAGCTTTGAAGCACCACTTTTAACAATTTGAAGTAGAGGCTCCACCAAGGGTTGCATCTATGCAATCAATCATGTAATCTAATATCTTCAAACTCATATCCATAATAGATGTGATAAATCTCTAAAAATGATCTATAAAATATTAAAATCATTATAATGTAAAACTTAACCCAAAGAGTTTGACCAACTAAATTTACTCGTATTAGAATGATGAAGTAGGTAGGGTGAATGTTATTCAAAGTACAATAAGAGTTATAAACTTAAGTGGTTTAGGCACTCTAGCCCATCAACCATGTCAATACTTCAAGGATCTGGTTTGTTAAGACTATCTTCAAGGCTCCCTAAATTAAGGTTTTGGCTTCATAAACTTTAAAACATTTAAACTCAAGGATTCTAAGGCTCCAACACAACTTCAATACCCCAATACAAAACTCTCTCAAATTGTTCCAACAGTCCAATTCTCTTCCCTTTAGGCTTGCTGCATACTTGAAGTGGGGATGACTTTGGCTTTTCCCAAGATATGTGACAATGTAATGATGCTCATTGATGGCCTATTTGGTGTATTACAACATATCATGGATTTCCTTATGTTTTTTTGGATTAGCACAACTACCCTTGACTGGTACCCTATTTTTTATGCATAAAAGTGACTACTTTTTCAAAAGAAGTATCATTGAATGACATCCAATAAACCCCAACTCCTAGAAAGTGACTTATTACCTCTTCAATTTCTTAATCCAAAAAGGAATTGCTCTCCAATACCCTGCAACATCAAAACCCCCAAACTGGCACTCCCAAACCCTTGAATTAGGGCTTCCTCAATCCCCTAATTACACACACTTCCAGTCCCAATTAGCAATGGATTCACCTTCAAATTAACATTTTTCAATGTCTCTAGCCATCAAATAGACCCCTTTTTCAGGTAGAATGTCTACTGCAATAGCTGATCATGCATTTTTAATGGACTGTCATGCTATTTTTTAACTAAGATCACTTTTATCTTGTTTAATCTTGCATGTGCCTAGTTAGTAACTTATAATACATGTCAATTGTGGTTATTCCATGAGTATTGAGATCCCATACTCATGGAATGATTTCCATTATTCTTAAATTCTATTGCAGCAAGTATATAGTTAAAACAAGTCACTGGTTCTGCAATTGGTGTGGCAACAAGTTTAAGACAATGTGGAAAACATCAATTAGAAATGTGGATGGCTAATAAATCCTATCAATGCATTAATAAATCAAACCAAATTTATTTGAGACTCTAAAGGATCAAGAAAATCTTGCAAAAATCAAAGTTTTATTGCTTGTGGTATTACACTAGTTTGTACACCCAACTCCCTCTTCTATATCTGTAATAGCGGCTCCCTCTTACATATATAAGACTTAAAAATATAACCAATCCAACCAACTATCATTGGGTGAAAGGTTCAAGTCTAAAACTAATACTTCCCTTCAAAATCTAAATGACCATTATATGTTTGAAAATTTGAACTTAAAACATAAATCTGCTTATTAAACATTAAAGCCCTTTTCTCATTATTAAAATCTTTCACCTAGTTTCCTAATATCATTACTAGACTCATCCTCAACCTATCTTAGAATCCTAGAAACCTTATTAAGAACATTATTGAAACTTGACAACATTGTTCTCAAGCTGAAACTGATGTATTATACTAAGGCCCAACACCTAAAAATGCTAGAACACCTTTAATTCTCATGAAAATTTGTAACTCATATTGGGTGTACAAGAGATGAATTATGCATCAATCCCCTATGGAATAGTATAATTCACTATTGCCATGCATAATTTCATCTTGATTCAAATCTCCATAAGGCAATGCATTAAATGTGAATCAAATAGTCTGGTATAAAACCTCAACAATACTAAAATGTGATCATCACTAAGGTATGCCCGTCCTAATTAAGCATCAATCCCATAGAGACTAGTGTAATTCATAATTACCATGCATTATTTGATGTTGATTGATATCTCCTTGAGACAATGCATTCAATTGGAGTGAAACATAGTCTACCAGAAAACCTTTAACAAGACTTAAAAGTTAAATGTTATCAATAATAAGGTATGCAATTTGTAATGAGCAGAGCATTTTCAGAATTGTATTGGGTGATTGATATCTCCTTGAGACAATGCATTAAATTGGAGTGAGACATTTTCTGCTAGAAAAATCTTTAACCAAATTAAAATGTGATCACATGAAACACATTAGTATTTGTTAAACATAATTAAATAAAATGCTTAAGAGAAAGTTTCATGAGTCATCAGGAATTTAAAGAAGCACAATCCTTTTTATCCCAAATATTGCCATAAATAATGTGTATACAACAACTACAAAAAGCTTTATTTATGAATGAAGCAACTAGCAATATGAGATGATAGAATTATACAAATTAAATTAAATTGCATATCCTAGATTAAAAAGCAAAGGGAATTGTTACATTAAGTACCATGGTAGATTAAAAAAAAAAACAACATCAAACATACCTTTCTTCTTGTGGCATTCTAGAATGAATGAAAATTGATGGAAAGTTACACTCTATAAGAAGCTTGTTCAGCTCTGCAGCTTTGTTAACACTCTTGACAAATATCACAACTTGATTGAAGTGTAGTGCATCAAGAAAATCATTCAGCTTCCGATTCTTCTCCAGCTTGCTCAGTTTGATGTAATGCTAGAAGAATCTCAAGACATAAATACCAAACACAAAAAAAGAGAGAATAGTTTACTATTTTATCGGACATTATTAAACTCAAATAAATTCAATTGTTGAACTAAACCATGAAGTGTTAATTTTGCCTCATCATCAAGGTATATCTCCATAGGCTGTCAATGAAAACAAATGTGTGTAACATTAGGTAGTGTGATCACCATAACGAGTCAATAGTGCCACAATAATCCACCTACTATTTGTACCATGAAAAAGAACTAAACATAGCTACTGCAATTATCATCAAAACTTCCAGAGGTCAAGACATGATTTGTGCCCTCAAAGAATGGTTTATCTATTGAACCTATCAAGATAATTATAGAGGAACTAAAGAGGGCACTTATATCTACAACAAATGAGGTTGCCATATGACACTTTATTCACAAAGCTAAAGAAAATCTAGTTAGAAGATGCAAAGATAAGTTAAGCCATGACTATCCATATGAGTTAGGTGATAATGAGATGTTGCAAAACATACCAAATTAGAGTTACCAATAAATAATGTTTGCAATTCACACAAGTATATTTATTATTTACAATTTATAGACTTATTGAGCCAAAAGTATTAAATAAGAGAAACTAGTGAACAATATTGTGATTTCTCTTGCACATATTATTAAGTTCTGTCTACAAGGGGAAAAAATGGAATTTTGAAAAGAATGAAGCTTTTGGCTTTCTTCCACCTTGCATTCTAGCTTAAAAAGAAGAAAATTTAAAGAATGTTAATGTCATAGAAAATGTAGCAATTGAACCAAAAAACTTGGATAATTTGGTTCATGATCAATGTAATTGGATCTTTTTTCAACACATGATATGTGGTATTCAATGAGATTCATCACAGATATCTTAAGTACTCAAATTACTCAATAAATTAATACCCTAGGTTATCACATGCATTACAAAATTTACAAGCTTTGATGTCCATAAATTATATATCAAGAGCTTCTTTTGATGTTTCACCTATGTGGCATTTTCTTTTGATATGATAGAGGGGTGATTCATGCCCACAAGGATGAGGTGCACCTAGAGCTAGATTGAACAGGAATTAGAAGATTGTGAGTTGATTTTGTAGGTCTACGAATACTTAGCAGTCAGATCTCACCATTTCCATCTCAGGGCATTCCTTGATTAGAATAATTCTAGTCCATCATTTGTAATTGTTAAGCTCTTTGCTGATTACATTCTTTTATAGCTCACAAGGTTCTATTATGAAGGCATAAAATGAAAGCATTCAACCTTAAATAAATCATACCATTAAGTAAGATCTCAAACCAAAAAGTTTGTCTCTATAAATAAATAAATAAGCATTCATTTGTAAATAGACTTTAACATATAGTCTTTACAAACAGAATTAAGTTCATCGGTCAAACCAAGTCATTCCAAGGAGTGCATGTAATTTCACACAACCTAAACCTCATTATTTGAGGATGCCTGTTTGTTTTTTATTGCTCCAGAAGAGCTTTTCCTAGCACTGGCCATCTTATATTCTCCAAATTAGAATGCTCAAAAATTAATGTAATAGATATGTGTTATGCAAGAAAATTCTTCAAAATGCCTACACATAAAAATCAACAAAGGCTTAGAAGCGAAAGAGAACAGGTGTAGTCTAATTTTCTAGAAGTTGAGGCCAACAAAACTAAAACTATAAGTTAGGCCTATAAGTTTGCATGGTAAACAAACCGTGGTTATATTGAAGCTCAAAATTGAACTACTTAAAATTGTAGCATATATTACATATGCAAACATGAAAGGTCCAAAAAAATACATCTCACCCTCGTAGAAAAAAAGATAAAGGGAAAAATAAAGAGGGAGAATAGGCAAAAGTATGGAAAGATCTCAAAACCCATTAATTAGGGTTAACTATGCTAACCACACAATTTCCCTCAAAGCCATTTTTAGCCAACAAGTAAAGGTGATCATAAAAGCTTAAGCATTACACCCTAAACACCTTATGATCCACCATAATCCCAATAGTCAGGCTTTTATGTAAAATCAACATAGCATAAATGACCATTGAGTTGAGAAGATACCTTCTTCCCCATGTTTATGTATTAGAGGATCATCAGGAGAACAAGCATTGACGTAGGCTCACTAGTTTTTTTTCTCTCTATCCCTCCCTCTTTGAAGAAAAATGTAGGCTCGCCTTCTCTGGCACTGCTGGTTGCAAATGAACCCACACATGAGAATGTTTTTGTCTTTACATCTAAGCCCTACATGTTGGTTGAAATTTCGACCAACATGGGGCTTAGATGTAAAAAGAATTTGTTTTTGCTTTCTACATTCCGACCAACCTAAATATTTTTAGTTGATGGTCAATAATTTTGGTAGAAAAATAAGGTCAAATGTAGTAGTATAATGTGATATTAACTAATTACTATTGACCCAAAATTATAAGTGACAATAAGACAATAAGTTGTGGTGTGGTCACACCATTTTAAATTGGACAATATAAATATGTAACACACAATTGATAATAAAGTGAGAGCATACTTTACATTAAAAAAGGAAGAGTATTGGACATGAAATACTAACCAAAAAAAAAGTAAATTCATTTCCATTGAAAAGGAAAAGGGAAGAAAATGAGTTAAAAGACAAGGAAATAAATAAATCCAAAATCTGATTTAGTCACCATGTAACACCTCTCTTTTGTTATCATTGTAGACTTAACTTTGTTAGAGTTTTATATGACTATTCTATATTTGTATTAGCCCTTATTTGATATTTGAAATGCAATAATTTGATATGTTAAGTAATTGACCTTATGTCAGGTTGTAACAATTTATTACTTACAATGATGATGCTTTAATTGCTCTTAGTTAGTTAAAGAAATTACTTTTATGATGATGTCATATGGTGTGTCTTAGAAAGATGTTTATTATGTCCTCATGATGATGAGATGTTCGTGTTAGAATATGATGTTATTTATATTTAGGATTTACTATTATACTTATGAGTGTTAAATATGGGCCTCTAAATCCACACACATTTCAACATGATCATTATTTGTGATTAACACCTCAAGATGAACATGAGATTGTCTATTTGATGTGTATGCACAAGGTGATCTATTGCCCTCTAACTAGATAGGGTTTTACTATTCCCTCTCAGAATTGGGAGTTTAGTAATCAAACCAAACTAGTATGAAATATTTATGAATGCAAAATGCAATCTAATCTATATTTTTGACATTTTTCAAATTCAAAGATGTAAACTAGTCTAAATGAATTTTAGATAAATCTAAGAATATTGAATAGTAATTTAAACTAAATGAGTGCATTTTAGTCTAAATGATGAACATATAAAGAAAAAGTAAATTCAAATGCAAGAAAGCTTTGAGAAAATGATTCAAAATAAATTTGATACTATTCATGTGCATCCTCCCAAAATTAGAGATTGAAGGTTTCTTTTATAAAATCTTGGAACCGATCAACGATCAAGATTGATCTGAGAATATAGTCAAGATCAAAGGTGGGATTTAGTCCTCCATTTTTGATAGAGTTGAATGAGATGAAATAGGAGATAACCTTGATCCATTCAAATATGTGGTCACAACTATTTTTCTAATTAATTAAATAATCAATTTCAACAATTATGAGCACATATTTGATTTAATCAATATTTTTAAATTCCTTTTACATATGAGATGAATTAGGAAACAATATTGATCCATTCAAACGTGACATCATAATTGAGTTTTCTAATCAATTAAATAATTGGTTTCAATAATCATGACATAATCAAAGTACTAAGGACTTATAATTAAATTAATTAAATTAGGAGATCACTTTAGCTAATTTCAATCAATATTTAGGAATTAAATAAAGCATGTGATTAATACAGATTAATGATTTCTATATTTGACAGCTAGGTTAATTAAAGAAGATAAGAATTAGAAATGCCTAGTATAATAGGACTTAGTTGATTAACAAATAGATGTTGTGAGATTGATGCACGAGAATTGGTTCAGAATATCGATGTGCCAATTTTGGGGTATTACAATAATTATCCCATATTTTCATGTGTATGGTGTGCATCTATTTTAAATTTTTATTTGACATGCCTAATGTGGTTGAGGGAGTCGTATTCACCTACTAGTCAGGATCTATACAATTTATCACTCCCCACTATCACTTGTTTAGCTTTTATATATATATATATATATATATGCTCGTCTTTGATATAGATTTGTAAGTACCGAGCATCGACTTCCTTGAATTGCTAGAATGAGCGTGCCTTATCGCAATAACTCAATGTTAAGAATGAGGAGATAATTTTTAGGTCAAATCCCAACCATAGCCTAATTACTTGTCTTGAGAAGGAGGACATGTATCTAACTTTCAACCCTTTTTAAACTCATGAGTTTATCTTTGCATTTGTTGTTTAATTTTGAGTTTTGGTAATGTTGCTTTTATGTAGATTTGGCTATGTGATTTTTTGGTAAATAATTTAATTATAGTATTTAAGTTAATCGTATAATATTGAGAATTATTAAATATTATTTGATTAAAAATAAAATTTTAAAATATTAGTATATTTAATTAATTAAAAACTAATTAAACATGTACTTTAACTTAAAAGACTTAATTTGGAAGTCTAGTTTGAAAACCTAATTAAAGAGAAATTAAAATATGATGATATTTAAATAATTAGACATTAATTAAATATGTGCTTCAATTTAAAAGATTTAATCAAAAAGTCTAATTTAAGAAGTTGGATAAAAAATAAGTTAAAAGATTAGATATTAAATATTACTTTATTATAATAATTTAATTAATAATAATTAAACTAGAGTTGCATTTAAATAATGAGATTTATTATTATTAATTTAAATAATAAACTATGCTTTAAATAGTGCATGCACTAATTAATAAAGTGGAGAAAAAGAAAATAAAAGAATATTTTAATTAAAAAGTTATTTGTGTGTGAAAGGATTAAATACTTAAAATAATTATTATTTAATAAAGTTTGTGACTTTTACCAATTGGAGATTAGAAACCCTAGTTAGGGTTATGGTTCTTTATAAGAGGGTTTGTAGTTCATTTGAGAGACACACATGTTTTGGGGAGAAAAATTTGGAATTGGAGCAAAAGAATTGTTAAAAGTTTTATAGGGTTTGAATTTCCATGTGTTCATAGATTATTTCAGATTTTAGCTGTGGTTTTGTGGTAGGGTTTGAAAATTCATTGTAGATTTTTTTGAAAGATCTATTTACTTTGTGTCTTCCTGAGTGCTTACATAATGCTTATTAATTTATTGTATTGCTTTTTGGATATCAAATTATGTTATAGATTTTGAAAAGGAAAATTTATTGACCAAGAAAACTTGACTGAGGAAAACTGTAGAAAAATCTAGAAAATTGTTATGACTATATTCTTTTAAAACCCTTTCTAATATAGGGAAAATTCAATTATAGAAAATTGGAAGAAAATAACAAATTGATCAGCTAGGGTTTCAACTTTAAGTTTGTCATTAGAATCATACAATTATCATGAATTTTTTAAATAAAGATAAATATTCTTCTTATATCTAAAATAATTTCATTGCAAACTTTATTAGAAAAACAAAAGGTTAATTGAGAAGAAAGTATGTTGTAACTAAACTTATACATTCATGTGAAAACAAATATACTAAAGATAGAAAACTAAGTATATTATGGTTGCATGATTTGAGAGATCAACGACATGCATAAATACTTATTGCATGTTTATTTTTTATTTTATAAATATCTAATTTAATTTTCAAATTTATTTAAAAAAATAATTTTTTTAAAATTTTATTTTATGATTAATTATTACTTTTAATTAAAAAAAAAAATCAAAAAATTATTTATTTATTTAAAAAATTAAATAAATAAATACTTCTTAGTTTTTTATAAGCGAGTTTATAATATTAATTCTTTTTACAACTCTTAGTGGGTTATAACTTGTTATATATTTATTAAACACAAGTGGAGTTATAATTTAGTAACTATATATTTGTGACAGTTATATTTTAAGAGAAGTTATAGTGGAGTTCAATATATAATTATCTGGTTATGAATATTTAGAATTATAAGAGAAATTATAAATAACTTATTAAAATTAAAATTTCAATTAAAAGAAAAATAAATATTAATATTAGACTTAAATAGAAGTCATATTAATATTTTAGAAATTAAAATTGATATAAATATTTAAATTTAATAATATACATTTATGTTATTAATTAAATAAATTATAATTTTAGATTATTTAAATTAATAATATGATAATTTTGCATGATATTTTATACGAACAAAGAGATTTGGCATTTAAAGACTTATTGATTTAAATAAGTATACTAGCATAACAATTTATATTAACATGTATATTCTTACTTTATTTCGAAACACATCTTTATGACGCAAACAAAATAAGAGAAAAAGATGGAATTAAATCATATGGGTGAAAACTATGTGTTTTCTTAAATATTCTATTTATAGTCTTGTGATTTTTATTTTTGTGATGGTTTTTCTTTGTGAGTTGTTTAGTTGGCCAAGTTAGAATGTGCACTAGAATTTTTTTTTGAGATTTTTTTTATTGTGATTATTTGACTAGATGTCATGATGTATTTTATGATTGAAATTGATATGTATTTTGATGAGCATTTATGAAAACTTGAGTTTTGAGAACCAATGTTATTTTTGGGTTGCCTCTTAAGGAATCAAATTTGATTAGTATTACTTTTATGGTATAAAACACAATTATGGTTTGTGAGTTTTGGGAAGGTAGTCTAGGTGCATGTTTGTGGGAGTGACTTGCAATGGGGCTCGGGACCCAAAGTGGCTACTAGGATAACTCATTGTAAGTTGTGTAACAAGTGATAACATAGTAATTAAAATGTTTTTCCTTCCCCATGCCTTGAGATAAATTAAAAAGATAGGTAAGAGACTTTTCCTCATCCATGCCTTGAGTGGTTGTATAGGCTAAGGATGAGAATGAGATGATACCTTGATAGGTATGACTACTTTCTTTATTTTCACAAGAGGTTATTTTGGTTCCACATGCAGTTACTAGGGGGCAAGAGTCTTGAGAGATTACTAGGGTAACCTTAGAGTTGGTTCATGTAATGACACTCTATAGTATGTAGCCCGAGTCTCCTTCATATTTTCTTTGGTGGTGTACTTGTTGGATGTTACTTTTGATGGTGTATTTATTGCGAGTTATTATTTATTGATTGGATGTCAGTTATTGATGAATGTCAGTTATACATTGGTGGTGTTTTTATTGTTGGAGTTAGTGATTGGTGATTTACTTTTATTAATGAAAATTGTTATTTGTTGGTTATTATGATTGTGACATTTGACATTGATTTGTAGGTGGTTGTATCTTTTTAGTTTTGATATTTGATTTATACTTGGTATCTATTGTTGAATTTGATATGTGATGTTGTTGGATGAGTATCTTTTCAACTTTGGTTATCAGTAGGTTTGTGTACCCTTGAGATAGATTTTACTATCAGGACTTTTTGTCTAGGATTATTTTTATGATTTGATTGTTTCTGTGTAGATCGTACATTATCTCTTCTACATGGTGGGAGTGGGAGCCTAATTAGGTGTCCATGCAATCGGGAGGTGGTGACTTCTTTCCATTTGGGTCCCCCTCAAATTGGTTGATGTTAGATGTTTGTTGATGAAGTTGCACCATTATCATTCCTATTCTTATCTTGGAGACTTCTACTTTAGTTGTGGTATATAAGTTATCATGTATCTTGTATCTTGGTGTACTTGTATCTATTCTTGCGCATCTTGCGATATGTGTAGCAAATTATTATATGTATTTCATTGTATCAATTACAATATTATAATTGAGACCTAAACCTATTAATAAAATATTCCTAAACGTGACTTAATGTGAAGGAACCATTCAAGAATAAAATTTGTATTGTTATTGCATGGGTGATTCTTTTTTGTATATTGCTTCCACATTATTATTTTGATGTTGTTTAAAATTTAAAAAAAAAAAGTTCAACAAACTTTGTAACATTATAGATATATTTATTTTGGGTTCTTGTGTAATGTCCCCTTTCTAGCATTCATAGCATGATCTTGTCGTTAGTCTATTTCTCCACAGTTCCGTAGGCTAACTCGGACATTAAAGGGGCTTAGAGGCCATTTGGCCTAGATAGTTTCAGTTGCAGGTCTTTCTGAGGGGTTCTGAGGCAACTTTGGGCATACTTACTATTTATAGTAAGTCATCTTGGACATGGCCGGACATTCAGTCACAGTGGTATGTCGATGGTAATTGTTTAAAATCGATAGGAAAACTTATTTATCATCGATAAGATTTGTTATGCATTGATAAAGCCATTTTATAAAGTTAAATTTAAATATTTAACTTTATTAATGCATAGACTATAGTTTGTGGGAAATATTTAAATTAAAAGAGTTCCCTTTATTTTTATAACACATTGGAGACATAAGGTACATAAAGGGAGTTATGTTTTATCCCACATTTGAGAAAATGAAGGATTGAGCTCTTGTGAGAACACTATAAAAGAAATGGAAGAGTTTTTTTTTGGTATGCTTGGATGAAGATTAATGTTATGTTGTTGGATATCTGATTATCGGGCTTGGAGGACGGAATCCCTCTTTGCTAGCATTCTCTTCGCTGTTGGAAGACACAGTCAGGAGGATCAAGGGTGTTTTCACTTCAGGAAACACACTAGGTTTCATTTGGGGCGTTCGCATAAAGAAATTTACAAGGGTTTGAGGTGCAGATATGAAGTTAGTTATTGCTATAGTGCCACATGAACAATATTTTTCTATAGTCGGCATGAACAGTATTTTGCTACAGTACGGTGTGAACAGTGTTGGTATCAAGTTTACTTGTTTTTCTGGCTAATTAGAAGTTTGGAAGGTTGCCGACTACATCTGCAAAATACTACGACAACTAATTCCAGGGTTCTTCTGTCAAATTTTGATACTTTGCATAATAATTGTTGAATACAAGTCTGAATAGTTGTTGCAGCCTTTAAGGCAGCTGTAAGTGCACATCTACATTTAAAAAATCACCCTTTATTAGCAGATCGAAAGAGTTTCCAGATTTTTCATATACTGTTGAATGTGTGCCAAGTGTTTGTGAAAATGTTATGATGTGTATTATGCATTTTAATGTCACTTCATAGTTGTTCGTAAATCTACTCATTGGAAAGCAATTTATTGAGGTAATCAGCTTTATGAGTTTGCATACAAAGTGTTTGACAATATTCCTTAAGTTAAATTTCTACAAGTCAAAGTTCAAATCAGGGGAGGATATTACATCTTGAGTAGGGCGTTATACACCACTTTTGCAAAAAGGCTAAAAAATATGGAGAGGAGGTGACAAAGAAAGAGATTTGTAGCTAAATGTTAAAAAAGACGATCAAATTAAGGAAGGGAAGAAAGGAAGTATTGGAGCCATTAAAAGAAAAACTTATTCTTACATAAAGGAACCCACATAACCACCAAATAAGAAGAGAGAAATATTAAACCCAAAATTATAGGGATGATATTATATAAGGAATGTGATTTTAAAGTAATTAATATATTCATTAATAAGGAAAAGTTACCTTTAAGGTATGTTATATTAAAATAATATATTTTATTGATTAGTTAAAATTTTTAATTTCCTCACAAATATGTATATATATATATATATATATATATATATATATATATATATAATTTTGGCATTTGTATTAATTGTATTTGAAGCATATTCATTCATAATAATATTTAATAATTGATGTTATGTGTGTGAAAGAAAAGGAGTTGATATAATTCTTTATGAATCTAATTTTAATTGATCAAACTTTCATAATGTTAATGTTCACAATTATCTCTAAATAAATGGATATGTAGGGATTGATATTGCCTTTATATAAATGGTTATGATAGGATTGATGAAACCTTATAGTGCTAGTGCAGGATGTGAGATCCTCATATGAATGACTATTGTGCCACTATGAGAGATGATTTACCCTATATGAATGACTAGATGAGTAATAAATGGAACCTTATAGTGTCACTATAGGAAGTGAGATCCTTGTATAAATGACTATCATGCTAGTGAGATAAATGAGTAACCTTGTATGAATGACTAGATGAAAATTAGATAATGACCAAAACATCCTGATGATGTCAACATATGCATATGTGAATCTTAAGGGGTGCACTCTAGAGAAGACAATTGAATAAGCAAAGGTTAGAAAACCTAATCTAGAGATGTCTTTAAGGTTAGGATTAAAATAGAGGGCAGAATAATGTAGTTAAAATTATTATTGTTCGAATCCTAACATATATTTTGTAGGTAATATTGTCCTAATCCAACCCTAAATAGTAGGGACATTAAATTGAGGCAAACTTACTATTTATAGTAAATATATTTTGAGGTGGTTTCTATAATTAGTAGTGCACTAGAGACATTGGCAGTTGATCTTCATAGGTAGTGGATTGAGCATATTCAAGAAGTTTATATAATAAGTTATTTATGAGGCTTTAATTTATTAAGAGACTTAATCTAATTTCATGTTATAAATTGGAAGTGTAATTGAGAAGCTTCTTAAATGAAAAGTCTTTACATGAAGCCTGTGCTTAAAAGTGGTTTATTTAAAAGAATTAGTTGGAAGATTCTAATTGAATGGTATGTTGATGAAGCAACCTTAATTAAAAATGTATTAGAGTGTTGGAAATGTAATGACAAGCAAGTGGAACCAATAAAACTTTTTCCACTCAGCTTTACTTCTTTAGATGATCTAATCTACTTCCATGCATGAACATAAAAAAATTAATAAATCAACATCATAACACTTTTGACGCAAGATATGGTAACCTAGAAACCCTCCAAGTAGAAGGTAAAATTGGGGTGGGATGACACCCACAAGCTTCACTATTGTACAGTAATAAAGTTGCCCTATTAGGACTTACAATTGATCACTTCTGGTGATCTACTTTGTTAGGAGTATGAAGGACTTTTAGGTCCACCTTGTAGAAGGATTGTATGATACAATGAAGTATCTGCTCTATTAAGAGACTTAGCAAAGGACTGTTAGGTCCACCTAATTAGAGGATTTGACTAATGCACCTATTAGGATGAATCAGTTGAATGATCTCTGCTTTGCAACTAGATTTTTTGGATAAGATTCTTTGAATGATATGATCCTTTGATTGTGATGGATGAGTCTCTACTCTACCCTCTATGCTACCTTATAGCTTTCTTACTTACTCTACTCCATATTCACTTCTTGTGCCTTAAATTATTCATACATCTCTCTTGATACACTTCTTACACATTACTCACACTATAGACAAATGAATTTGTCTTCCTTACATACCCTTCAAACAATAACTCTTGATTGAGTTGGCTCCCATAATAGATATCTTTATAAAAACTAAATATACCTTTTGAGTCATCTCAAGTACCGATGCTTGGGCAATACAATGCATTTGATCATCTGCCGTCACTTGAGCAACACAGTGTGTTCGGGTGACACTATTGCTTGGTCAGCATTGGAAGTTGGATAACACTATGAAACTCGGGTGATATAGGAGCTTAGTTTACACAGAGAGCTCAGTTAACTTTGTGAACTTAGTTCACACATGAAACATGTTTCCCATTGATAATACACACCTTCATCTACTTGAGCTGCACTAAAATCTACTCCCTAGTGGAAAGATCGGTTGCAATATTAACTGACCTTCCTGAATAGCTCAAGTGGTTTGTCACTAATTGACAATATGTCTTACCATAGGATCAACATTAAAGAAGCCAAGTACTTCATAAAAGTGGCTTCATGAAACAATAGAATCATATCTTGTCTATTGGTTTTTGATAATTGGTCTTAGAGTATTGCTTTTGATAATTTGGTCTAAGAGTTTGAGTTGTGTGAAGTCTTCTTGAGGACTTATTCCTCTAGTTATGTGAACTCAATTTGTTGTTGCTGTATAACAAATTGAATTTATTATTTTGAGCGTGCCATCAAAATTCGGTGATGAAGTATACTGAATTAGATTACTTATGCATTATGGGCATCCTTCCTTACTGCAATTCTTCTTACTTGGAACGGGTTTTAGGAGCTAAAAATTGGTGGATTATATCTTAGTTTTGAGCACCAATTACCACTGTTGGTAGGTATTTATTTTATCTGATTCTGGTGTAGAATTTGGAGTTTGAACTATCTGTTTGAGCACCCCATTATTGCTGTTGGGCTTTGCTTCTATCTGCAAGTAGGCAACTGATATATCATTTTAAATCTACATCTTTGGTGTTATAATTTCTTTGTTATTAAGTTCAATTTGTATCCGCTCTTCTCGCATTTTTAATCTTTGCATCTGGGTGCCTCAAATCTCTGTTTTGGTGTTATTATTACCTACAAATTTGGCGTCTGTTGTACCTGAATTCAAACGCCTAAGTCACTGATGTTTTGGCATTATTATCTAGGGTTCGCTATAATTTCGTATTAGGAAAGGGTCATCTAGATACCATTTGAGGCGTTTTCTGCTGCAATTTCATCACCAATATTGGTGCTGCATTGACCCGCGAATTATACACATTTGGGCCTACAATTTCACGCTACGAGGTTGCTTCTTCCTTTCAGCAAACCCAACGTTAACAAGTTGGCTTGGGTATCGTAGCTGGGAGTAGGCATCCAAGTTCTAGCTACTGTGAATCAAACTTCATCACAAAATTACTAGGGTTTTTACAAATAATTGAAATTTTCAGTATAGTTGAAGTTATAGTTTGATGAATCATTAATTGCAAGAATGATTAGAATTCAGTAAATTGGTATGACACCAAGCATTTCAGTTCCATCTTATGTTTTAGTGCAAATCTATAATTGCAAGTTAACTAAGATTTTGGTAGCTTGCATTATTGGATGAGAGTTATTTACTTACTTATTTCACTATTTGAGTTTGGTATTGCAAAGAACATCAGAGTTGTAAGATATTAAATTTCTCAAATACATATTTCTTTAGCATTGTGGGTGTCAGTCAGTTGGGTTCATTATAATTTAAAATGACATTCCATCTTGTAATCCACAGGGAAATAATGGAGCAATTACAAAGTTATATTTTGCATCTCATACTACAGCGTGAGAATGTGCATTGTTAAACATCCATTATGCCCCATGCTTTGATCATGGTGTTTAAATGAAATTGTAAGATCTTATTATTATATCCTCCGTTGTCACCTATGTTTTGACAAACATATTTTTATTAAGACACTTTCAGTTGTATTGCTAAGTTGATGGCCCACATCTATGTATGCATTTCATTGCCTCAAGAAAACAACTTTTTACCCTTAAAATTCCTTAGGTAACATCATGCTTTTTGTAACATTTTGTCAAATGATTCGTATCCATTGCTGAGAATCCACTAACTTATGCTTTATCCCTGCTAACCCGCCTCAAGCCATATTTATAATTATTTCCCATGTGACGACATTGGAGGAGTGTTGTGCTTTCCTTCACTGGGTTTTCTTTGCATGAAACTTGAAAAACTTATATACCACCCTTTACTAACTCCAAGCCCAACCATTATATTGCTTCACCCTGCAAATTTGTGCCATTGTTAACCCATGCCACAAAGTATGAAGAGAGCTTTAAAATCGAGCTCATGTGTTTAATAGCTTTTCAATGTGCAAGCCCCATTTAATTTAATATAATGATCTTAACCATATTTTAAAAGGACGTGACTATCCTTCTTACTAATTGCACTATTCACTAAATTTCAAAAAAATGAAAACACAATGTTTTTTTTGAAATTTTTAGAATTTGATCTTCATGATTTGTATATTTTGTGATAGCAGACAATAAAATCTTTGAGAAAATTTTGCTGGGTTTTCGTAAATCTAAAAAAAATCATGTTTGACTTTTGTTTGTCTTTGGTGCATTTTGTCTGGAGATTAGCCAACACCATTTTAAAATCTCACCAGATGCACCATCATTTAAAAGTTTCGCAAGTGCACACATGCATTGATACATGGTACATTTTGTCAAATAGTTCATAGGCACCGTCTATGATTCTATAGTTTTCTTATATATCTTCCATAGGAACCATCTATGATTCTACTCTTGAAACTTGACTTTATCATTTTGCCTAATTGACATTGTTTACACGTTATATTATCAAGCTTCTTCAACTTAGGCAAACCTCTAACTTTTCTTTTGTGACTGATACTGACCAGGGTATCAAAATTGACATGACATAACCTTTTGTCCCATAACCATACATCATCAAATTTTACAATTAGACAAGTAGCATCCTCTATATCAAGATAGAATAGATTACTCCTAGTTTAATCACCTTTTCCAATCAATTTCCCATTTGTGTCATATATCTTAGCAATCTTGTTTTCAAACTCAACCTTACATCCCAAATTATTCAGTTGTGACACACTCAACAAATTATAGTTAAGACCTTTAGCATAGTAAGCATTGTCACATAAAATCTTCTCTGCGAGATTAATAGAACCTTTTCTTTTTATCAAACATGGTGCATCATTAGAAAATCTTACACTATTTCCATCATAACAATTCAGTGTAATGAACTTACTTTTATCTCTAGTCATGTGATGTGAACACCCACTATCAATGATCTATCTGTCATTCTTGTTCACACAAGTCACAAGTACAATTTTCTCATTTTCATCAAATTCATCCTTCATTGCAACATACACCACTTCATCATCATGTTCATTAGAATCATTCTTTGTTTCCTCTTCAGCAATATAGCAAGACTTTTTTCCTTTGCCTTTGTAGTCCTTGCTATCTTCATCTCTCTTATTCTTGTATTTGTCACCACCTCTGTAGTTCTTCTTCTTTAGAAATCTAGCAGCAATATGACCAACCTCATTGCAATTAAAACAAATGATAGGTAATTTACCTTTGAACTTGCCTTTACCTTTGTGAAACCTTCTTGCCAGTAGTGCTTCAAACTATTCTACATCCTCTTGATCTGTATCACTGTCACTAGACACATACCTCTTCTTTTTCTTCTCATCAGGTTTCTTCAATGACACTTTATCTTTGAAAGTATATTCGATACTTTCAGGTTTGTAATTATCAGAGTTAGATAGCTCAAAAGAAGTGAGTCTACCTACTAGTCCTTCAAGTGATAGATCATTCCCTGGTATGCATCTTAGTTCTTGAATTGCAAAAACTCTAATAGCATATATAGGCAACAATGTCCTTAAAAGTTTTCTTAATACAATATCATCATCTAATTTACCATTAGCTCCTCTTATTGCATTAACAACCTATTTTATCCTTGCAACATATTGAGCACTATTTTCACCTTCTTGCATTCTCATATCATCAAACTTACCTCTGAGACTTTTTTCTCTAGCTCTTATAATATCTGTGTCCCCTCCATAGATGGTGGCTAAGGCATCCCAAATTTTCTTTGCACTATCAAGACCTTTGATATCATCAAATTTGGCATAGCCTAGGGTAGAGGCAATCTCCAACATTGCTTGGTTATGTTTTTTTTTTCATATCTCCCATAGTGGGGGCACTATGATCTCTAAGTCCTCCAAAGTGTAGCTTTATCAAACTTTTCCATGCAAGAAAGTTCTCTCTATCAAGCTTGGGTACTTTTCTTTTTGACATCTTGATCTTTGTGCTTCTAGTACCTTCAAACTAGTCCTCTTAAGCATATGGCTCTAATACCAATTGTTGGAATATTTTAGAGTAATTGACGGGGGGTGAATCAGTTATCCAAGGTCTAGATGTATAAATAAAAATTTTCATAGCTTAGTGAACCCATAAGACATTTATCATCATGCATGCATCTATAAGGTTATGCAATCACTTAAAACTTGTAGGTTACTATCAAATCAACTTGTAGAAATGTAAAACATGAATATAACAAATTCATCAACACACTTTGATACAATGATTTACCTGGAAATCCAATTTGAGAAAATCCACCAATAACATGCTACTCTTTTTCACTCTTCTAAAGTGATGCCCTATGAAAGGCCAACCCTATTAAAGGTTACAATACACACTTTTAAATGTGACCTTGTTAAAAGATTTTAATCACCATGTTAGGAGTGAGCCTTGTTAGAGGACTTTAGACCTTTCACTTGGAATGTCACTTGGTTAAAGAATTTATAAATGACTATTAGGTCAACCTTAATCCAAAGGATTTACCCTAGACTGATACAATTGTTAGAGAGTAATAGTAAGGTTTTAATCTGATAACAACTCATAACTTTATTTGCAGATTACAAATCTCTATTTAGTCTCCAGTTATGCTTAGCCTTCATAAGTTACAACTCTGATAGCTTTTTCACCCTTCAAGCATTCATACCCTTAAGCTTTCTTGCTTAACATGCCAATGCAGTCTCTTCTCTTAGGTCACTTGATGAAGCAAAACCCTTGACTCCTTGTCTCCCTCAGGTTCTCACACATGACAACCTTTGCTTCTGACTAGTCATTCCCATAAATAGGAAATTAAGATCTTTTTCCACCCATTCTCCACTGTCCAATTTAGGGTTTGGATAGATTAGGTAGGATACAATGAATCTACCCCACATTCCATATCTCTTCTAGAAAATTCTCTTTGAATCCTCTTTGAATTCACCTAAAAATGGTTTACCTTGAATTTGGTGCCTTCAACTCATCAATCTTATCTTCCACTTAGTTCACATAATCTAAGAAAACAAACTTTGTCAGCTCAGATCCATTGAATTCACGATCTTTAAAATAATACAATAGCTTGACATTATCTAGCTTCTGATACTCGGCACATATTGCATTTCTCGACATCCTCTGTGTGCTCAGCATCCACTATTTTGCTCAGTATACACTAGAATGAACTTTTACTCAGCTCCAACTAATTTTCTACTTGGCTTGCACTATCTATGTTCGACGCCTACTATCCACTCGATCAAGCTTAGCAGACAAACTTTGTGTAACTTGTTCTTCTAAATTTTCTTAATGTAATCAACCTTTATAACCTTAAGTAGATTATTAATACATTATGTTATCAATGTCTTAAATGATTCTTATACTTCTTTACATAAGCATAATTCAATCTTTCCTCTAGGTGCTATTGTTACATCTTTTGATCAAATCCTCTTCATCAATCAAATAAGCGATAGTACTTAAATCATATAAGCAGTTGCCTTACTAGCAAGCAGCGGGTTTGACATTAGTAAAAAAACAATAATTGAAACATATTAATCATACTTGTATGTTCTCAACAATCTCCCTCTAACAATCTCTCTCTTTTATTGTTTTCAATCTATTCTCAACAAAAAGGTCAATGTTGAGAAGGTAAAGGTACAGATGAACAAGACATGGGAACAGAAGGATGAATGTAGTACATCAAGGTTGGATGAATGTAGTACAATCTCTCTCTTTTATTGTTTTCAAGCTATTCTCAACAAAAAGGTCAATGTTGAGAAGGTAAAGGTACAGATGAACAAGACATGGGAACAAAAGGATGAATGTGGTACATCAAGGTTAGATGAAGTCACTTCATCTAATGGATCAAGTGATCACATCACCCCCAACTAGGCAATGAAAGGTATGTGTGAGATTGATATTTGAAAAGTTATATTATGAATAAGTTCCAAGAATCTAAGATCTGAAAAAGATCATATATGCATGAATTAAGATGCAATGTAGTGATTAAAACCTAGAGGAAATCTATAGTTTTTTTGTTTTCTATATTGGTGCTGGACATAGAAGATTTCACTATTGTTTCTGAGAAAGGAAAGGAATTGTAGTTATAGCTGAGTTAAGGAAACATGGTAGTAAGTATCGAGCTTGCTATGTTAGCCAAGCGTGTTGGAAGTTCTATAATAGTCGAGCTTATAGTTGTGTAAGCGCTGAGCATTTAATGTGGAATATGAAGGGTTATATAGTCAATTTTTTACTTATTTTCGCTTACCAAAGTTTATAGAGCACACAAAGAGCACAAAAGAAAATTGAAAAAGAAGATTCAACCACTACTCGACATTGTTCATCAGAGTTGAAAGGTATTTATTCATTGCCGAGTTATGTTATTTTATTTCTCGCAAACCTTAGGTAATCAAAATAGAAGCTAACACTTTTTCTACTATTAGAAAAGAGTGGAAGAATTTTTCAATGTTTAATTAATAAGTAATGATTTTAGGCAAACCCTATTTTGAGCTATTCCTAAAAGTGCATATAAGGGAGATCTGTCTGGTGTACTATCTATGATACCATAAAAGATTCTCATGATCCAAGATGTAAGATGCTACTATACTGGAAAGTTTGGAGAGGTAGGAGATATGGAGATAAGGAATGCCTAAGGAAAGCTATGTGATAATGGAGTTTTGAGGGAAGAGAATAAAATTTTTGAATGGAAAGGGTTAACGTTTGCCCTAGATTTTTCTCAAATTTTGAAGAATGAATGGATTCAAATTGTTCTAAGCCACATATAGGACAATTATATTTGGTTGGGAGGTAGACAAATTAAGATCACAAAGAGGATTATAAATAGAGTATCAGGGTACCCTACCCTAGATTGACCTAAGAGTATGATATGACATCAAGCAAAAAGGTGCTAACCAAAGGATCATAGTGATGAATCATTCAAATAGGTGATCTAAAGAAAATCTCTGAACCAAGTAGTCCTAACAGGCTATTGTAAATCTCATAACCAAGTACTTTCTTTACTGTAAGTTTAAATCCTCTAACAAGTTGAGACCTAATAGTCTTTGTAAGCCTTTAATAATAAAAACCTTTCATAAGGTAGATCATAGATTATGATCAAACACATTGTAGCCATAATAGGCCACAGTTTACAATTGCAGTAGTGAAAATTTGTGGGTGTCATCCCCACCCCAATTTTATCTTCTCATTGGAGGGTTTCTGGGTAACCAATTTACTATATTATGTGTTATTTATTTTATGCTATAGATGTGATGCATGCTATGTTATTGGGTAAAAGCATAGATCTGTGTCACCTTTTAGGATACCATAACCCGCTTTGGTCAAATCTCATTTCTCCATCAAAACTCATTTTTTTTCAAAAACTAAAAATACCCTTTTATAGATCTTAAATTCAATATCATCATTATATAAATTTTAGAGTGTTTTTATTAGTTATAATATGTTATAATGTCAAAATATTATAAGTTAATATTTTAACATTTCAGAAGATGCTCCCTCAAAAAGAAAAAAATGATAAATCATATTTAAAAAATTAAATATTTATATTTATCTCTAGAGGAGAGAGTCCTCTTTAGGATTATATTTTTTTTTTTCAAAACGGTGTAGATTTGATATGGATGTTTAGAAGGGAAAAATTGGATTCTAATAAGATCGAGCTTTAGTACTTATAACAAAGAAAATATGCATCAAAAATAATTATTTCTTTTTTTGTTCCCTAGCTATACATGTCATCTATAAGTTATTTTCAAATCTAAACAAAAAATTATGATTTACATATACTTATTTGACGGGATCTACACCCTATAATTTTTTAAAGTTAAAAAAGAGACTTCAAAATTAAAAAAATGAATAAATTCTTACTCATAAAAATAATAAAAATGATAGACATTAAATTCATCTAATTCTACACATGTCATCATTTTAAATCATCTTCAACTTCTAAACACAAATACCATTTTTATGTCATTAAATTTGAACAGTTGCATTTTGATATCATTTTTCTTTATAAAAGGTTACACAGGCTTGTGCTATTACCCTATTTTAGTTTACATGTTAAGTTATGAGATTGATGTTGGTGATATGTTTTAAGAGGAAAAAGCTTTAAGTGTTGATTCACACACCACCCCCCCGGGTCCCCTCCCTCAAAACTTACTTTCCCATTATTATTTCCAAAATCTTCATCTCTCAAAGGAAATTTAGTTAAGTTACCACATGTTTCACAAGTTTCTCTTATGTAATCTATTTCACCTATTGTACAATCATTTGGTTTGTCATTATGAATTGGCTCGATCATTTATGAAATTTTTTTTGAGAGCCACTACTTTATTCTATCATCTTTTGGAACCCTTGATAGTACAAATCAAATTCAACATGATATTGACAACAACATCCTTAAAAAGATTTATTTATCTTCACAAAATAGGCTTTCAACCTTTCAAATATTGTTTGTCCAATCTTTGTGTTAGAACTTAAATTACAAAATGAGAGATACAATTCATGTTGTGTGACATCCAACCAATGTTTTGTGTGTTGAAGATACTCCTTAGGTCCAATCCTTTGCTTGACGATATCTCTTCTATTTTGTGAAGGACGAGTATTATCAATCCAAAATTGAATAACTAAGTTCTTAACTATTTCCACAATCCTATCAGATCAAGGAGCTCTACACATTAGAGCGTACTATCATCCAAAATTTTTCTCCTTTTAGATAATGTAATATTATCTTTTGACTAATAGATGTCAGTATCACTCTTCATGCAATGGATTTATCTGCAGATCTTGTTTTTTTCCCAATGGAATGTAACCTTTCCTTATCACTTTCAACAATATCTTGTTAGGATTAACCTCAGACAGAAATAATAGTTACATGAAAATATAACCAATATCATAAAATAATAGATTGCACATAAGAGAACACAAGACACCAAGATTTAATGTGGTTCACCCAATCGCTAGGCTATGCCCACCAATAGCAAGTCCAATATTATTATTATCCAACGATTACAACCTAATTACAATCCGTAATCCCTTATAGCTCAATACTGCCGCAAGAACCAATTTTTGCATCACACATTATGAAAAAATCCCTAACCCTAAGCCTTTTTATACAAGCTTTTTGGTACTTACAAAGTTAGGGCTAGAATAATAGAAAAATAGTAGTCGACACCTTTTACAATATAAGGGTCGAATAAACCTCCAAATCTGATTAGGCTCCACATCACAACATATATTTTTGTAGTTTGGAAGTCTTCCTATTTTTTATAGTTGTATCTATACCCAACAATTTCATTGACTCTTTTAATTCATCTTTAAGAAGTGAAATTGATAATAGTTGAGTTTTCTCCATTGTATCAAGATTCTCAAATTATGCAATTATTTTTTTAGACTTATTATTCAATTTCCTCTTTGTAGTATGTTTAGGTTGACTAGCATGTTCTCTCATTTTTTCCACATCCATTTCAATTAAATGATTTTTGTTTCTATGATTAATTTTTCTCATCAATCTTTGAGCTAGAATAACATTCTTATTTGTTGTTTGATCTTGGGCTACAAGAAAAATTAAAATAAAGATTTAAGATACAACTTCTTTTTAGGGGACATATGTGTATATACATAACAAGTGAACTATTAAATACAAATTTATCTAACCTTCAGATGATCCTTCTTTGATATCCATTGCTTCATATTCAATTTCCTCATGTCCAACATTTTCATCATCTACTACTGCAAGTGCACAATATAACAAATAAATCAAGAAAGTTTGTAAGGGGAAATGTCTCTAAAATTAAAAATCAAAGATATAAAGTTGGCCTAGACCTAGAAATCTAGAGAGAGATTGTACTTACGAGAGATGCATGCATACATACCTATTTTAACTTGGGATGAACATTCTCCAACCTCAATAGGTTGTCCTGGTTGACTACGTCCTAAATAAATGCATAATTTAAAATACCATAATTAAAATGAACCCTAATTTTAAGTATTCATAATTTAAAAACTATAATGTAATAAACTCTAATCCTAAATATTCATAATTTAATGAAACCTAATCCTAAATATTCACAATTCAATAAACCCTTATTATTAAGTTAATAGTAACCCTAAGGTAATATTTTCCATATTCCTAATGGATAATCCCTAATCAAGTAATTATATGTACAAAAAGTCTAGAATACAATTGTACACTATAAGTTAAATATGCATTGGAAAAATGATTGCACATGTGTACATTGCCTCTTATAGCATCATGCTAAATTTTTTCGATGATTGTCATCTTCTTCTTCATGAGTTCTTCTTCATACATATTTACCTACTATTTTAACTTTATTGCCCATGTCACAAATTGTTCTTCCAAAATTCAAAAATAGACAAGTTGCAAAATATTTCCTCCCTCCCAATTGAAGTGCAAATTATCTGATTAGATTTGAAAGTTAAAATTGAAAAAATAAATTATATGACAATTTTTATATATAAAAAAAGAGACTCCTAAAGGCCGACAAGAGTTTCAATCGAAACTACCTAAGGTTAATTGACCACGTGTGCAACCCACATTTTCTACACATTTTTAGTTTTGATAGAAACTTTAGGATTTTGTTTCTATTGAAACTAATGTTTATATTTTTGATAGAAACTAAGTTTCTATCAAAACTAAGCTTCTATTGAAACTAGCTAATTACAAGTCTTCTCCAAATGTTAGAATATTTTTAGTGTTTTCATAGCTTCCGGTTCAATTACTTTTAGATGGATCACTTAAGACATGTCATTTTGCATTATAGAAGTACTTTGAATGAGATTTCCAATGAGTATGAATTTGATACATTTTATATTTTTTAGGTATCTTTTTTTACGTGAATTGAACAAAGGCTCGTTATAAAAAATAAACCTCTATATTGGATGCTTATGGAAAAATAGTAACTAAGAGAATATGTTTTTTGAAAAATAGCTATAGTCTCTGTATTTGAGTCCTCTTTCAATGTAAAAGAAAAATTTGAAATCAGGTATAATAAGTTATGTGTGTCAAGAGCCACATATGTCCAAATTCTAAGTGTTAGGTCAACTTTAAACTCTGATAAAATATGAAATACTAAGCATAAAGACATTAGACCACATCCACAATTTTGATATGGATGTTAGAAAACTAAATTCAAAAGAATCAAATTGATATCTATTTTACAAAAAGAGTTATGTGTGTCAAAAGCAACGTCACTCTTTCAAAATAAGGTTTTTGATAACATACCAATTTTTGTGGGAGAAAAAATAATTCAATAAAATCAATTAAAATAAATAAAATAAAATTTAGAATCTAGATAGAAAATCCTAAAAACTCTAATTTACTTTATCTTCAAATTTCTAACCGTTAAATGACAATTTGCATTTGAAAGTGAAAGTTTTCTCAAAAATTCATAGTTTAGTGTCAGTTTAGGCAAAAAGGTGTAACCCACTATTGAGGGTTCACTCAGTAACATTTCAAGATTGAAGTGTTTAGAGAGACCTCTAACCAGGTCACCCGAACAGGGTGATCCAAATCTTCTAACACAGTCATACTTAACAACATGTATTGTAACCTTTAACATGGTTGGCTCCTAACAGGGCTCACTTTAGAAGAATGAACAATATTATAGCTAGTTGCATGGTGGTTTTGCGAAATTTCATGTTAAGTCTTGGTGTCATCTACATTCAGGATTATTTTATTTATGCTTTTTGTTTCTACAACTAGACTACTAAAGGTTAAAACATATTAACATTCATAAGGCTACTTTGTTAATTGAGTGACAAAAATAACTTAGTTTTAATTGAGTTGGACAATATTTCATTATCAGTGAAAAGTTTGAATTGACATCTACGGATAGGGAATTATTTTTGTAGTAACTAATTTACTCCTCCCATCTCAATTACTCTCTTTATTTACAACACACTGCCTTTCTCGGTCTCTGCACTCTAATTCATCACCAAAATTGTACTCTTCACCTATTCACATGCATACATCACATTCATCATGAAATAGGTCATATAACCTCCTTAAATAGATAATTGGGTGAACCTTCTAGATCCAAATCAATGATCTGGAATCAATGCTTTTTCCTCTTAACCCTTGAAATTTTATGATTATTGAATTCCCTTGCCTAGGGATCAATGATCTTCCTCTAAACATGCAATCACCTCTTTGATTACCTTCTCAATCTTCAAAATAGGATTTTAGCTTGACAAAAATGGTTAACATAGAATTCACTTCCATTGCAAATAAAAATATTAAACTGTATTAGTCAGCACCTACATCACACTGGTGCTTGGCATAAACTGTTTCTTCCTATTGTCCCTCGACCTTAACTTATGCTTGGAAAGAACTGAATAAATTGACCTCTATATCACTTAGCTTCTACTAAACTCTAACTAACTTTTCATTCATTGTTATCTCTAATAAGATTGACAATCGTTGGAGTACTCAGCGACCATTAGCCTGCTTGATAGTAACTACTACTCGACATATTACTTGGAATATGTACAAGCCTTCATTCCTTGGCTCAACTTGTATATGATGACTTGGTCACAATGATTATTGAATAATCCTACCTTGTGAATGACTATGTGTTTGACACTAATTGAAACATTAGTGGAAAAAACACTTTGTCATGTTTCAAAAATATTCAATACAAGAACTCCCCCTTAAAATATAATCCATACCTTCAATCAGTTTACACTATACACTTTCTGACTCTGCAGTTAGTATATGCACGAAAAATCTCAAAGTTGTTCTCTTCTCATTTGACCACTCTATTCATTTCCCCCTACTATAATTCTCATTATTTCCCCTTTATTCTTTATGTTTCCCCCTTGTTTTTGTCACTTATGGCTTTAGGGTTGTAGGGGTCAAACCATTATTATCCAAAAATGGTTTGTGAAATTGCAATATCATGGCTAAATCATCATCCCATCTTGTCCTTATAAGTTCCAAAATGTGAATCTTTATTTCTAGTGTAGTAGCTAGATCTACCAAACTATCAATAGTCAAGAGATTTGGATCTCATTACACTACCTTCTTTTTTGATTGAATCTCTCTCCGCATAACCTCCAGGTGGGGTATCAATGTTGTCTAAATAGAAATAAGCTTAGCCCTTATTCTCCCATCTTCAACCATCAACTTAGATAACCTTGATTGGAAAAATATTAACTTATTAAAATAAAATGAGATTATACTTGTTGTCATTCTTAGTGTACTTCCTGAATACTATAAATCAGCTTGAAACTTATCTATATCATCTTGAGTTGTCTTAGTAAAATAAGTAACATCACACAACTTTTTGTACAAAGAATGAATATTCTCAACAACTTCTTCTTTAATATTTACACATTTTGAAAGGTATACTTTCCTTGATGCAATTTTAGTAGAGAGTTTTTCTATAACTTTCTTCTCAAATTTCCTTGTAGTCTATTGCATCAACTTCTCATTTTCATCAATGTCTGTGTCATTGACCTTCTCCACAATATGTACTAACTAAGCTATAATTAGAGATTTTTCATTAAGGTTTTACACATCAAAGTCTTTAAGGAAAATATCCTTAATCTCATGTAATACGTTCTTCTATTGTTGCTCTCTTCTCAGTTCTTGTCTTGTCTTCCTTGCTAATAAATCTTGCAAGGTTATCTTTTTCTCATAGGTTAAGTTACTAGTGTCCCAATTTGGAATCACAATAACTTCATATAGTGTCATTGGCTTTTTGGGGGTGTGAGCCTTCTTCTTCTTAATCCTCTTTCCTTTAGAATTTAGAGTACTAGATCTTGGAAATGATAACTATACACCTTGAGTTTGGAACTCTAGACTTGGTCTATTAAAAATTCTTATTGGTTTCTATATAGGTCTATATTCCTTCGAAAGTGCAAGTTCACCACTGGAACTTGGCTACATTTTCTTGTTTTTTTTGCTAAGATGATTGGCCTTTCAATGCTAGTAGTAGATTTCTCTACTTGATCCTTTTTCTATTCTTCTTGATCTTCTCCTCATGTTTTGGGTCCACTTTGTTACTCAAAAAAAACAACATCACCTTTTTCTTCATCTAACATTTGAACATTAGCGTCACCAACAAATTGAGATGTATCAATTAGACTTATAGTTACCTTTTGAACTTGTTGACCAACAATCCTTGGATATTACTTGATTTGCATAATCACTAGATTGGTGTCCATTAGTGTGTCTCTAATAGAGTTAGGAGCTTTCTCATCTTTCTCTAGCTCTTGTTCAAATATAGTCACATCAGGTGATGTATTATCTGGAGTCTCATCTTTAATAGTGACTACCTCAATCTTCTTTACACTCTCTTGTGCTATCTTTTGAATTGTCTCAACTAATTTCTTAGCATCATTATAGATGCCTTCTTTATTGTCTAGCTCTATTTCTCCTGCATATGTTTCTTCTTTTTCTCTACATCTGTAGGTATTAGTCCAAAATCTTTCATCTACACTATCTTACTTTCTTGAACAACCTCTTCAATTTTATTTCTCAAAATGTTATATGCCCTTGTCTTTGGCATAAATTTCTTAGCATAGTCTTTCATAGTTAAATTGACATATGTTTTTTCTTTAATCAAGCATAATCTGAGCTAATGTAACCTCTCTCATTTATCTTTTAGTGGTAAAAGACCATTTACATTTTGCATCTATTTTATTGCATATCTCTTCTAGTAATTCCTTACCTAGCTCTATTGGAGTATATTTAAAGTTCTCCATCATATTTATAACTATCTATTCAACTTCTTCTTTATCATTCTTCTCTAAAGTTTCATAATTAATATATTTGAAACTAGATAATCCTATTAACTCCTAAGATTCTCACATACCTTATCAATGCCTCAAGGCTCTTTTCTTGGTACAATTCAAAATTGACTCAAGTCATTTGACTCTATCCTCTCAGCCTCATCATCCTCATCATCATCTAGTTTGACAAAAAAAGTTCTCCTCATCTTCTTCGTTTTTTGGCCTTGCTTAGCCTCTTTTTCATTAGATGTCCTCTTCCTAGGACTTTTACACTTAATTGGTCTAGTGATCTCAAGTAGCCCTTTCCTTACTGGCTTGGTAGTTGCCTAACTTACTACCTTATATCTTTTCCTAGTGACTCTCTATGGTGTAGTGGTGGGTTGGGTTGCCACTTTCTTTAGGCTCTTCTTCACATTAGGATCAACTACTACAACCTCTTTTCCTTTGATTTCCTTAGGCTCTACAACAACAAGTTCTTTTTCTTTTCCTTCATATTCTTCACCACCTTCATCACTACTAAGAACTTCTCATTTACCTTCAGTAATCTATAGGGGTGTTTCTCCAAGCTTATTTTCTCTTTTTTTCCATCTTAGGGACCTTGGTTTCCATCATCATCTTGATTTTTGTAGTCTCATATGTGCCAAATGGCTCAAAATTCTTGTCAATCTCCTCTACTAATAGAGTTGTAATGGTGACTGACACTTCATTGACATTTACTTCATAATACATAGGTCTTAGCCATGCCACCCTAGGTACAAGAGACTATCTATATGTGATCAACTACCAACTTAGGTATTTTGAACCTATTCTTCATCTTCCTCTTGAAGTCTTTAAAATAACCATCCATAATGGTTTTAAAATTCTCTCCTATTTGATTAACATATTTATTTTCTCAATCACTAGCCAGGTCTTATCCCAAACAACATCTCTAATTTGAATTTTATTTTGACTCACCAAGTTATTGAATTTTGAGAAGCAAAGAATTAAGGCAATTTGTAGAGATATTTGTGTGAAGTATGAAAAGATTCTAGTGTGTGCTTTAGGATTAATGTGTAAGTTGTGTGAAGTTATTTGAGTCAAGTTGTAAATTTGTGAAGTTACTTGATTTGAAAACCCTAGATTGCAAGAATGGAATCATCTATTTCTACAAGTGAGAAAAGGGAAGTATTGAAGGATAAAAAAGTGTGAATTGTTCATAATGATGCATGCCCTCCACTTAAGTTCAAAGAATACCATTACATTTTATTAACATGAGATTCATTAGGAGCATTGTTTACAATTCCACCTAGAGTAATTATGGTGCATGATATCAATTCATGTTATATGTGCAAGATTAGAGAAATAGAAATTTTGAACAAAGGAATGCCTATGAAAAGCTGTGTGAAATGGGATGTTGAAAGATGAAAATAAGGTCATGGCCAACAAAGGGTTAACTCATGCCCTATCATTTCCAAAAGTGTTTAAAGTTGAATGGATAAAAATTGTGTTGAGCAAGATACATGACATGAAGTTATGGTGGGAGAATGGGCTAAAAAAGATCACAAAGTCCATTATTCATCACATGATAGGTTACCCTATTTTGGACCAAGTGAAGATTGTGCATTGTCAAGAAAGGAATATGATGGAAGATCTCATGAAGGTGAAGTGGAATGATCGAGGCATGTCCATTGACACTATTAAGGATCCATTGATTGAGTTTTTAGTTCATGTAATTTCTCACAAGTTTTATTAGTCGAGCTGACTAAATAGTGTGTCATGTGTAGTTGTTGACATGGGCTACAAATTGGTCAAGAAGGACCACAACTATGATTTGGCTGAGTCTCATTTGATATGTTTTTTTCTATGTACATAATTATTTTCCCACTGATAAAATATATAGATTCAAATGGTTGAATTGATATTCTATTAAATGATCTATATGATTATTAGGTATATATTGGGTGCATTAAAACTATCTTAGCTTATCAAGAAAAACTTGGCACATATACATCCTTCAATTTTGCTCAGTCAGTATCGAAACTTGGTTCATACTGACATTCAAATCTAGCACTTGGTCTCTATCAATTTTTAAACTTGGTACTATAATTCATCTATAATTCAAAAGTTAAAGGAAAATGTGCTCTGATAGGGTTTGTATGACTTCCATCTGAATCCTTATTTTTTTGCCTATCATACCACATTTATAGCAAAACTTGTTTTCATTTATAATGGCTTCGTCCTTCTTTGCCCAATAGTTAATGCTAGTGCTGGAGCTTCTGCTATTAGGGAGAATATATCAACCAAAAAAATTCTTGCACAAGTTTGTACACAAGGTGTTTCACAAGGTAATTCCTCTCCTAATATTGAATTAAATGTTAGGGAATTTGATAGTGCATGCAATTGGTTAGAATAATAAACCCTGATTGGGTATTTTGTGGGTCACACTCCTTCTAAAAGCATGTCATGGGAATGGATTTCCAAGGTTTGGACACCTTAAGGTGTCTACCTTGAAGGCATTCAAAGCCTTACCAAAGGCTTTTTCCTTTTTCATTTTGACATTCCTAGTCAAACTGAGCATGTTTTTTTTTAAGGTCCCTAGACTATCAGGTCCTCTCTTCTAGTTTTTTGGCACTGGTTGTGTAGTTTTAATATTTTTGATGATTGAAAGCTTAAGGTACTCATATGGGTGGAGTTTCCTAGGCTTCCTCTCCCACGCTAGTCCTTTTTGTGAGCCATTGCACAAACTATCAGCAAGGTTGTTTTCCTTGAGATATACAAGTTTTTTAATGCTCATGCCCAATGTAGGGTATGTGTTGAGGTCAACCTCTCCAGGGACCTCAAAGAATCAATGGAAGTACATATAAGTGCTACCACCTTCACTCAGAAGGTGCTTTATCTAAACCTCCTAAATACCTAGTATCGATGTTAGTTCATGGAATAGAAGATTAGGGATTGTCCACTATTGGAATAAAATTGTCCACTAGTCCCAAAAGCCAAATTGACTTTGGCCACCAAAAAAGATGATTGGACTACTATTCTGAAAAAAGGAAAGGGCTCCACTACTACTAAGGCATGCTCTTTCCCCCCATTTAATGGTCAACCTAGCTCAATCTTAGTGTTATTAGAGCCTTCTATCCCTTTACTACCACCACCTCCTATTTCAAACCCTGGTGCTCAAGGGACAAGGGGTGTTCATACCCCAAATCCTCACCCCTTATGGGTTCAAGTGTTACAAGTGGCATCAATGATTTTGTCACAAATTCTCTATTGTTCTCATTTCCTAGAAGGCTGCCATGAGGTTCATGATAATGGGGAGAAGATATGATGGGTCACCTCTCTTGAAGACCCTTCATTTGATGCTCCCACATTTTTGTACAACTTATCCTCTCTTAGGGATGAGGAAGACATGTAAGTTGGGTTACCATGAATTATCTATCATGGAATGTGTGGGGGGCTAACAAACCTCCCTATAAAATATTCTATTTGTGATACTAGGCATCAGCTTGGTCATCTTGATGTTCTTTGTTTGCAAGAAGTTAAGGTTGTTGGGTTTCTTCTCACCTTATCCTACTACATTATTTGGCTAGACAATGCCTTATTTGATTCCCAACATGAGGTTGGATGAGGTGGCATTGTTATTCATCTCTCTCCTCATTTACTTTCTTCTTTTATTTTGCATGGCTCTAACCCCATGCAAAGGATTGTTTGGATTTTTTTTCTTTTTAGAATCATTCTTTTAGTATTGTTAATATTTATTCCCCCAATGATGTTGTTAATCATTCACACCTATGGCATTGGTTGGTGGATCACTTTCCACCTTCGACCTAGGTTTTTTGTGGGGATTTCAATATGTTGGAGCTAGCTACTAACAAGGAAGGGCTTCTTCCTTTTTGATGAGAAAATGGTGAAAGAGAGGCCTAGTTTTACATGTGAAATAAGTTAGGCATTTTTTATCCCAATGCTAACTATCATTAGTCTGATGGGGTTTGGCATACTTCATCCAACTTTTGAGCTAGGTCAGGCAAAGTATTAAAGAGACTTGACAGGGCTATGCTTTCAACTTACTTCTTTTTTTCCTTTTCACTACCATACTCTACCTATCACTCCTCTACTAGATGTGACCTTGTTAGATCATTACCCCATCCTCTTTTCTATCACTTGACACGCAACTCAACCTCATCATTACAAAATCCAATTTTATTGCAATAGCACCTGTTTGTCCCATCTGTACTGTTGCCCACATTCTTCAAGTATGGAATTGCAAGCCTCAACCCCACACCCAAGCTGGGGGGATTCAATGGTGGAATGATGCCATTCATCATACTAAAATATTTCTTTGCATTTGTGATAGGCAATTGGCCATATTTTGCAAAAGATCTTATGAAGCCACTACTAAAGATCTGTGTACAACCTCAAAAGCCCTCACCATGAATCCATTTGATATAGATTTTTAGGTTTAGCTTTCCAATCTTTGACACTAGAAACAACTTGTAGATAGCTATGCTACTAGGGGAGCTTAGATCAAAGCCCATCTTCATTGGTTGGAGGTTGGCAATCAAGCTTCCAAAGAATTTTTCAATGCTGTGTGGGCTTGCCATTCTATAGTAGGCATCAAATGCATAAGGGAAGATCAAAAAACTCTTTTTGACCTATCTAAAATCCTTCAGTATTTTGTGGATCATTATGAAAAGGTCTTCACTACTCAAGGGTCCTCTGTAGTGCTTGATCAAGCATTACAAACCTACCTTGGTGCTATTCCCAATAGGTTGGCTCCAGAGAAATATTCCTTTTGTGAAAAAAAGCTCATGCTTGCTGACCTCAAGGAAATTATCATCTCCATGGATAATGATAAGGGCCCTAGTTGTGATAGTTTCCCGTGTGAATTATACAAAATCCTATGGGATGATATTGGCCTTGATCTACATCTGGTGTATCAAGAAGCTTACAATTCTCATTCCTTAGGCATCATTATTAACAAGGGTAATATCAATTCATAGCTAAAGTCAAGTGATCTCAATGAAATATGCAAGTGGAGGCCCATCACTTTGTTGAATGTCTCTTACAATCCTATTAACAAGGCTCTCTCCCTTAAAATTTGGCATCTGCTCCCTCAATTTTTTGTCCCAAACAAACTATTTTCATTAAATCTATATACGTTATGAAAAAAGTTATTGCTATTTGGGAAGGTATGGAGTGGGCTCCATAGTCCAAAAAATAGGTCTTATTTCTTAAGATTGATTTTTCCAAAGCTTATGACCAAATTGAAGGACCTTTCATTTTGGCTATGCTCCAAGTGTTGGGGTTTGGCCTAGTCTTTTTTCAATCAGTTCATATGCTCTTTGGCAATGCCTTTGCTTGTATTATCATAAATGGTAAAAAATATGAAGCCTTTGGGCTCTACAGATCTATCTACCAAGGCTTCCCTTTAGCACCTTCTCTTTATGTGTTGGTGGATGAAGGGTTTTGCTATCTTCTTTCCAATGTTATCTCTTGGGGTCTAGTGCATGGCATTGCTCTTTTGGATTCCACTTCATAACTTGTGAATGGCCATTTTACTAATCACTCCTTTTTTACCCTTTTAGAGGATGAAGATAATATTTTCAATGCCTTACAATGCTTGGATACTTTTTTCCTTAACTTTGGGTCTACTACTTAATGGTACAAGACCCTTTGTTATAGAAAATCCTTCTTGCTAGGCCCTTAATGTCTACAATTCTATGGGTGGAAATGGGTTCAAAATGGTGAGATCTTTAAGTTTTTGGGCATTCCATTTTTTTTTCAAGCTTTCCTAGTGGAACTATAGAATTATGTCCTCACATGGATTAAGAATAAATTAGACTATTGGATCACCAAGCCTCTCTCACTTGTAGGAAAATTTTAGATTCATTCTAAAGTGCTAGCTGCTATGCATGCCTACTACTCCTATTGTTGGGCCCCTTCCAAAAAATCATATCTCAAGCTTGAATGCCTCCTAAGGGATTTCCTTTAGGCCTTTGATGTTGTGCATTATAGATTTCACAGAGTTTCTTGGGACTTAGTTTGTTTTCCCAAAGACTCTAGTGGTCCTGGACTACTTTCCACTCATAAACAAGGAATTACCCTCTGTGCTAAGTGGATAATTTAGACTCTCACTAGTGATGAGGCTTGTAAAATCTTGTTATGACATTGCATATCTTCAAGCTTTCAAGTTAACCTACCTACTTAGAAGGGGATTGTCTTTCAAACCCTTCTCATGACCACTAAACTTGTGTAGATTCAAGGTACTTTCATGGCTAAAAGCATTTGGAAATCTTGGGAAGACATCAAGTCATGGCTTCATAGGGCTAGAAATGGGTTCAAATATGGGCTCTCTATGAACTAGAAAAACTTGTGGTTGCCTCCCTTATTTTTTGTTCAAGGTGTTCTATTGGCTAAAATTTAAGGAGCTAGCACATTGCACTTATTTTGAAGGGAAATCAAGACACCCAATTTTTTTTTTCTAGGGTTACTAAGAGCCTTTTCTCATGGGAGGACCTGTAGGTGTAGTTCAAGCTTATCTATTCAGATCAATAAATAGTTGATCTTCTAGTTTCTATGGTGCCTCCCCATCTTTTGCACAAGCTTGCTATTCACTCATCTCACCCATAGTGGAAAGATTGAATGTGGCATCCTGTCATTCCTATGACCAATTACAAACCCAAGTTGGGCTATCAATGGCTAGTACCCCACCTTCTGATGGTTGATACTCTTAATCATCGTTGGCATTTGCAATCCTCTCACAAGAATTAGAGTCTTAGATTCAATATAGTTTGGAAAACCATCATGGATCCAAAAATAACTCACTTTGCCTAGTGTCTCCCTTTCTAGTGGATGCCATTGGGCCATTGGCTCCAACATTTGGGAGTCCTAGACCCTAGATGTCCTTTTTGTGGCCAACCAAAAAGTTTCTTGCATATTTTTTGGTTCTGTAGGCTAGCCTAGAACTATTGGCTCTAGATCCATGACTTTTTAAAGCCTTTCTACCCAGAGGCCTTTATATGGCATATGATTGTGCTGGGAGATTTTCCCAAGCTTCCTTTTAAGCGCACTCCTAGATATGGAATGCTTTCAGAATGGAGATTTTAGTTACTATTTGGAAGGACTGCAATGTTGTTTTATTCTCTTATAACTTTCTTGATATACATGTTGCTATGCACTCTAAAGCATTTATTTGTAATTATATCATGATGCAAATTCAAGTACAAACATATAAGTTCATACTAGAGGTTTCTCACCAGTAGGAGCTTTTAGCTCATTAGGGAAATACACCTTGTATGGCTACTTGGGTGCCACCAAATGCCTTATTTAGTGATCATACTCCTCCTCATGGTTGTTGAAGAGGTTAGAGTAGTTTTGCATGCTACTTGTATACTCCTAGATTATAGCCTCATCGTCTATCTCCCAATGGAAATTTCAATGGTTGCCATCGCTCTACATTACCTCCATGGAGGTTGGGTTTGGTTTGGTCCCCATATGGCTTCTCCTTCTTCCCTTGATGCAAGCTAGCCTTCTGGCACATAGAGACCCCAAATGGGTTTTACCTCATCTAGACTTCTCTATCTCTCTACCTAGGTCAGAGAGAGAAAAAGAACTTGATGATGGTTGGGATTCCCTTGAGCCAACTACCTACCTCAAGGACTTCTGGGGTTATATTGATAAAGACCCTCCCTTAGCTGGCATTGCTCTAGCAACTTGAGGGATTTATTTATTATGTTGATTTTTTTATATGAACGGTTGTCTTATTCAGCTTTGTGTCGAGTGAACTCACGGGATGATCCTATATCCCTTGGCTCCTTTTTTTGGATATGCATATTTAATATTCAATTAATTAGAAAGGTCTATTCATCAAAAAAAAATTTAACATTTTTCCTTATACATCCTTCAATCATGCTGATTTGGACTTTCATGCATGTAGTATTAGGAACTAATCTATGATATAGAAATTTGAAACATTTCTCTATAAATACCTTCTTATTTAGTTTGAGGTGGGGAAATCACTTGATCTATTGGATTTAGTGAGCATAAATTCTCCATTTGAACTATTGTCTTCATCTAACATATTTCTTCATGTTTGATTCATTCCGTGCTCCTTACTTCTTCAATATTTGCATTCTCCTTTCTATTATTCACCTCAACATTTGGTGTTGATGCTTAGTTCATACACTCCTTTCTTAGATGACTGACCTTTTGACAATTGAAACATATTGGTCTGAAATTCCTCTAGTTACCAAATCTTCTTCTGAGATGTATCCTAGCACAATTTGTTGCAATGTGTCCATACTTTCGATAATATTGACAATTTACCCAAGTATTGTAATCCCAATTTATGGTATTACCTTTCTTAGGTGCTTTGCCTTGACTTTTCGATGTCCAATTGTTATTTTCCTTAGATCTACAACCTTGTTACTTATGACCATACTTCTGACATGTATAAAAATATCCTTCAAATCTAGAATTAGTTGGTATTTTATTGACCTTTGATCTACATTCATGTGCTTGATGACCTTGTTTGTTGCAAGCAAAACAATAACCATTGAATTTTGGTTTAGGGTTTGACTTACCAATCTTGCTATTGTAAATGTTTTTTGTGTGGCCTGGTTTTCCATAGTGATAGAATGTAGGCTTCTTGTTCTTTGGATTTATATTCACATTCCTTTATTCTCCTTAATTTGATTATTCTCCTTGCTCGGTACATGATACAAACTCAACATAGCCTAGTCTAGAGGTGTCATGGGGTATCCTTGTTACATTCGTCTATTCATTCATAAATCTCATAGAATCTTTAAATTTGTTCAACCTTTCAAAAAATTCCTTTTCATCTTTATAATCATTTTATAGTCTATCATTTTCATATTTTAGATTTGTAATCTCCAACTCCTTTCTTGCAATTTAACAATTTTCACTTAGCAACTAAATGAACATATCAAACTGATAACATGTTAGCTTCTATACTTCTTTGAATATTTCATCAAGTCTTGTAACCAACTACCCCTTATCTTCATCAGCCAATGACTTATCATCTTCAACCTTTTTCTTTTATTTTGTCACTTCACATATCCTAACTACTTGAATTTCTTGTTCTTGTTTCAATGCTTTGACTTTTTCATTCAGGGTATTGTTCCTCTCCAATAGATTTGTTATTGATGCATCATATTCACTTGATTTTCCTTCATCAAATAACTCTTGAACAATTTATTCTTGGTATTGGGTGTCATTTTGTTCAATATCCATTTCCTTCCTTCTCTTCAAGGATTTCCTTAATGTTTCCTTTTCAACCTTCACTTGTTCATATGCAAGATGAACATCAATCTTCTCATTCTCAATGATCTTTCCTAGTTTGTAGGCTTCCATCTTCAAGATCTTTTAGTCCCAAGTGGTTAGACTTCTGCCAATAGTGCACTACTTTGATACCAATCTTTGGAAATCTAATAGGGAAAGTGTGATAGTGGTGGGGGGGGGTGAATCAGGATCTATAAAACTTTTTTTCTTTAATCATGAAATATATTTGATATCACCACACAAAACTCTTATTCAAACATCCATCTCATATCAATGAAACCAATCACATCAACATTATTCTAGATCTACCTTCTAACTGTATAAATATAAACTCATAAACCCATCACACATTAACACATGGATTTGGTTATACAAAACCCTCCAAGGTGAAGGTAAAACTATAGTGGGGATGACACCCACAAAATATTCACTACTAGAAAAATAAAGTTATGTTTGTTAAGGCTACAATGATTTGATCACTTCTGATGATCTACCCTATAAGGGATCTGCCCTGCAAAAGGCTAAAAGAACTACTAGGTTCTACCTTGGTTAAAGGATTTTTAAATTACAATGAAGTGATTAATCTCTCAGGATGTTTACATAAGCATGTTAAAGTACTTTGTTAAGAGATTTAAATCTTGAAACATTTGTTAGAATGTTTAGTACCTTATCCTTAGTTAGCACTTTAATGCTTGAGAACATATCTCCTTTATACAATAAAATATCATTTGACTATGATAGATCTCCTCTATCTCTACTCAAATCTCTTCACTTCCCTTCTCGGTCTCTACACTCTAATTCACCTCCAAAACTTTTGTCTTAAACCTATTCACATGCATACATCACATGCATCATGAATTATGTCATAGACCCTCCTTAGGTAGATAATTGGGCGAGCCTTATAGATCCAAATCAATGATCTAGAATTAATCCTTTTTCCACTTAACCCTTACAATTTTTTGATTGATGAATTCCCTTTCCTATGGATTAATGATCTTCATCTAAAGCATGAACACCTCCTTGATTACCTCCTCAATCTTCAAATATGCGTCTAGCTCAACAAAAATACTTAACATAGAATTTAGTACCATTCCAAATAATAATGTTAAACTATGTTATTCAACACTTACATTAAACTAGTGCTCAACATAAACTTTTCTTCCGATTGTCCCTTGGCCTTAACTACAACATGAACTAAATAACTCAACCTCTATATCACTCAACTTCTACTAAACTCTGACTAACTCAGAATTCTTTGTTATCTCTGATATGCTTGGAATTCATTAGAGTACTCAATGACCATTAACTTTCTCATCAATAACTACTCCTTGACAAACTACTTGGAATATATACAAGTCTTCATTCCTTGGCTCAGTTTGTATAGGATGACTCAGTTACAGTGATAACCAAATGATCTTGCATTGTGAATGACTAAGTGTTTAACACTAATTAACAACATAGCTTAGGGATCAACACTAATTTAAGTTCAAGAATGTGTCCTAAATTTTATGATGATATTAAAAAAATCCTAATTTTACATATGCTAATTTCATCAATAGTTTAATACATGCAATGGTTTGTACTAGACCAAATATTGTCTAAGAAGTTAAAGTTCTAAGTAGGATTACATACAATTGAGGTAAAGTGCATTGGAATTTTATTATTTAAGCATTTTAGGACATGTATGAGGTAATTCTATTTATTTTTAGTTTATCATACTAGTGATGTGGATATTAATGGACACACATGGTTTTGTTGAGATGGGGTAGGTAGGTGACTTGGATAGTTAGAGGTCCACTAGTGGATATGTTTACTTTGTTTTTTTGGATGAATAAAAGAAAACCTATAGTTACATTTTTCATCACTAAAGTAGAGTATATAGCTTCTATATTTGACATAAGGAGGCACTTTAGTTCTAAAGACTTGTTAATCATATTGGTTTTAATTACATGACAATGAGAATTGGATGTGACATCATAGTACCATAAGTTTGGCCAATAATTCTATGTATCATTCTTATAGTAAATATGTTGATGTTTAGTATCACTTTTTATGGGATATGATTGCAAGTGGATATGTCTTGATTGAAAAATTTGACATGGTACTTCTGATACTATTCCATATTCTCATATGATTCCAATGACCAAAAATAAGTTCTCTAGGTGTAGGAACATGATGTGCCTTGATCATTGTACTTGATTTGTATTTGTTAAACTCTATAAATTAATTTAAGATATAGTACGTTAAGTGGGATAATGTTATAATTTAGGTTCCATAAACCTTATAAATCATTAATTTATAATTTTTTTTGAATTTATCTAGAAAAATTCAAACCACTTAATGAATGATGGTGAAAGAAACCATGTAAAGGAAAAGTTACCATTATTATTTTTCATCTAGGAGAAGCCCTCCTAATTAAATTTACCCTAGTCCATAGTCTTTTCTTATCTATCAAGTCACTTGAACTATCAATACAATATACTAGTGAAGTTATGTCATAAGTGCCCCCATGCGATTTTTTTTGAAACTTTGATAGACTACTCACAATTCGTGACACTTGAAAAAATATTCTGAATGTATGAGATCATGTCATGTCACTCTACAATAATTTCTTTGAAAACTTCAATAATTGAATCAATTTTAATACGAAAATAATTTTTCTATTGATGTGATAATAATTAGATGAATTCAATGAAAATTTGTAAGGGATCCTAATCATCATTCTCTTTATCATGTTGTGAATCATCAATGCGAATTTACTCAGTTGGGTGAGTTTATCCTAGGCATGGTCCCATTTTTCCTCTAAAGTCATTAGAACACTCAATTCCATATGCTACTACAGTTTCCCTTAAGCATCATAAGTACATCAAATTGTTGACGTTGAAAGTTCTTTCTCACAAAATGCGATATTTAGAATGGTTTTTTTAATCTTATAAGGTCATGCGAGATCCTTCTATAGTAAATTGTTTCATATTTTCAAGACTCAAAGAAATTTTCAATGCAATTTTTTTTTTGGTGCAAAAATTTTTAGTTGCAAGGGATCCCATTAATAACACACACACACAAACACACACACGCGCGCGCGCGCACGTACGCACGCACACACACACACACACACACACACACACACACACACACACGCGCGCGCGCACACACGAGAATAGAGAAATAATGAAGAATTGCAAGAACCAAATAATTGAAGGAATATGAAGCTTTATTCCTATTATCTTAAAGGAAGTGATATTAGAATATTCAAAAATATGAAATGAGCTAAAACCACATCGAAATTTTTACTATAGATATCTACAAGCCAAAGCTACCATATACACCACCATAATTGCCCCAGATAACCCTATAGACCTTCTTTATATAAGAGTATTTTACCTCCAAAGAAAGTTGTAGAAATTTTAAACCCTAATTTTGAGGTTAATCATCCCTAGGATATTATTATTTATATTTTATTACATTTGAATAGGCCCCAAATAAACTTTCAAAACACAAATGAGTTTTCAAAGGAATTTTATTTTTCCATCCTAATTAGTGCAATTTTGAAAGGCCATAACTCTTCACCCATTGACTTGATTGGCTATTACATTCCCATTTTGGAAATGACATAATGCTCTCTACCATACCTTATTATTGAAGAATAGGTCAACTCAAGTTTGTACCCCTTTTAGAGGCTCTAAATATTTCAAAACTCAGTTCAAAGGTTTTTCATTCTTATGCTAAAACTCAAAGTTTTCAAGATATTCAAAAAAAGACGTGATCTTGCAATGAAACTTTATTGTTAGGATGATACAAATAAAGTAAGCCTCTAGGAAAGAAATTAGAACATTTTGAGCTCCAATAGACAATTCAATAAAAATAGTAAGTTTCCAAAAAATAGTAACTCTACACAAAGATAACCCTTGTTGATAAACTAGACAAAATTTTTTTAGTGATGCAAGATATCTCCAACACTCTGGATGCTCCTACGTCAATGAGAAGAATAAGTTTATTAACCACAAAAATTAATGAACCAAAGCATAATGAAAATAATAAATGAAATAACATAAAGAACCTTATAACTTAATTTAGTATGATCTAGTCAAGTGTGCCTGAAGGGCCATCTCTTTGCTTAAGAGCATCCAATATTGATTTGCGATCACTATTAATAACTATCCAAAGTTATTTTGTCTTTGGTTTGACATATAATGCTTCAAGAACTCAATTTTTTTATAACAAGGTGTGAATACATGAGAATGCTTTTGTGTTTCTTTCATTCTTCAAATATTTTAGATATGACATTCTTTACAATTATACATGCTATCAACCAAGTTTGAAAAAAAAAAAGCCATAAGATATCTCATCATATCAACCAATATTTAGATATTTCATCATACATTTCCAATGCAAAAAAATGCAAAAATATGTCTTTATTTTTTAAGACCCGAAAGATGGTTGTACTCATCTAAAATTTTCATATTATAATGTGGCATGGATATTATTTGAGATAAAGGAGATAGGTTTTTTCAACCCATGTATCCACACTCACTCTAATCATACTAATATCATTCATGTTTTAAATCCAATTCTAACAAAAAAATATAACTCTTTTATTCAAATGGTCCATGTACTTGCATCTAATATGCAAAATATATACATATGTGAAGAATCTATGACTTTCTAACAAACAAATATGTATCATATAAATCCCTCCTCAACCATGGAAATGACTTGTGCAATGTTGAATCAAGTATCCTTCCCTATGATAATTATGAATTGCACTAATAAACAATAGGGTGTGGATCATAAAATGCATCACCTAAAATCATCAATTTATCCTTAACTAGATCTCTCTTCACATTTGCACCTTCTCCATCATGCTCCCCTTTCCCATGCCCAACTTAAAAAAATACAAATATGAGGTACACCCCTCTATGCATCATTCTACTCAAACACTAGAACATACAAGAATTATTGAATTAACCTATGCAGATATCTGATTAAATGAGATGTCTACCCGCTATGATATATTTTTCTTGATGGAACTCAAAAAGTTCTCAATTTTTTTTTGGACATACTTGAAGGGGTAAGATAGACATCATTAGTCATATGAAAATAATACTCTTCGATCATCTTCTTATCTCATTCAACACTTTTAAGGATATATCTATATGTTATGCATGGAAAAAATAGCAATATGAATGCAATTTCAATATTGATCTTGTAACTCATTATATGGTTCATTGTGTGCTTTATTGCAAAATTGACCATTGATATAATAGTGTAAATTAAAAAAGAATGGAATTTCAATATTGATCTTATAACTCTTTCCATTGTTTAATGTGTAGTTTATTACAAAATAGACCATTTATATAATTATATCGATAAAAAAAGATTCCTCATACATCCTGAAATGTTGATCTAACCATTGAGACATATGACTATTTATTGAATCTTTATAGAAAAGGTTATCCTCAAGAGATAAAATTAGCAATGTTGCATTTTTTGTAACCAAATCACACTAGAATCTTCATGTCCACTCTTCAAAATATATTTTATTGTCTCATATATCTTTATTATCACAATTTATTTTCAAACTCATGTTCATCACCTCATTAAAATATGAAACAACCTTTGACAAGCCAACACATTGTGAGCACTTCTCATTTAAAAAGTCATTTCTACAAAAACAAACCCATACGCTAGGGTGTATAAATAATCTACATCAAGTCTCTTGATGATTTTATAAGTTGAATTACACCACACTCTTGCAATATTTCATTAGTATGAAAAGTACAACAAACATAATGTAATAATTTATTATGCACTAAAAACTCCATGTGGAATTTGCAACATCAAATATTATGAATCATAGGAAGCAAACTGTAAAATGGCTTGAGATAGTGATTAAAAAAATATTTTAAACAAATTTGACTTGCTTCTCATAAATGTTTAGGTTGGGGTGTACAATTTAAATTTATAATTATTAATCTAAAGACATATTTTTTGTTGGGAGATATTGTAATGCCCTACCTAGAGATCCTTGAAAACAAAGATGAAATACAAGCCAAGAATTTTTTTTTTACAAGTATGAATGCACATGACAACATCATACAAGGATCACAAAGATCGCAACAGAAGACTTCACCACCATCTCGACAACCAACGAATCTCTGAACGCCACTACCAAACTGACACACACAAACAAAGCCAACAATGACAACACACATGATGAGGGCTCAAGAAATGACCACTCATCAACAAAACACCAAGCTAGGGTAAATGCAGAATCCTAAAATTTGACTAAGCCTAAAATCCTGAAGCCCTGAAAAATTGGCTATGTCTAGATTTTTGAAGCCTTGAAATTTCCTAGAATCCATAACTTATCTCCGAGAGGTTTGAAACCTATCTCAAAAGATTCAATGCATATATTAAAATATATCTTAAGTATAAGGAATTAAAGTGCAACAACTTATACTTAAACGATATATTTTAAACCCTAGGAGACAACAATAGAACATGAAAAACTGCAACAACATAGGGTCAAAGAATGCCCAAAAGGGTATCCAAATCAACTCTCAAAAAGTTTGGATCACGAAGAAAAGTGCCCGCTGATAGCACGCGTAGGTTTTTTACAAAAATCGTGCGACACTTTTTACTAAGGGAGGGCGACACTTTCCTTAAGGTGTGTGACATTCTTCCAGTGTCGTATGACATTTCTCAAGAAGGCATGTGACACTTTTCAGCATCGTACGACATTTCTCAAGAAGGCGTGCGACATTCTTCCAGTGTCCTACGATATTTCTCAAGAAGGCATGCGATACTTTACAGTGTCATATGACATAGTTTGCATGGGCGTGCAATACTTTTTAAAGTGTCGCACCATGCTAAACAAATGTCACCCATAGAAAACAAAGACACTTCCAGAACTCAAAAAGGCGAAGAATAGACCAAAGAACCTCCACACCAGGGAGTACCGAATCCACAAAGGCTTAAGGAATGAACACTTGAGTGCAAGAATAACATAGACAGAAGAACATCTATCCATCTAAACTATAGCAACAAAGAACACACTAAAATAAACATCGCAGTGAACTAAACAACCAAACTAAGTACGCGGTTCCTCCCAATTGTCAATAGCATCATAAGACCATCGTGGGTCCTAGCCATCCCCTGCGCGTAACATCCCAAGCCACTGACCAGATCATCAATACTGTCGTAATAGGGATGTCACTACTAAAAACATGCACAATATTAGCATAAGAAAATCTAACATGCTAGTGATAACACATAAGATAATCTTACAGTAGGTAACATCTCCTATCACATGCTACACAATAGTAAGCAACAGATATACTACTAAAACAATTAACATCATCTAATCATATGCTAAACATCATAATATGGGAATGCATCAAATAAACTAACATCATCTGAACATGATAAACAAGCATCCTAATGAAAGCATAAATCACAAGAAAGCATACTCCAAAACCCAAAGTACCAAGTGAAGACATCCAACAACGGTCGCACTAGGACAAAAGATCATCTCTGTACATTGATCTCTAGCAGTGATGAAGGTAGCTATGCCTCCCAACCACATGGCACCCATAGGTACACACCCACTATGCTGATGGAGATAATGATCCAACCACAAACACACATAAAACACAACATCCATGGCTAACACTCATGCCAGACAGTATGATGGTTGCAACCAAGAACCTAAGACAATGCAAGGAGTACAGGTCTTGGTCAGACACTTAATAGGCTACTATGTAGGGACTAGCATCATGGAGAGTCACTTGGCATCGAAAAGCCCAAGCTTGGATCGTGTGTTTCAACTTCTCAACGGAGGGCCCCGCACACACATTTTATTATCTTAAGTTTTATTACCAGTCACACATTTTCTTTAATTATCACTTATTTAAAACTTCCTATCCTCCACCAACCCTATGGGACTAAGGTCACCAATTTGTGAGATAGAATCCCCTCCATATGCTACCCTACCCTACCCATGCTCATCCTTCAATAAGTACCTGTGGGCATGCATACTCCCATCCCAACCCCAATGATCATAACTTCTGGAAGTACCATGGAAGATCAAGCCTTGCAAGTCACTCAAAAAATATACGCGCATGTACACATGTGTGGCACACCACCATCATGAAGATCATAACACAAGGACAGGAATGAGAACACAATGCAAAGAAAACACCCAACTGAAAGCAACATAGGAAGGACAGATTCTACATGAATCCCAAAGCCAATAAAATCATACATCATGAAATCACTCAACCGACCTCAATTCGAGAGTATGGATCAGACCAAACATCATGAACTCACTCAATCAGCCTCAATCTGAGAGTATGGATTCTACACGAATCCTAGCATTCATGAAACAAAAGCAAAAGTCCAACAGAAACTATAACAGGTATAAAATCACTCAACCGAACACAACGTCAGGAGTACGGATGCAACATGCATCCCAATGCAAAATAAAAGTGCAAAAGTGGTCTGACTGATATCCAAATGGATCATCAAGGTCCACGACCCAGATTGTGCCAAGAAAACTCGAGAAAACAGGGCGGCATGTAAAATGAGGTAAAAACCCCAAATTTAGGAAAACTTCAAAATTAAAACCCATTTGGCCTTTGGGTTCAAAAACCAAAAAAAATCCAAAAATAAATGAAATCAGACACTGTATGCAAAAATGGCCAGCATAACGGCGTAAAATCCCAAACCCTCGTTACAAAAAATAAGGAAATGTCCATACCTGCTCAACCAGGTAGAACTAACATATAGAAACAGAGGGGAACACTAGTTCTCAGCCTCCAACCAAATGGCTACCAAAAATAGAAGCAGAAACAGAGTAGAAACAATAAAACAGGAAAGCCCTACCTCATAGCCAAAAGGGAAAAACGAGAATTTGAACCATAAAATAAATATCTCGCAGAAGTAGCTGAAAATCGTGGCAATCCAAGGTTTCTCCGAGCTGGATCCAATGAGCTCAACCTCGCGATGATACCATGCCCATAGCTCCCACAACAAACAAAACAATAAATCCTCATGAAGAGGATTTTGGGTTTTACTCTCCAACTTTCCAATTTGAAAGTGAGAAGTGAGGGATTAAATTCCTCTTTGGATACTTATTCACTTTTCGAGTGAATAATCAATTAGGGCAAATAACCAACCAACCTAGTTAAACCCTGAATCGATCCAAATGAAAATAGGCTATTCCTATAAATAGGAATTCATCTATGGAAAAGCCGCCAAAAATTAAAATAAAACAATTAAAAAGCCCAAAAACCCAAAACACATAAATCTCCTTAATAACTTTCGTGACAATGTGAACCTCTAAATGCACAGACACGCTTACAAGTCTAATCACATAATGCAAATGAATTTGGATTTAATCATCACCGAAAGGTTTAAATTAAACATTTACTTAAGGAAACATCGACCATACAAGGATGACATTGGTAAAATATGAAAGGCTAAATCACTAACTCCATGTGCCACTGCCAGGGATATAAATCCTGCACACTAAACAACACAATCAAGTGCAATTGCATATAATAACATAGCCGAAGCAATAAATGCATTAAATCACCTAATTTAACCATTTATTCAATCATATTAAAATAATCTATTTACATCACTCACGTTCGCATAATGCATAACAATGCAGGAATGAAGTAAATAACCATAGTATTAAATCCATCACATAACATAATTAGAGGTATGTCGAAATACCAGATAACCATATATCATCATAAAACACATTGTCATCTCAAAATGACATCATCATGCAACATGATTAATTGAACAACATAGGAGTCCAATATCTATGATACTGGAATCAAAGAGTAACATTTGACCCTCAGGTCATCTCAAATGTAAAAGATCACATAAGAACAGATATCTCTCAGATCAAAATAAAACAAGGTAAATGTCCACAACACATAACCAAATAATCTCACATGAACAATCCATTCTAATTACTTAAACATTTAATAAGGCACTTAAAACACATAAGCGAACACAGTAAAAAAAATGACTAACCATTGCTACAGGAACCTAGTCCCATGTAGCATGGTAATAGAACATAGTGCAATCTCTACACACATCTCAAGGTAATCATGGAAAAACCTCATGATACCACATCGATCTTGGTAACCATTGGCACAAACCTTAGTGAACCAAAAATCACATCATAATCTCAAAGATCAGTCAAAAGCATTATCAAAGCAACTGATAAAGAAACATAAATCCAAACACCTCAACGGTGTAGACCACTCAGGGTCACAATCAAGATTCCCATCACAACAAAAGATCAGCAAGGTTGCATCCATTAGGATGACTTACAGAAGTCAAATGGGAGAGGCACTACAGATATTCTAGAGTTAGAATGTCAAACTATTGAATTTCCTCCTTAAAACTATTGGTTAACTTCTTATTGAAATAAAAAAGCCTCCCAGCAAAACCCCATGTACAATTTTGAATATGATTTCCAAGTCTTTCTATTTTTGCAATTCTCTATCCAAAGCTTTACTAGTTATGTTGAAATAAACATAATTCTATTTCATTAAGTGAGCTTTTCTTAAATGATGTCTTAAAGTAGTTGTAATCACCCTACAAGAAACTCTCTTATCTTTCTTCTTTCTATCATTTCCAATAAAATTAAAAGCATCAAAAATATTTTGTGACATTAATATTTATTTTCTCTATATTCTTGTTCACACAAATATCCAAGTTGGCTAGTGAACATCTCATTTTATGTATATTTATAAATTCTACAAAAAATTGGCATTTCTTGATCAATATCTTATCACTAAATTATTAATTGAAAAGTTTTGTAACCCACAATTGAATAGTTCTTATTGATCCCTTGTCTTAAAAATTATAGTATTCTTTATTTATTACTTTTTGATACAATTGTGTGAAAAGTTTTTATGTTGATGTTTTGGATCACATTCCATGATTCATAATTAAAATCACAAAGTGTGATTTAAATTATTGATGTAAAATATTTAAACACAATCATATCCATAACTAATAATTCAAGAGCATTATAATGTTCTCATTGATGTAAAGTACCCATTTTGAGGGTTTTGAATGTCTTGAATTTGAAGGTTTTGAAGGTTACACAATGGACTTGATTTCTTATGTAATTTGGTGTTGTAAAATATTCCTTTCATTCATTTTCTATGGAATTTCCAATATTTTCACCTTAAATTCTGATTTCTACATTTTCATTTACAAATTCAATATCATGTTCAACAAATTTTTAATATCAATTTCAACATTTTCATTCTCGGCTTCAATATCTCATATAATATTTTCAATATTAATGTCTACATTTTCACCTTCAATTTTATAGCCACATTTTCATTTGCAAATTTCAACATTTTGTAATTTGTTGATAGTTTATAGTTTTCACAAAACTCTCTTGATCTAATTATTTTGTATTGTGATATGGGTCATGCTTAGCAATTGATACATAGTTGATGATTGTCTCTGTAGATAGTTAATTTTTTGAAGATCTTTCTAGTGATTTTTTTAATATGTAATACTAGAGATTTTTTTTTTAAGTTAAAGAAACAATGATGTAAATATTTTTTGAAGTATCCTCAAAGGAAAAACATTTTCATTCCAATCTTGAATATGTTGTCCATCATTTTCAATACAAATCTCCACATTTTCATTCTCATTTTCAAAATATTGGTCAATGTTTGCATATTCATTCTCCTCTTTACTCAAAATAAAATTAATGAGTGGACCAATGGCCTAACCTTCACTAATGTTTGACATATCTTATCTCCTCTTTCTATGAAGTTCTATATCTCTTTATCTCTATGCTTAAATTCAATCTTTTATAAGATTTCTCTTTCATTTTTGCTTTCAACAATTGCTTCTCCCTATTATGCCTCCAAAATGTTGCAAATGATAAATTTGTGAAAAAGATGCTCAAAAGATTCTAATTCTGTCTCTTGTTGTCTAAAACCACAAGTTTTTCAATTGTAAAAGGAATGTAGGGACCATTGGAATGCACAAAATGGTCCACTATCCTCTTTTTGTGTGCCTTAGGTTTTGAAGAATGTATTTTTATTGGATATCCAATCCTTTTAAATGGTTACAAAGAAATTATTATTGGCACCTTTGTAAAAATTGGTATCGGATATCAAATAACTTGTAAAATTCTTATTTGCATATATCTATACATACATACATACATACATACATACATACATACATACATACATACATACATACATACATACATACATACATACATATATATATATATATATATATATATATAGAGAGAGAGAGAGAGAGAGAGAGAGAGAGAGAGAGTACATTTTATTTAACATAATATGTACATATTAAATAAAATACATAACATGATCTTTTAAATATGACATATAATACTAATATATTAATTTATTTTATTATACATTATACATCTATACAAATACTTACATATTCTAATATATTATATACTATTTATAATAAGAATAAATTTCCAAATACCAAATATAAAAAACATGATATTTACAACTATAACTGATTCACCCCACCGCACCCCCCCCCCCCCCCCCCCGCCTCCCCCTCCACCCCCCCCCTCTCACACACACACACACACAGAGTTATTCTAGGGAATTCCAACATGATATTTACAACTATATATTAAATATTTAAAACTTATCCAATATCTGATACTTCTAATAGAATTTTGCAACCTTAACATTTTCCTTCGGATTGGTTTAGGATTTGGCTCAAACATGTCAAATTAGGAAAGTAAACACAAAATATGTGTATTTGAATTTTCCTTATGTATTCAATCTTTGAGCATGTAGTTAAGGACTTTTTTTAACACAAAATTGATGAAATGAAAAGTATTCCTTAACAAGACTCCTAGTTTTCCACCAATTTTTTTTCTATTAGATATAATTAAAGGTCACTTAATAGTTCATAAAATTGTGATAAAGTTTACAAGAAAAATTAAGAAGTTTATGATTTGAGGACTATACAGATCATCATTAAAATATCAGACCATACAAAAAGACATAACTATATCTACTATTAGAATATAAACCTCAACCCTTCATTCAGGTCATCCATGGAAGAGGCCACTTAGTCCTCAAGTCACCATCCCTTATCATAGTGTTTGAATATTTCATGAGTTGCTTCTATGGAAGTGCTAGGGCATGAGGGATAGTATTTTTTATGAAATAATGGATTCTTCCTTCATTGAAATAATCCACATTTTCAAAAAACACTATTATATTGCCTTTTTCAGTGTTGTCAGCCCAATGATTAACAAACCTATCCATTTTGGTCTTTCTAGCATTGGTCCTACCAACATTAGAGCTAGTAATTACTCGATTCACTATTTCACTCTATATATTCAAGTCCTTGAGTTCATTCACCAACTTGATCTATTCTAGCATCTCTTTAAGGGTGCCCTCAAATGTAAATGGTTCACTAATTTTTAATTTCACTTCAAATTGGACGTTCTCATCCTTAAGCACCTTAGAGAATTCACTAGCAACCCTTAGTGTATATATTTCCTTCACTTTTTAACTAATAGTAACTTGCATACAAATTTTATGCATAACAAGTCTCCATAAAGACTCAATAAGGATTCTACTCCTAAATTTAAATACATCATTATTCCTAATTAACCACATAGACTAAAGCAAGTAAAAATTAAAAAAAACCCAAAATATATTAAGATGCATGGGGAGGCTAGGAATATAGCCTATAATAGCATAAAAGGTAAGAATATTAGAGTTAGAATGGATTCCAAACCTGTTCTAGACCCCTTTGGCAAAATTACATTTAGACAATAGGTGAGACAAAATTTCAAGTTCTGAATAGAAAGAACATTGGAGAGGATCACAATTAACATTGTTCAAGGGTAACTGATGTAGCAATGCTTTCCAAACAAAGAATTGAATCTTAGGTTCAACATTCCTATGCCAGATAGAGGAGAGGTGTTTGGCCAACATTTTGATTCAAGTTTAAAAGACCACTTAGATTGAGATAATAAAAAAATCATTCTTGTTAGACAATATGTTGTATAGGTATTTAGCCTTTGTAGATAAGAGGCATGATCCATCTCACCATGCAAGGAGAGGAAGCCTATCAATCTCATCACCACACTTTAGGGGAAGCTTAGCACCCAGTTGAGTGCTTTGGAGGACAACAAATATTCTTTTTCTAAGGGGGGAATGTTGAATTTAGAGGTTAGCTCCTCCCAAGTTAATAGTCTATCCTTTTCTATGAAATAACTAAATGAATGGATTCCTATTTTGTCCCATGTCATGGCTAAGCATCCTTGTAGGAGGGCTAAGGGTTTACCTTTTCTTTCAAGGTTCCACCAAGGGGATTTTTCTCCACAAATGTTTCTTTGGTAGTCTAATATCTCAGACTCTATAACCTACTATCTTACTTTTCTCCATGCCTTTGAGATAGGTTTAAATAATGTTGATGCTTCCACCTTAATCTTCCATCTACCTAATAGGAATTTGTGGATATCTAAACCCTTCCAAGATTTTCCAATGTAGGGAGTTCCCCAAGCAATGTTGTGTCTAATTAGGACCTGCCAAGGTTCATTCCCTTTTGTGTATTTGGAAAACTATTTGGCATCAAGAGCTATACCTTGTAACCTTAGATCTTTCATAGCCAATCCTCCTACCGCCTTCCTCATAGTGCACCAACTCCATTTCATAGCATCTCTCTTCTTGTTCCCTTTACCAATTCACCATAAAAAGTTTTCTGATTACTTTTTGAATATAATTAATTTGGTTTTGATTGAAGAGCGATGCATAAGAGTAATAGATTGTATATGGTGATAACATTTTCTGAAAACTTGTGTTCTTCCAATGAGGGACAAATAGTTTTTGTTCCATGTACTGAGCTTGAGTTCAACTTCTCCTTAACCTAATCCCACATAGTATTTAGGTTGAGGGATACAAAGAAATGTATCCCTAGATATTTAAATATATATGTTAGTCCACCCTAAGAGAATCCAAATTTACAATACCATGATGGAGGTTGCTCTACCTTGCCTAGCATGATGGATTTAGCAATAGACACTTTTCTATTTAAAGCTTTACAAAATAGGTTCAATTTAGTTGTGAGGTTGGTGACATTGATTTCAAAAATCTCAATGAGTAGAGATGTATCATCCGCAAACTATACATTACAAATTTCTTCATGGTTAGGTCAAGTTATTCTTTTAACTTTAGGGGATAGAGAGTTATCTCTTAGAATGTAATGTAGGCTATCAATAGCACTGAAAAACAAGGAAGGGGCTAATGGACACCCTTGTCTAGTAGATATAGAAAGGAAAAATGAATCTGATATCATTCCATTGATGTCCATTGTTGCATAGGCATTTTCCATTATTGAAAACAACATCTTGATAAAGTATTCATGGATCTCAAACATTCTAACATCATCCTTATAAATTTCCAATCTATCTTGTCATATGCTTTTTCAAAATCTATGAGGAACATGGCTACTTGTTGAGTAGAATTCTTACCCCACTTCATCATTTCCTAATAGGTAATGAGGTTCTCCAAAATAAACGTCCCCTTTACAAATCTAGTTTGAGTATGATTGATGACATAGGATGAAACCTCTTTGAGCTGAAGAATGAGGATCTTATAGGAGACATTAAGGAAAGTGATGGGACACAAATTTTTAATTAGGGTATTTTTCCCATCTTTTGGAAAGAGTTTGATTGATCCAAAATTAACCTCATCCCTTAATGATCCACACTCAATGGCTTCTTGATACAATATTAAAAGATATTTCCAAATCCATTCGTAGCTTCTTGATACAATATTAAAAGATCTTTCCAAATCCATTCTATGTGAGTTTTATAAAATTCCACAAGAATTCCATCTAGCCTTGGGGCTTTGTCATCATTCATCTATGATATGGCCTTTACAATCTCTTCTTTAGAAATGGGTTTATCTAGCATAGCCTTGTCTTCCTGTATCACCTTTCTTAGAATCAATTCCCTAATTTTGTTTCTTTCACTTTCTATATTTGAGTTGTTCTCTTTTGAAGTAAATAGATTGTTATATAAGGAGACAAAAGTCTTCACTATCTCCATGTTATCATTAATCAACCTGTCTCCATCTCTGAGGGTTTCAATCTTGTCCCTAGCTTCCTTAGTCTTAAGTATTTGAAAAAAGTACTTATACCCTTTATCCCTAACATCAATCCAATTGATTTTTATTCTAGTCTTATCTTCTTACATTTTAACTTTTCTAGATCCTTCTTAGGGAATCCCTAGCTTCAGCTAAGGCACATTATAAGTAGCAATAATTGGAATTGGATTGTAAGGTTGTTTCAGCCACTACAAGGGATTTGTGTAAGAAACTCTCTAGTTTCCTTAGGTCCTTGGATCTTTTCTTCCTCACCATCTAAAATAATTTCCTCCAGCTTCCCATCATAGTGGACCACCTAGAGGCTACATCACGATGGTAAGCAATACAGTGATTAAACCATCTCACCATCATTGTAGCAACATTAAGAGCTACATCCTTTAGAAGGGAAGTGTTGAGAGAAAATCATGCAATCATAGGAATATTTATAGGTTTCTTATCAACCCAAAATATATTGGTGATGATGGGGTGGTGGTCAGATAAAGTATATAGGTATACAAGAACATTGGATCCTTCCTTTGACAGCTAAAACTAAAGATATTTTTGTTAACATAGTATCTATCCAATCTACTTCAAATCCTGTTGTTTCCTTTTTGGAAGTTGGTGTTCATCCCTGATTCTAGCTAGGGAATCAAACAAAAAGTTCTTACTCATCATTCTATTCCAAAAAAACCTATCATCTCCCTTCCACTCAAACTTGCAACCTCCTACCTTGTCTTGTTGACTTTCTACCATATTGAAATCTCCAACCAATATCCAGGGAATATTGAAAAATTGGGATATCCAATTCCATAAGGAGATCCTATTTAGATTATCATTAGGGGCATATATTGAGCATATTCCAAACATATTCTCTTGGTGGTTCAACACCATCCATACAACTTTGTTGTAGGTGAGGATCCCCATTCCACTACTAACTCTTTCCACTTGGGTCTAACAAGGATAACATTCCCTCCACTCTCTTTATCATGTTTGGTATAGAAGGATTTAGCATCCTTCCATATACATTTTAGATCTATGTCAAGTTGGAATCCATAGGTGTTAATTTCTTGTAGTAGTAGAAAATTAGTGTCCTTATGAGTCTTAAGCAACCTCTTTATAACATATTTTCTGTCCAAAGATTGATCCAAATCCCTCACATTCCATCAGAGGTATTTAGCCATTACAACTAGGGTGGCAGGGTTAGTTTTCCTTTAGGAGACTTAAATCTCTTAAAGAAATCGGGCAGATCATCCTTCTGAAACTTAGGAGGTTTGGATGGGGCATAAAACCTCAAAGGTCTACCTCTCTTCCTCTTCACTTCTTGTTCCACCTCTTTCTATTTATTTTCTATAGTATTCAACACCACCACCCTTTGCACTAAATTCCTCCTAGGTTTCTAGCCTTTGTCTTGGAAATAAACACAAAACCATCACCCTTCTCACCTATATCCACCCTAGGAGTTTCTACTCTGTTTCCTTGGCAATCCTCCATATCATGATCATCAACCTCTTCCTCACTTGGAATCCTAATCTTTGAGGCTAGTTTCTTCTTGTCCTCACCAAAAATAGGGGAGATAGTTGATCAATTCTAATTGGGATTATTACAAAATCAAAGCCATTAAGTTTGTCTGTTGCATCATAGGAATCCATAATAGCATCTAGTCCATCACTCTTACATTCAACCTCAAGGTTGTCTTGTTTAGGGTTTACTTTTGAGGTTGGATTATTATCTTGTAGTTCTTGACCTTTCAATAAGGCTTCCACCTATAGGTAAGTGCAAGAAGTTGGGTCTCACTTATGGGAAAAAAAGTGGAAGTTTTTTTCCTATTTTTGAAATTTTTTGTTAATTGATGTCAAAATTCAAGGCATTTAGAGATTGAACATAAAAAAAAAAACTAGAAATAAAGATTATAGTGCTCAGAATCTACTTTGTGAATATGTAATTTATTTGTATACCCATATGATAGATTTTGTTTTGGGTATGGATCTTTAAAAACTTCTTTTTCAAAATGTATGTTTTAGGACCATAGCACACTCGTGTACGAACACAATAATTTAATACAAATAAATGAATTTTTATAAATCCTTTTAAACGAAGTTACCCAACACACCAAAGATTGATGAAAATATTTTTTCTTAATTTTTAATTGAATAGTTTTATTATTATTAATTTGTAATTGGCTATAAAGGTAAATTTTAAAACCTCTCATGTATGGACACAATAATGTGATCAAAATTTCATTTTTTTTAAAAACTCTTTGTTTTGTTAACTTCAAAATAATTGTATGTAGATTGATGACATATAAATTAATTTAATAAAAACCATAAAATAAAAGAGTTATTAGAGTTTTAGTCAACCTTGCTAGTTTACATTTAGGTACCACCTTGATTAAAAAATAATGCTAAAATGGTAAATAAAATCACAACATTATAAAATTTCTATTTTTGAAATCAAGACAATGAGAAATCTAATGGGTTCTTGTTTGGTTAAAAAATTTGATCGGGAAGACCATCTAAAAATTATGACAATGCCTGAATTTTTTAGTTCAATGCCTTAGCCAAATCTTGAGAGGTCAAGGCATAGGCTTGGTCTCACCAAGCCTATCCCAAACTGAAGTCCAAGGTAGGAGAAAAAAATCCCACCCCATGTTGTAAGAAACTGACACCCATTTTTGAGATTCAAAAAATGGGTGTTTGTTTTGAAAAAACATTTTCAACATTTAAAATGCATTTTAAATCCAAAAATAAAAATAAAAAAATGAATTTTTAAAAAATGGATACCCAATTTTTTTCCTTAAAAATGGGTACCCATTTTTTAAAAATTCAAATCTTATTTTTATTTAAAAATAGGCACTCATTTTTAAAAAATAAAAAAAGGGTCCCCATTTTTCAAAATTTGGATTAGGCACCCAAGCCTAATACAAGTACCCATTTTTAAAAAAATGGGTGCCCATTTCTAGAAAAGCATGATCTTAATCTAAGTACTTCCATAGAATTGAGACTCATCTTTGTGCACTTACTCCAATAGTCAGAAGGAGGTAGAACATAGTATCTTTCTGAATCCTTCCTAAATTTATGCCCATAAAGCTTCTTGATCTTCTTAAGCATAATTTGTTGTACATTCATCATCCTATGCATGGGTTTATTTTTTAACAACCCTATGGATTTTGGGGATGGAGTGAGCAACTCAAAATTAATTAGCTCCTAGAAAAACACAATGGGGTCTTTCTTAGTTGGGCGTTTGAATGTGGCTTGAAGGGCATCCAATTCACCACAAAGGTCAACCGATACACATAGAATTTCAACATAGAATGAGGAAATTTCCTTGGTAGTTTCCTTCTTATTTTGGATGATGTAGGTGTATTTCTCTTTGATGGTTTTAGGGTTTCTTTTCTTTCCATTATGTCCAGTAGGTTTGGCTTTTTAAAGAAGGGGACAATCCTTCCTAATGTGTCCATCTTTCTTGCATAAGAAGCAATAGTTGATATTTCTTAGAAAGGATAGAGGACACACATATTTTTCACCTTGAATAAGAAAGGTGGGAATGTCCTTACTTGGGTTGATTGCAATAAAAACCCTTCCTTCATTATGTGTTAACAACATGGAAGATTATCTATCATAATGACTTTGCCAATGGGGTCCAGAGCCTAAGGAATCAGGTTCCATTAGAAGGGTGGAATTTTATCCACCAAGATCTAGCAAGGTGAGGAGAGAGCTATGATTTCCTCACTCACAACATTAGGGTACCATAGAATCTATAGAATCTTTGAACCTAGATATTTCTTTCTCAATTACCTTGTTCATCTACAAATTAGGAATGAGGACACATGAAAGAGAAGAGGAATCTTACCTAAATCTCCTCCTTAGCTTGACTCACCATTTCCTTGTCTTGCACACTAGATTCTTGCTCCATTTGGCACATCTAGTTTGTTCCTCAATGCCTGAGCAAATGATTTAGAAGTAGCAATGAGTTTTTTGAACGAACTTTGGTGATTTGCAACTGGTATTTCCTACAAAATACTACCCGGGCTCAAAGTACTCATTAACTCCACCAAAAGTTTTGTGCATTAATTCCTCTAGGGTGGTCGAGGTACACCAACCTCCTTGGGAAGGTCATGGATGTCGTACACATGAGCCAAGTTGTAGAGCACCTACCACCTTCCAATCTGCCAAAGTCAAAATAAATAAGATTGAAATTCTCCCCAATATGATCTTTTCCTTATTTTGAGTTTAATAAATAAATATTATTCATTTTTTGATTGACTTATGTCTAAATTCCTAGTTGATAGATTGATTCCAAAATATCCATAACTTTCAAACGATATCATGTTATTCAAATCTAAAACATATATCACATTCTATATTTCTCAAAATATAGGATAAAAAATAAGAATTTTATAAATGGTTGACTAAGTAATGATGGTTATACGTTTTTTTAATAGTACAAAAATGTTGTAGTGAAAGATCAAAATGAACTATTTACTTAGAAATTTTTAAAAATATGCATCACATCGAAACATAAGTCTTCTAATTATATTTAGAATCTTATAAGAAAATACTATCATTTAACTTGATTAGAGTGGTGAGACATAAACCACTTTTTTTTTTCGAAATTTTATTATCATATTAAAATTTTCATTTTTACCAAATATATTTTTTCATTTTCATTAAACCAACTTTGGATCTTGCGCATACTTCTATATATTGTGAAAGCCTCAAATGATGGTGTTAATTAAAATCTTAGGATTTATTCGTAGTATACATTTGATGATTTTAATGCTCTTCATTTTAGGTTTTAATAAACTTATTAGTTATCCTTTTTTTCTACAGAATAGATTTACATGTAATAAAAAGTTCTATTTTAATTAAAAAAACATATAAAATAAATATATAAATGTACAAAATCTAAATAAATTAAACTAATATATTTTATTTTAAAATATTTTAAACATATATATATATATATATATATATATAATAATAATAATAATAACATATATATTTATATCATATAGATTATAAAATTGCATGTATGTATTTGTATTATTAAATAAAATATTAGATAATCTATAATTAATATTTATTATTAAATTTAAATATCATATATTATAAAATTAGTATGTGAGTTTTATGTGTATTTTTACAATGGTTTTGTCATGATAATGAATAAAAGTTTCCAAGCATATGTTATTAAAATGAAAAAATTCTAAAAATAATTATAAATTAGTTCTAAGTTTATATTTTGCATATTACTATTTTAATACGATTCAAAAGTGGAAAAACTGCCAATATGACCATCAAATTGCAAGGCTGTGTCATCAATAATAGCTTATCATATATTGTTCGAAAAATAAAAAATGTCATCAAATTAGGTGCTTGAATAATATTCTCTTTATTCTAAACATAATTTTTAAAATATTTTTTTGTTTTGTATTTTAAATGATATTAAATTTTCAAGTTTCTTTTATTTTCTATTATTTTTAGTGAAAATTGTGACATTATATGCCTTTTTTTTTTTTAGGGGTTGAGTTTTTTGCTTTGCTAGGGTTTCATGTGTCTCTTGAGTTTCCTTGCATATGGCTCTTTTTCTAAGCTTTCCTTCTGTGTTCTCCATCTATCAAACCACATTTAGTGTGGGAAGTTTTTAGGGCTAGTTTTTAATGGCTCTGGCCAGCTGCTACTGAGTAGTTGATAATGGTGCTCACACTGTTGCTTTAGAAAGCCATGGCATCTCCATTGAACAAACATCCTTGCAAGTTCATCCCAAAGGTTTTTCATGAGGTAATCTTGATATTATCCTTCCTCTACAAGAATTTGACTTTGGATGTGAATGGTTAAAACATCATATTTTGATAGGGTATTTTGTGGCTAGGACTTCTCTCGAAGCCATGCTCTGAGAATGGGTTAACAAGAGTTGGACTCCTCATGGAGTTTTCCTTGACATTATGCAAAACCTTACCAAAGGTTTTTTTTTATTCCGCTTCGCTAACCCATCCTAGGTTGATCCAACTTTTAGCAATGGCCCTTGGTCAGTTTGTTCCTCCTTGCTTGTGTTCTAATGATGGTCAGGAGACTTTACAGTCTCTGATAAAAAAAAGCTTAGGGTGTGTGTTTGGGTTGAGTTCGTCAATCTACCCTTGCCTTGCTGGCCATTTATTGAGTCCATTACCAACACTCTTGGCAAAGTTGTTACTAAGGAACCTGAGAAGTTTTTTAATGCTCACCCTTAGAGATGTGTTTGTGTTGAGGTTGATCTCTCTAAGGATCTCAAGGATTTTGTAGAGATTCAAGTTGGTTCCCACACCTTCTCTTAGAAGGTGCTCTATTTGAACCTTCCCAACACCTATTATAGGTGTCAGTCAACTGAACACAAGATTAGGGACTACCTTTTGGTAGTACCTAGGGTTAACACCCCACCCAAGGATGCTCCTGCTATACCAACAAAAGGAAAAAAAAGGAGGAATGGACCACTATTGAGTGCTAAGGAAAGGCTTACTTGGCTCCCAATAAGATGTATCCTACTGTAGTTTTTGTTCCTCCTATACAAATAGAAGTACAAACCTCAGCCATTTTAGGGTTGATGACAGTTTCACCAGAGTCAAATCCTATTGTTTGACAGGGCATCAAGGTGGTTGTGAGGGTTACAACTCCTGTAGTGGTTCACACTTTTCTTGCCACATCTTCCATTGCAAATAGAATTTTTGGCATTCTCATAATCCACTTGAATGTGTTGAGAAACCAAAAGAGAAGCAACATGCTATCATTCCAGGAGAGTTTCCTTCTAGTTTTACCCTAGTTTCTACTTTTTTACAAAATAGCCACTCCTCTCTCGAGGATGAAGAAGATATGGAGGAGTTTTCATTAATTTTTTATCATGGAATGTATGAGGTCTCACAAGCCACTCTAGAAAGTACTATATCAGGGATATCTATCATAGACTTGGCAATTTAAATTTTCTTTATATGCAAGAGGTTGAAATCTTTTGTTTCATGCTTTCTTTTGCATGTTGCATCATTTGGTCAGACAACATTATGTGTTCATCTCAGCAAAAAAATGGTAGAAGTGGTGTAGTTAGTCTCTTGTCACCTTATCTTCATTATGTTATTATTTCATATGGTTCTGACCCCATGCACAAAATTATTTGTATATTTCTTTCTATCAATAATCATTATTTTGGTATAGCTAATATTTATGCTTACAATGATGCTATGGAAAGATCTCAACTTTGGTGTTGGATGGATGAGCACTTGCCTCTAGCTACATGGGTGATGTGTAGTGATTTTAATATGGTTGAGCTAGCTTTTGACAAAGAAGGCATTTTTCCATTTCATTGAATAGCTAGGGAAAGAGAAGTGTGGTACTACACGCACAATAATTTGGGCTTGTTTGATCCCAATACTAACCATTGCCAACTATGATACCCCAAAATTGGCACATTGCAATGTTAACCAATTTTGGTCTATCTGATCAACCCTAAGTCCTATTTTACTAGGAAATTTTGGTTCTAATACTTGCTACTTGACCTAATTGTCAAATGCAAAAAACCCTAATCTGCATTAATCACACTCTTTATTTAATTCCTAAGTATTGACTCAAATTAGCTACATTAAACCTATTGATTAAGTTTACTTTAATTATAAGTATTCATACTTTAATTAAATTAAATTACTTCTTTAGCTAATGTACAAAGGAATTAAATATATATTTAATTTAATAAGATAATTTCCTCATTTTAATTATTGAGTTTAATTATTCAATTAATTGAAATTATGCATTTATGAGGTCATATTATATTTTATTAAATTAAATATGCTCTCCAAATATTCTCTTTAGTTTAGATATGGAAATTTTGAGTGAACTAGAACTCAAAATGGAATCAACTTAGTTAACTCTTTCTCACATTCATATGAGAATTAGTTAACTCTCCATCACACTTAGATTTAAAACAGTTAACTTCATTCCAACTGAATCTCATTTCCAATCTCAACTGTTTATTCTACTTGATCTTGACCATTGATTGATTTATGGATTTCTATTTAAGGAGCCTTCATTTCCTCATTATAGAGGTTGAATTAATTGTGCATCAAATTTATTCTGAAATATCTATTCATTGTCATTGCATTCATAGCTTGTTATTTTCTAGCATTATAATATCATCTAGATTTTAAAAATGCATACATATAGTATGACTTAATTTCTTTGTTGTTAGATTAATTGCATCTCATCTAGCATAATTTTCATTCTCATTTATCTATAAATCCTTCATATTAGAGGTCTAGTTGCTAGCTTCTTGTTCTAAGAGCAAGGGCAAAATCCATCCAGTTAGGAGGCAACAAGTCAATTTTCCAAGTCATTTTAGGTGAATGATTTAATGTTCATTCTGGGATGGTTTTGCATACAATAATATTGTTGAAGTGTGGTTGATTATAGGCAACAATTAATACACACATTTCTGGTGCCTACTGTGGGACCAAGAAATCAAGTTTTATGGCCTCATTTATTCTATTTTTCTGCATTTTAAATTATTTTGTCACTGTTGTCTGTATAGTTTTCTAGATTCTCATGCGAGAAATCTCATTTTCACACAAAGAACTGAAGATTCCACCCCTTTCATTACACTTCCTCAAGTGAAAAAGTGTATAAATGTGTGGTTTCTCATGCGGTACACAACATTTTCTCATGCAAGCATGTGCATGATTTTGCTCAAAATTTTGCAGTAAAAAATGCAAATGTAGTTTTCAGAATTTAGTTTTAACTAATAGTGTTTTTTGAAGCACTTTCACTCTAATTTCTAGTTTTCAAATAGCTTGATAATGGTTTGTAGGATGCTCGTCGAAGACACCTTATCAAAACACTTGAAACATGTATTGATTGTGTGATTGTAGGACATTTGTCAAAGATACACATGTTAAAGAGATAATTTAAAACCCACTTAAATGTCATGTTTTCTTTTACTGCTTTCTTACAAAGTATAAATAGGGCTTGTGAATTTTGTAGGGTGCAAGACATAGGAATACTAGAGTATGCTCTTTACTACTTGGAAGTGATGTCCAAGAGTAAATCATAAACCTATAAGCCTTTGGAAGATGATATATGAGGGAGGCAAGCAAGTTAGTTTGTCTCATATATCAGTCTTTTCTATGAAGGGATGATGATTTCCTTTTAGGGAATCAAAATCTTGAGAAAGGAGAAGTCTAAATCAATAAGCTAACTCAGTGATTAATATGTCTTGCATATTTGGGAAAGGTGATGAGGTAGAGGAGTATGCTCTTTCCCCTTGAGGGAAATCAAAAAGTTGGACCCTTAGATCCAAACCACCAGTCTAAGTCAACCTTTAGAGGGCTTGTCAGAGTGATCCAACCTCCAAGAATGACCCAAGTGAGCACACTCCTTTTGTTGGAGATTTCAACTCACTATAATAAAGAAGCTTTGTTGAGAAAAAGATTCCAAAGCCATATTAATTTCCTCTTCTTTCTTTTGATATTGCATATCAAGAAGAGGCTCTCTAAACTACACTGGTCGGTGCCAGTTGTAGTCTTTCTAGTCAAGTGTATGAACTTACAAATGCTGGTGTGGGATGTTGGCCTTAAGTTTATTTATGAAGCCACCAAGAGTTAATATGAATAGAAGCCGAGTAAAAACTTCTTAGTTAGTTTCTACTCGGTTCACCTCCGAAAGGGGGAATAATCTTTATGTAAGGAGGGGGGAGAATCTCTCCTATAGATACTCACCATAGGCATGTACCTAGATGTTGGAAGGTGGTATACATGCTTGAACCCTACCATAAGGGTGCACATTTAGCGTATATGTTGTTGAGTCCTTGGAATACACCAAAAAGGAAGGCACCCTCTATTGGGGTGACATGGCTATGTGAGGTGAATGCATGGACATAAGTTATGAGACAAAGGTTTTCTTCCTCTACCATTTTTGGTTTCATGGATAAAGCGTGTTTTTTTGGAGTCTTTAAACCTATACAAATCTATTAAACAAACAAAAGGTCAAGATTCCCCCATCCCTCTATGTTGCTTTGTCCTCAGTTGGATTGTTTGTGACTACTACTTGCTTCCCATGTCTATCTGAAAATAACTGTCTTTGTGAAAACCAAAATGTTGTCCAAAACTTGAAAACCATCTTGCTATCTGTCTAAAATTTGTAAACACAATCAACCATCTGTCCAGAACTATCTGCACAACTTGCAAAATCTCTTCAAATTCAGTCAAAGTTGTTAGTCTAGTCCCCTTTCTCACACCTAGTTTTGAGAAATTTCATGTGAGAACATTTTCTATCAGCATTTCCTTACATGGCTCTATGAAAGTCCTCATGTGACTCCCTGTGAATCTCCAAGAAAGATTTTGCAAAATATTATCTTTTTTATGCCAAAATTCTATCCTTTTGTTAACCTATCAACTTCTTGCATGGTTCTGTACAAGTCCTCACATGACAAAGCTGCCCAAAAATTTCCATTCTGAGTCTTTGCCTAGTTCTTTTTTTTTCTCATGTGGTTCCCTAAGAATCCTCACATGGGATCTTTTCTTGAAAACTATTGAATTGTTTTGTCAAAGCTATTTGCACTCTAAGTCTAATCTATATCTACAACATTTACCACTTATCTATTTGCAAATAGTGTCAAATAGTGACTTCTTGCTTAGTTGACAACTCATGAACGACATGCAAACTAATCTCGTCACTTGTCTATCTTGTTCTTGTCCTCTCATTGTTATCATACTTTGTGTCACGATAGTCATAATCTTTGGCTATTCTGGCCATTACAAAGATGACATGTACCTTAGTATAAAACACTCTTATCTCACTTTTTTGAGACTACATTCTAGTGTAGTCCTTGTCTAAGCTTTTTCTTTTTGTCCATGTCTATGACTGTGGCAACAAGAAATAGAAGTGTGTTTTATCCCCTTAGACTTAGATGAGGTAGAGCTAGTGGTTGTAATTGTAGTAGAGGTCACTTCTCAATTTATACATGGTCTATGTCAAGTTCATCTAGTGAGGAGTCCTCATGATCTCCTTTACTTGTTAGATCACATCATGTTTACAGAATGTTTTCCATAAACTTACAACATACTAGGAACCCCTTGTACCAAGAGGATCCTAAAACTAGCAAAGGTCATACATCTCCAAACAACACAGTTGAATTCTTATTGAGACAAACTTTTCAACCAACATACATTGAAACTTATCACATTCCTAAAATGGTTGATCAAGAACCAGAACATGGAGAACATAATAGAGAAAAAGATCAACACAGGAATGAAAGACATATGGAACCTTTTACTGATGAGAATGAGGAAGAGGTAGAAATACTTCCCAAACATATCAAAAAATGTCATAAGGACAAAAACTTCTAGAAAGTCATGTAAATATTGCTTAATGAAGAGAAATAGAAATACTTTCTCAAACTTGCCCAAGAGGGAGCCAAGCTACCTCATCACTTTAATGTTGAAACTATCATTAAACTTGAAGAGGAAATAAAGACATCCAAATTGTAAAAACAACTAAAAATCGTGCAAGAATAGGTAGCCCAAATGATGTGTGATAAGGAAAAACCTACAAAAACATACACCCTAGACACTCTTTGTCCATTTTCCTTTGACAAGAGTATAGACATGCCTCCTTTTGCAAGAGGTGTTGAGTTACCTAAGTATGATAAATACTTTGGAACTACTGATCCCCAAGATCATTTATGGGAATTAGGTGCCTTGTCTATTGAATTTATGCATAATCAAACATATCTCATGCATCTATTCCCAAGATGTTTAGGTGGTCAAGCTATGAAGTGGTTTTCATGCTTGCCTACTGGTATTAAAATATTCAATGAGATTGCTAACTTGTTTGTCCAATAGTACTCCCACAACATACAACACTAGTTAACATACGAGACTTGTGTAACCTTAAACAAAAAGTTGGGGAACCTTTGCTCACATTCCTTTAGATATGGAGACAACTTTACGCCAAATATTCACGAAAGATTCTTGGAATAGAAAAACTTGATATTTTTATGGATAATCTTCTACCTAATTTTGGGTATAGAGTTCAACTTCAAGGTCCACACACCTTTGAAGACATGGTCACACAAGCTATCCAAATAGAGGAATTCATGGTAAAAAAGGGTGAACTAACTATTCAAAAGGACACTAAACAAGGATCCACCTCTAATAAGGAAAAATCTAAGTATGTGAACAAAAATAGAGAGGTTGTACATGATGGAGATGTTGACAATATTACTCCTAAACCTACTAAGGAAACTTTTAATCTTATAGACAATCTCAAAGCATCCAAGAATATTAAGAAAACTCCTTCTAACAATAAGATGTTTGGAAACAAACCAAAGAACTCATATTGGGTCACATGCCCAAAATGAGAATATACACCTCTTGGTGAACCTTTGGATGTGATCTACAAGACTTGCTACAAAAAAAACTCATTTCTCCATTGGATAAATCTCATCCTTATGATCCACAACCACAACCACCATGGTAGAATAAAACTAAATTTTGTGAATACCACCAAAACAAAGGTCACAAAACCAACAATTGTATCTACTTATGTCACAAATTTCAAGACCTAATCAATGATAGTGACATTGTTGTGGATGGACATAAAAAGAACTTAGATCACAAGGCTTTCAAAGAGTCATTTCCACACTATGAAAAAGGAGAAAACTCAAAGCAAAAATCTCATAACAAGATCAACTATACATACGCTAACGATGATGATGAGATAGTCTAAATGGTTGAAGTAGTAGATTTTGATTATTGTGATGTTATCACCATCAAGGGAAAACATGACAAAACTAAACCTAAGACAACATTTTTCTTAAGGGGCCCTACTTCCAACACATTTGACAATGAACAATCACAATCTTGTACCAACATTTTTATGCATTCCCATGCCAAGTTAGTGCTCAAAGGCCCCGTGCCTTTTGCTCCTAAGTTAGAATAAAATAAAGAAAAACCTCTTGTTGGTACATCTAGCAAAGGAAAAAAACTTGCAACAACTTTTGTGGCTACTAGCTACAATATCCTCAATCAATTATAGTAAATAAATGCTCAAATCATGATCTTTAAACTGCTCAAAATCTCACCTGCTCATAGGCAAATTCTCGACAAAGGCCTCACTGAGGCAAACATACCTCAAGATCTTGATCTTGAGAAGTTCCAATCTATGGTAGGTCATCTGACCTCACTTTACTATATGTCTTTCTCTAAGGGTGATAATTCATTGAGTCATCCACATAACCAACCTCTATACATCAAGGTCATGATACACTAGAAACGTGTCCATCATGTGCTCATTGATAATTGATCTATTTTAAACATTGTCTTTGCTTCTCTACTCAGACAATTGGGCTATTATGAAGAGTCCATTGACCCTCATCACAAGATAACTATCAAAGTGTATGATGAAGTCAAGTGCAAATCCTTGGGTCTTGTTGTGTTGCCCCTCCGTATTGGTCCTATAGAAAGGGATGTCACTTGTCAGGTCCTTGAAATTCCCTTAGCTTACAATATACTGCTAGGAAGACCATGGATACATGAGATGCAAGTTTTGCCATCCACTTACCATCAATGCATAAAGTTTTCATTTCATGGCTCTGAAGTCACAATACCTACAAGTAATAGCTATATCTGTTACATGCTAAAATATATTGAAAAATTTGTACATGCCAATAGGGAATCTATATACTATCATGATAATAAACTAAAGCAAATCAAGCAATCACTCAAGCTGAAAGTCATGAGAATGGGTGAATATTACATAGAACCAATTTTGTCTTTGACATCTCTTCCTAAGTCTTCTCATCATTATGGGAGACCATCTATATCAAAGAGACCTTTTTTGTTGACATCGCCAACTAAGTATAGTAGTACCTTTGTAAAAGCTACTATACCTCTTGAGGAGGAAGATAAAAATAGAGCCATTGTTGCATGGATATACAAAGAGAAAACTCCAGTTGACCTCATAGAAAAATTTCATGAAATTACTCCTAAAAAGTATAGTCTGAGTCTTAAACTCATGAAACACTTTGGCTACAAGGGGAATGGTCCTATTGGATGCAAAAAAAAATGGTTTGGTTGATCCTATCAAAGCGATAGCTAGAAGGAACCAAGACACATCTAGTCTAGGATTCAAGAAAATTCACTTCCATCTAGGGATTAACAAATTTATACTAGAACCTGAGAATTCATCTGAAAATGAGTCACAAGATGAGTCTAATGACCACAAAGACAATGTTGACGATGAGGATCCTTATCCTTATCCAATTCCTAATGATCTTGATAAATTCTTCATAGAACCAGATGACTTTCTACCACATGCCGACACTATGGATACTAATAGTGACTCTTTTGACAACACCACTAATTATCCCTACACTCAATAAGAAAAAGGAGAGTCCATTTATGATTTATGCATTGAGTACCATTGTAGAAATCTAGATTTGAACTTAGGATGTGATGAAGGTACGCTCTGATACCACTTGATAAAGTACCACACCGCCCTTACCAACTCATAACCAAGAATGCAACAATATGTAGACCAAGAGAAACTTAAAAAATGCTTCACAAGAAATTTTATTATACTTGAAAATCCTTACAACATCCACAAGATGATATCATAGATATGACCTCTTCAACAAGAAGTTTGCAAATTCTTCAACATAAGAGAAATCCCAAATAAGAGTCTTCACACCAAGAGCTTCACCAAGAAATTCTACTTGAAGAGCTACACCTTTAGAGCTTTCACACCTTGAAGTCTTCATGCCTTCTAGCTTCTACTTCTTGAGCTTCTCCTTCTTGAGCTTGACCTTCCACAACTTTCACTCCTTGAAACTTTCACCTTCCAAAGCTTGATCATAAATGCTCATATACCTTGCTTAAATAGACACTTACAACCCAATGCATGACTTATCCACAACCTTCTAGAATTCCTCCTACACAATATCCACAACCTTCTACAACTTCCATAACCTTCTACAATATCCACAACTTTCTACAATATTCATAACTTTCTAGAATTCCACCCACACACCTCGATAAATGGAATGACAACTATTTTTCTTATTTTTTTTATTATGCTACCTATGCACCTCGAAAATAAAAATTCTTTGTTTCTTTTCTTTTCTCCTTTTTCCCCTTTTTTATTTTTTAAAATTATTTCTCCTCTAATTTTTGTCACTTTCTCTCTCCTCCACATTTTTTTTTCAATTTTTTAAAAAATAATAATAATAATAATAATAATTTTCCCATGCAAGATGCTCCTGCATCAGACTCCCCTAGTAGATAGAAAAGTGTGTCGCATAATTTGATGCCAAAAAGAAAGATCTACAACCATCTTCATCTTCACCAAAGGTTTCCACCTCAATAGGGACAACAAAAACACCATGCAAATCTTCCACATCTACATTACTCTATCAAACACCAGAATCTCAACCATCCAATTAACATGCTCACTCACAGGAACAAACTAAACATAATTCTTCATCAACAAACCCTCATTCACATCAGCAACTAGTGAATCCACACCAGTACCAACAAACCTTGCATCAACAACAACAAACTCTATATCAGTACCAACATGTAGATCTCCATCAATATATGCCAAACCGGCAATCTCATTACTCACAACAAGATGCTTTGCAATACATATCTCACCTCCAACAACCAAATCATCCACAACCAAGTGCTCTGTAACATACAAGTCACCACCAACATCAACTAGATCATCCACGACCAAATGCTTAGCAGTCTCCATGTCAGACTCAACTAATTGATCATGAAAACCAACCTTTATCCCAACATCGACAAGGTTAGGAATATCTTCAACAACAACCTCTAGTTTCTCTTCTGGTTTTGAATCACGATCCATAAACTAATTAGCAAAACCAACCTCTTCCACCTTGACCTTCTTAGCTTGATCAGCCAATCTAGCATCCAATCGAGAAAACATCTTAGAAAAATTCCTCTCTACTATATCATAGATTTTCACAATCATCTTAAGGTCCAATCCTCTTAGGGCCATCTCCCAAGATCTTTGTAAACCCTCTACAACAAATCCTTCCCACGCTCCTTGCGACAACCTTGAATTTTTTGCAAGTTAGATCACAACCTTCCACCTCACACGAATAATCAAGAACCAAATCACAAGTCTAAGACAACGGATCTGCAATCCACAAGCTCTCTATGATCATGCCTCAACAAGTTTAGTCATCCATCTTCACATCCATCAATCAAACCACATGTCCTCCCAAGGTCTAGGTGCAAACTGCCTTAGCTTCGGTGATCTGTCTACATGCTCAATAACTTTCGCTCTAATAAACTTTATGCAACCAAAGTCCTGGTACAAATTGCCTCACACTTTGGCAATCTGCTTGTACACTCAGGAACTCCTGCTCTGATACCACTTGATGAAGGTATGCTCCGATACCACTTGATAAAGAGCCACACCACCCTTACCAACTCATAACCAAGAATGCAACAATATGGAGACCAAGAGAAATTTAAAAAATGCTTCACAAGCAATTTTATTATACTTGAAAATCCTTACAACATCCACAAGATGATATCATAGATATGACCTCTTCAACAAGAAGTTTACAAATTCGTCAACATAAGAGAAATCCCAAATAAGAGTCTTCACAACAAGAGCTTCACAAAGAACTTCTACTTGAAGAGCTACACCTTTAGAGCTTTCACACCTTGAAGTCTTCATGCCTTCTAGCTTCTACTTCTTGAGCTTCTCCTTCTTGAGCTTCACCTTCCACAACTTTCACTCCTTGAAGCTTTCACCTTCCAAAGCTTGATCATAAATGCTCATATGCCTTGCTTAAATAGACACTTACCACCTAATGCATGACTTATCCACAACCTTCTAAAATTCCTCCTACACAATATCCACAACCTTCTACAACTTCCATAACCTTCTACAATATCCACAACTTTCTACAATATTCATAACTTTCTAGAATTCTACCCACACACCTTGATAAATGGAATGACAACTATTTTTCTTATTATTTTTATTATGCCACCTATGCACCTCAAAAATAAAAATTCCTCGTTTCTTTTCTTTTCTCCTTTTTCCCCTTTTTTATTTATTTTTTATTATTTCTCCTCTAATTTTTATCACTTTCTCTCTCCACCACAAATTTTTTAAAAAATTTTTTTTAAAAAAATAATAGTAATAATAATTTTCCCATGCAAGATGCTCCTGCATCAAGATGTCCGAAGGATGATTTTCCACTTTCTAAGATTGATATGATAGTGGATATGATGGCAGGATATGAAATGTACTCACTCATGGATGGATTTTCTAGTTATAATCAAATCAAAATTGTACCCAAACATCATGAAAAGACTACATTCTTTTGTGCATGGAGAACCTTATGTTTGAATGTGATGCCATTTGGTCTAAAAAATGTTGGTGCTATGTATCAAAGGGCAGTTACTATAATCTTTCACGATATGATGCATAAGACCATGTAGGATATGTCGATGATACTTTGGTTAAGAGCACAAAACATAACACTCACCTTCAAGATTTGGGACCTATCTTGGATCGCATGGAGAAATTTAGTCTGAGACTCAACCCCAAGAAATGTGCATTTGGTGTAACATCTGAGAAATTACTTGGTTACATTATGTTTGCAAAAGGAATTGAGGTTGATCCAGAGAAAGTTCAAGAAATAATGGACATGCCTCCACCCCATAATATTAGTTAGATGAGGGGCTTACAAGGAAGACTTCAATTCATTCACAAATTCATCTCACAGTTGGTAGATAGGTCACAAAATTTTACCAAGACTCTGCATAAAGGTGTGAAATATAACTGGAGCCAAGATTACAATCAGAGCTTAACATAGATAAAGCAATACCTCGCTAATCCACTGATCTTGATGCCTCCTATCTACATGATGCCTCTAATTTTGTACATCTTAGCAACAGATTCATCTCTTGGTATCTTGCTCAAGAAGACAATGATAACAAGGAAAGAGCTATCTACTATCTATGTCACACATTGATTTCTTATGAAATGAATTACAGTATCATTAAGAAGGCTTTCTTGGCAGTCATCTTTGCTTCCCAAAATTTTAGACACTACATGCTTGCTCATACTAGATGACTACTTGCTAAAATTGATCCACTAAAATACTTACTTAGCAAGGCAACTATAAAATGAAGGTTAGCCAAGTGGGTCATGATACTAAGTGAGTTTGACATTCAATATGTTGAAAGAAAGGCTATCAAAGGACAAGAAATTGTTGATCAATTAGCAAAAGCACCAATGCAGAGTCTTCTTCCACTAAACATTGATTTCCCTAATGAATCAATTCTAACACTTACACACCAAACTTGGGTAATGTTCTTTGACAGTTCCTTTGCACATTAGGGATCCAGTACTTGGCTCTTATTCATAACACTTGAGAGATATTCACTACCTAAAGTGTATAAGATTATGTTTCCTTGTACAAACAATATCACAGAAAATGAGGCTCTAATTAATGGCATGGAGATTGCAGTTGAATAGAGAGTGGATGAGTTAAACATATTTGTTGATTTATAGCTCATAATCAACTAGGTCAATGATGTATATTAGGCAAAGGATGAGAAATGGATCCCATATAAATGCATGGTGGATGACCTGAAGAAATACTTTGCTCATATCACTTTTCGACAAATTCCTCAAGCAGACAACAAAGCAGTTGATGCCATGACTACTCTTGCTTCCATGTTATAGATGCCAGACAATGATCTTCAACACAAGTTTTTGGTGGAAATGTTACTCTACCCTACCTATAATTCCCCTAAATCTTAGATGATTTGTTCTATTGTAGGACACAATTCATCTCACTACCACCATATATACTCTTACTTGCATGACCAAACCATCTCAGACAATCTAACCTAGAATGAAAAATATCACCTTATCTGCAATGCTTCATGGTATGTTATTATTACTAACAACTTGTTTAGGAGAGGTCTCGAAGGAACACTCCTTAAGTGTCTAGAACCTAATGAGTCCAAACACGCATTAATATAAGTATAGGAGGGCATTTGTCAATCTCATAGTAATGGCTTGACACTCGCTTGTAAACTTATTAGAGCTAGTCACTATTGTCCAAATATGGAGCAAGAGGTGATCAAATATGCCAAGTCCTACAAATAATGCTATCTCTATGGGAATCTGATTCATGCTCTAGCCAGGGAGTTAATTCCATCTATCATACTATGGCCATTCCAACAATGGGCCTTTGATCTTGTGGGTTAGATTCATCTGTCATCTTCAAATGGCATAAGTTCATCATTATAGCTACAAACTACTTCACTAAGTGGGTAGAGGAAATCCCTCTCTCTGTAGAAAATGGAAAAATTGTAGCTCTATTCATTATGAACTAAATCATATGCAAGTATGGTGTACCTTCCTCCACCATTACTAACAATGAAGGATAGTTTAAAAACAAGGATCTCAAGGAGTTGTGCAAAAAGTTTAGAGTCATGCAACATTGGTCTTCTATTTATTACCTCTAGGGTAATGATCAATTAGAGGCATTCAACAAGGTGATCCTTAAGATCTTGCATCGCATAGTTAAAAAATTTGGAAGGGACTGGCACCTACAAATTAATCTGACTTTATTGGCTTACAGAACAAGTATCAAAACTCCAATGGGTACAATGCCCTTTGCTTTAGTATACGAAGCAGATGTTGTGCTTCCAATTAAGGTTGATATTCCCACTTTGAGAATCTCCATAAAGGGCCTCGTTACTAATGATAACTATAGAATATCTTAGCTTCAAGAGCTAGAAATGTTAGATGAACGTTGGCAAGTGGTGTGCAATCATCTTCGAGCTTATCAGTAGCGTATGTCTAGAAGCTACAATAAGAAAGTTAAGCCACATAACTTCCAAATGGGTGATCTCATTCTATGAGAAAACCCTAAGAATCAACAATAATAGGTATAAAAAGGTAAGTTTGAACCCAACTAACTTGGTCCATACATAATCATTGCAATGTTTGGGTCCAATGCTTACCAACTTTCTACAGCCAAGGGAGAGGCACTCAAGGAGCCCATCAACACTCTCCACCTGAAGTAGTTCTATAGTTGATTTAATTCCAAAAGCTCTCTGTATATATTCACAAGTCTTGAAAAAAGTCTAAAAATTGCAAAAATTCCTAAAAAAATCATTATCTTGGTGAAAACTAGCAATAGGCACCTTGGTAATACCAAAAACATTTGAAAAATTCAAAAAATACAAAAAAAGAGAAAAAGAAAAAAATGCAAAAAAATTGAAAAACAAAAAAAGTGCCATTGATGAAAACCTGGCAAATAGGCTTCATGGTAGAAAAAAAAAAAAAGAATCTCTGCCAAGAAGGTGAAAACCTGGTAAACAGGTGCCTCTTGTTGCAAATGCTATATCTCACAGCACATCGTTTGGCTCTTGCTTAGTTGTTTTCCTAATTTAGTTTGCTAGTTTTGCTCATGTATCCATGGATTGAATCTTGTCATAACTCAGGGGCAACACCCTATAGTGTCACAAGAATCTCTTGCATCAATCACCAGTTTTTCTAACTACGTCTGCCTATTGTCGCTAGTGTCACTTTGAGATTCCTCTCATAGAAGATTTCTTTCACAATAGTTGCCAGTTGTTGTAACTGTGTTTGCCTACTATCACTCATGTCACTTTGAGATTCCTCTCACTAAAGATCTCTTTAATGACAGTCACCAACTATCCTAATTGTTTCTGTCTACTGTTGCTCAGTTCCTACCAAGGTTCTTCTTATTGAAGATTCCTCTTTGACTTTAGTCACTAGTTTTTCTAATTGTGTCTTTCTACTATTGTCACCCTATTGAAGAGATTTCTTTCATACATGTTCTAAACATTGACACTTGACATTAGTCCTTTAAAACAAAACTGAACTCCAAACAATGAATTTGTTTGGGATATGCTGAGCTTTTCTTTCTTTTTTTTTCTTTTGCTTTATCATCTCTCCTTGAGAAACTTGATGATGTCTCTTTTGACTAAAGAAGTGAGGACTAGGGGTATGATCTTTTCTTTGATTTTTGTATGATGGTTTAGTTCTAATGATTTGAAGCATCCATATAAAAGGGGTGTCCACTATAAGAGCCTCTATCTCATGTTGGATAGTCATGTGTACCTCAACTCATTTTATATGGACTCTTCACTGAGGTTGGTTCTTCTCCTTACTTGTTGGAGTGACTTCTCTATGCTATAGTAAATACTAATACTCATCCTACCAAGTGAACATACGATTCATTGCGAGTATACCTAACACACTTTTATCTCAGGTTACAAATGCAAGGGTCATTGCGGACTATATACTTACTAATTACTTAGCATAAGAAGGATCTCTCATGTGTATGGTGTGTTTGCATGCAAAAAACATTCTAGTCATCCTAGCATTTATGCTTTGATGCTCATGTTCACTTGCTCTATCAAAAGGGACAAATGTCTTGTCATTCTGGCTTCTTATGCATTGAATGCTTACATTTAATCTTGACAAAAATAGAATAGATGTCATATTCATATTCCTATGATTGCAATGTCAGTGGGAATCATACAAAATTTGGGATTTAGCTACATGCTCAGTGATGATAATTTTCAAAGCTTGGTAACCAGACCTAGGGATGCATCTAGCATAGGATTACATTTCATACTCCACTTGGATAAAAGCACAGTTTGATCACTACTTTACTTGCATCTTTCGGCATGAGAGGTTTTCGATTTCTTCAAAGTATTATATTTTCATCTTAACAACACAAATGATCGATTAATCACCCTCTTGGCTAGTTTGGCTGCTCTGAACCCATTTTCGAGATCAAATTCAAAATATGACATACTTAAATAGCTCAAAATCTCATTTTAAAATTTTGGGACCAATGCAACTGAATGCTTGTGCAGTCCAATTTTTTTGATACTTTTTGATTCTTGGAATCTTTTCAAATTACATCTTTCTTCAAATTCTCCAAATCTCTTGAAAAAGTCAACTCAAGTCAACTCAATTCAACTCTAGTCAAATGTTGGTCAAACTTGTTCTTTTAGATCTCAAAATCACTCCGAATTGACTCCAAATTCTCTTCAAATTCTTCTAATCTCTTCTATTTTCCTTTGAGCCTAAGATTTCTTTAGTATCTTTCAGCATACTACTCTGCATCATTGTTCTGGTGTGTCATCTTTCAATTTCACTCCTGAGGGGGCAGAATGATTACATCATTGAATCTTTCAAATCTGGCTTCAACACTTGGGGCATCTCTTCACTTAGGATATCTTGTTCCTCTTTATCTAACATAAAATGTCATCTATCTCATATTTTGATCAGTTGATCACATCTTATAGCAATTCTTGTTAGAGTTTGATGAACAGGTATCATGACAATCTTGTTGATCTCAAACTGGTTTTGACAAGTGAGTGTCTATACACTTAAGTCATTTACTTAGTTCATGTCAAAAAAATAGTACATGCCAAGAAAGACATGTATAACATAGAGCATGTCAAGTTCATAGTGTATTCTGAGTCACTCATGTGCCGAGTCACTCCAGTGTCAAGCAGATAATGTATGCCAAGTGATTCAAAAGGCAAGCAAGAAGTGCATGCAGAGTCATTTAGATGTTGAGTCACAGTATAGAAATTAGTATATGTCAAGCATCAGAGACTTTAAATGCTGAGTAACATAGTTTTGACATAGTTGTTTGTAATGGCATAAGCTACTATGTAAACCATTTTTGATCCAACTTACAAATTGAATTATAATATTTTGATGATAAGGATGAATATTAAGTTGGAATCCCAATGCATTACATGTAGCCAATCAGGTAAAGAAAAGGTTTAAGTGAAAAAATGGTTGAATCATAGCTGTTGATTCATACCTAACCCTAAGTCACCTAAGTCTTCTTAAGGAGGACAAATCGTAAACTTTCTAGTGTAATGTGAAAGGAGCAAAGAGAGAAGTTTGCATGCACAAACAGAACATTCATGGTGGCTAAGGAATTGTGAATTGAAATTGCATTAGAGAATTAGTCAAAGGAGAATAGAGGAAGGGAATAGTATACAATAGTGAGACATCTAATCAAGAAGGATCAATAATACATTAGTTTGGAGGTGATCTATCATCAAGCAATAGAGTGCTGACCATAGGATCAATGTTGAGTCATTCTAATAGGTGAATTAGTTCAATCTCTTGACAGAGTAGTCCTAACAGGCTGTATTAAAATCTTCTAACAAGGTGCTTACTTAATTATGAGTTTAACAAGGTACACTTCTAATAGGGTTTTGAAATTATTTAATAGGGTGAAACCTAATAGTCTTTGTAAGCCTTTAACAGGGCAAACCTTTCATAGGGTAGATCATGTTTCATGATCAAAGATTGTAACATTCATTGAATACACTTTATTACTATAGTAGTGAAGATTTGTGGGTGTCATCCCCACCCCAGTTTTACCTTCTCATTGGAGGGTTTCTAGGTAATCATATCTAGTGTCATATATATGTGTAAATGCTTACTTGTTTACATGATTTAGACTACATGTTTTACATGGTATTTTTCAATTTACTTATTGAAGGTATGAGATGGATGTGTGGTGAATGTTTTATGGGTCAAAGTTTAAACTGCTGATTCACCACCCCCACCCCCCAAAAGTTTACTTTTCTTATTGTAATTCCAAAAATTAGTATCAGATCCTATTTCTTTGAAAGAGAAGCTTTGCATCTTTGAGGAAAGATCTTGAAAATGAAAGTCTACAAGTTGGGAAAGATCATTGAGAAACAGGGAATTGAAATACAACTCATTCTACATCAACTAAATGAAGCAAGAGAAGACCTAAAGAAATATTTGAAGAGAAGGAAGGAAATTGCCATTGAGGAGAATGACACACAATACAAAGAGATGGACACCACTAAGCTATTTGCCAATAGAAACTCAAATGAATTTGATGCAGTAGTTGTAGATCTAATGGAAAAGAATAAAGCCCAAAATAAGGAAATTAGAAATCTCAAGTTAGAGAAAGAATCACAAGCCATAGTACTATGTGAGGTCATTGAATAGAAAAAGAAAGCTATGGAAGAAAAAGCCATGATTGAAGAAGACAAAAGAGTTTTGACCAATAGACTAGAAGAGAGATCATCAAAGCTAGCCAAGATTTCCAACATGCAATTGGATACTCTAAGTCAAATGATGAATTCCAACTATGAATTGAATGTCAAGGACATTGAGATAACAACATTAAAGTTGTGGAATGAGCAATTGAAAAATGATCTACAAAGGGAAAAGGAATTTTCTGAAGGTTTTAATAAACCAAGGGAAGCCATCAAATACTTTGAGCAATTATTGAGATCCCTTAGATCCAATAATGATACATCTGGATTAGGATACACAAGTACTAAAGACTGAGAATCATCCAAAAGTGTTGAAGAAAGGAGAAAAAAAGGTAAGAACTTCAAACCTACTTGTCATAATTGTGGTAAGAAAGGGCATACTACTAATGTGTGTAGGAGCAAGACTGTAAATCAAAACTTCAAGCATAAGAGCATGGTTCACTACCATAAGTGCAACAAACAAGGTCATCAGGCATATGAATGTAGAACTATGAGCATGAACACACAAAGATTTGAAGGATATTTTTATAACTATTAGAAGTATGGACATATAGCTTTTGAGTGCAGATCCAAACCCATGTGGTCATCAGATAGGCAAACAAAGATAAATAACAATGGTAACTCTTACAACTAGGATTATAATACAAGATATAGCTGCCATCACTGTCAAGAGTATGGACATGTTCCTGAGAATTGCATTATGGCACACTTCAAAGGTTGCTAGAAAAGGTGGTTGAGTCAAACCACATGTTTTAGCTATTTGAAAATTGGTCACATTAGTCAATATTGTCCAACAAGGTCAAAGGCACCAAGTTGTGAGTTCAATAATAGTAAAGGCAAAGGCAAGGCAGATATTGAAAATTCTAGAATGAAATGAACAAGACATGGAAGAAAAAGGGGGATTGTAGCACATCATGTGGAGAAGGGATCACTTCACCCAATAGGTCAGGTGATCACATCTCATCAAACTAAGAAATCAAGAGGTATATAGGACTGATATTTATAAGTTATATCACTAATAAGTTCCAAAAGAATTTAGTACTAAAAAGTCTGCATAAGCATGAATAAAGATGCAAGATGTTATTAGGAATCAAAGAAAAATCTCTAAGTTTCTCATGTTATTATTGAGCATGAAAAGTTTCCTATGATTGCTGAGTGAAATGCTAGAGGATGTCGAGCTAATAGACTGGCTAGTTGATGTTGAGCTCATAATGATTGCCGAATGACTAAAAAGACTAGTGGATGTCAAGTGAGCCTAAAATTGGTTGATGCCAAGCTTAGAACTATGTAAGCACTCAGCATTAATTGTGGTGTTCCAAAAGGGTATTTGATCAATTTTTAGCTCATTTTACATCATTTAAAATTTGATAAAGAGCAAGGAGAGCTAAAGGAAAATGAAAAACTCATTACAAGTGTTTGCAGAAGATTTGAATAGCAATTTGACATCATTTTGTCAGATCTTGCAAGGTATTTATTAGTTGTCAAGTTAGGTTGTTTCTATTTTCATAAACCCTAGTTTCACATAATGGCATCTAGTTTAAAGGGTTTAGAAGGTAAGGAGGTTTTGAATGCTCAACTGGTTAGTAATGAGTTCAAACAATTGATTTTTAAAGCCATACCTAATATTGCATATAAACAAGATCCCTCTTGTGTGTTATCCATGATACCACCAAAAGTTTTAATGCTTCAAGATGTCAGAAAAGGTTGCAACTATAAGATTGGTAGTATTGGAGACATGGAGATCATACAAGCATATGATAGACTATGTAAAAATGGTGTATTAAGGGAAGAATTCAAAATTGTAGAGAAGAAAGGGTTAACTCATGCCCTAGATTTCCTGAATGTTTTCAAAATTGAGTGGATTAGAATTGCATTGAGCATAATTCATGATAGTTCCCTTTGGTTAGATAATGGACCAATTAAAATCACCATAAGAATAATCCATAGGGTAATAGGGTATCCAACCCTAGATCATCCTAAGACTTTAAGGAGTGATTCAAAGGAGGTTATTAAGAAGAACACAGGGTTTGTGTGGAATAAGAGATGAATGACTATTGACACCACCACAAATCCATTGATAAAGTTTGTAGCAAGGGTAATTGCACACAAGTTTTAATAATCAAGTAGATTGAACAATGTGCCTTGTATTGTAGTAGATGTGGGTTACAAGATTGTCAAGAAAGATCATACATATGATCTTGCCAAGCTACAACTACAACAGTTGATTGAAAACCTAGGAGAAATAAGGAAAACAAAGAGTGCTTAGTGCAAATTTGGTTCTATTTTGATATGTATTTTCTTTTATGTTCAAAACACATTTTCCAAATTTGACATTGTGGCATGGAAAACAAACAAGTCAATGGTAGTAAATAAGTGATTTCATTGAACAATTGGATGGGAATTTTGAATCTGTAGTGACTAGTTACTTTGAGGACTTTAAGCAATCTATGAAGAACAGATTGAAGATTCTAGTGTCATTAGTGAAAAAGCATTATGATGATGTTTGTTTCCTAGTTGATGTTGATTATACTTTTGTTCAAGCAGCAACTCCAAGGGTAAGATGGCTAAGGCCATTAGGATATGAAATAAATGTAGATGAGGCCTCTATAGTAATAATTGCATTACTTGTTGAAGATATAGATAAAGATATCAAAGCATTTGGTAATTATGAAATGGTCAAATCTAAGATCACTATGGAACTAAAGATTGCCTCTATCATAAACAAGAAGGAGAAGTTGGTGAAGAAGTTGAAAGCAAAATTTGGTGAAGGTGTCGAGCAGGAAGAGGATGAAGAGGAAGAAGACACCCAGACCCAAGCACCACTTGCATTAACACAAGGAATGGAAGAAGATCAATAAGAGGAAGAGACAGAAATTACAGAAGGTGCTGAGATCATAATGGCTAATGAATGAATGAAAGTTCTAGTGGATTACAAGTGAGCCTAAAATTAGTTGATGTTGAGCTTACAGATGTGTAAGAACTCATCATTAATTGTAGCATTTGAAAAGGGTATTTGATTGATTTTTAGCTCATTTTACATCATTTTGAAATCAAGAAAGAGAAAGGAGAGCTAAAGGTGATCAAGAAATTCATTAGAAGTGATTGTACAAGATTTGAACAACTATTCAACACCATTTCATTAGATTTAGCAAGGTATTTATCATGTTTTGAGCTATGTTGTTTATACTTGCATAAACCCTAGTCTCGTATAATGACATCTAGTTTAAAGGGTATAGAGGGTAAGAAGGTTTTGAATGTTCAATTTGTTAGTAATGAAGTGAAACAATCAATTTACAAGGCCATACCTGACATTGTATACAAACAAGATCCCTTCGATGCATTATCCATGATACCACTGAAAATTTTAATGGTTCAAGATGTGAAAAAATGTTACAACTATAAGATTGGGAGTACTGGATACATGGATATCAAAAAAGCATATGATAGATTATGTGAAAATGGGGTGTTAAGGAAGAATTTAAGATTGTAGAGAAGAACGAGTTAATTCATGCCCTAGATTTCCTGAATGTTTTTGAAAACCAAATGGATTAGGATTGTATTGAGTAGGATTCATGATAGTTCACTTTGGTTAGACAATGGGCTAATTAAAATAACCAAAAGAATAATCCATAGGGTACTAGGGTATCCAACCCTAGATTGACCTAAGACATTAAGGAGCGATTCAAAAGAGGTTATTAGAAGAACACAAGGGTTGTGTGGAATAAAATAGGGCTGACAATTGATACCATCACATATCCATTGATAGATTTTGCAATAAGGGTAATTGCACACAAGTTTTACCAATCTAGTAGATTAAATAGTGTGCCCTGTATTGTCATGGATGTGGATTATAAAATTGTCAAGAAGGATCATACACATGTTCTTGCTGAGCTATAACTATAGTAGTTGATTGAAAATCTAGGAGCAATAAGGAAAACAAAGAGTGCTCAGTACAAATTTGTTTCTATTTTGATATGTATTTTCTTTTATGTTCAATACACATTTCCTACATTTAACACTATGGCATGGAAAACAAACATGTTAGTGGCAGTACAAATAGGAGAGTTCATTGAACAATTGGGTGAAAATTTTGAATTTGTAATAACCAGTTACTTTGTGGACTTTAAGCAATCTATGAAGAAAAGATTGAGAATTCCAGTATCATTAGTGGAAAAACATTATGATGATGTTTGTTTCCTAGTTGATGTTGATTATACATTTGTTTAAGGTAAGATGGCTAAGGCCATTAGGCTATGAAATCAATGTAGATGAGGCCTCTACAATAATAACAACATTAGGGTAAAAGCACAAACCTATGTCACCTTTTATAAAGAAACGTGATATCAGAATGTGACAATTCAACATTAATGACAAAAAAAAAGGTATTTGTGTTTAAAATATGAAGATGATGTAAACTGATGAAATGTGTAGAATTGTATGAATTTTATACCTATAATTTTTATAAACTTTTTGACTAAGAATTTATTCATTTTATTTTATTTTGAAGTCCCTTTTTTAAGTGTAAAAAATATAGGATGTAGTTCCCGTCAAACAAGTATGTGCAAATCATTTTTTTTGTTCTGATTTGAAAATATTTTATAGATGACATGTATAGCTAGTGAACAAAAATAGAAATAATTATTTTTAATGTATATTTTCTTTGTTATAAGTACTCAAGTTTGACCTTGTCAGAATCCAACAGTTTTTTCTTCATGTCAAAACTTCCCTATCAAATCTATACCTTCTTGAAAAAAAACTACATATTCATGAAGAGGATTCTCTCCTCTAGTGATAAATATAATTTTTTATTTTTTTTGATATGATTTACTATTTTTTTTCCTTTTTTGAGGGAGCATCTTCTGAAATGTTAAAATACTGGCTTATAATATTGTGAGATTATAACATATTATAACTAATCAAAAGACTCAAAAATGTATATAATGATGATATTGAATCTGAGATCTATAAAAGGGCATTTTTAGATTTTGAAAAAAGTTGAGTTTTGATAGAGAAATGAGATTTGACCAAAATAGGTTTTTGTATCACAAACGGTGACACAGATCTGTGCTTTTACCCATTACTTGCTGAAGATATAGATAAAGGTGCCAAAGCATTTGGTAATTATGAGATGGCCAAATCTAAAATTACCATGGAACTAAAGACTACCTCTATTATAAAGAAGAAAGAGAAGTTAGTGAAGAAGCTGAAAGCTATATTTGGTGAAGGTGCCCAATAGGAAGAAGAGGAAGAGGAAGAGGAAGAGGATGCAGAGGAAGAAGATAGCTAGACCAAAGCACCACTTGCATTAATACAAGGAATGGGAGAAGATTAGCAAGGGGAAGAGACATAAATTGTAGAGAAGGTGTCAAGGGAGAAGAAGCTGAGGAAGCACCTACTCCTACTGATCAAAGGAAGATAAAGACTAAGTCTCAACTAGTGACAAGGTCCAAGAAGACTACTAAACCAAGCCAACCCAAACCTACAAAACCCACCACAAGGGCTACTGCACATGTCACAATACAAAAGGCAAAAGAAAAGACCAGACCTACAGAGAAGGAAGGAGGAGCATTGAAACGGCCAAGGAGAAAGTACATTGTTTAAGCTAAATTTGATGAGGAAAGAATAGATTCAGATGACAACAACCAGTTCCAAGTGGTGAGTCACAATCCAACTTCAAATTTAGAAAATCTATGTGAGAATGTTAGAAATACTGTAGATTTGTCAAGATTTTCTCACATTGATTTTGATAACCTTGGAAAAGTTGAAAAGTATCAAGTGGAGGAGGCAATATATGCCATGATGGCAAATTTGAAGAAAGCCCCACTAGAGATTGTTAACTCTATGCCTAAAAGCTTATATGAAAGAGTTGAGCAAAAATGACATTATTGTTTGAATTTAGAAAGGTAAATAAGGGAGTCATCACTTGTTCAAGTTATGCCTAAACTTAGTAAGGCACAAATTGCTTTGGCCATGAAGAAATGTGCAGTTAGATTTGTACCCAAATATAGAGCCTTCAACATATTGCAAAATAATATTGAAGATGTTGTGAAGAAGTCCACAGAGATGTGGAAGGTCACATATGGATTAACTACAGTGAAAGCAAGTGAACAAGAGCATATAGAGGTTAAAGACAATGATTAGATGACAACAATGAAGATATAGTTGAGCTAAAATGCATATAGATGACCAGGCAACAATTGAAGTAGAGCAACAACAAGAATAGAGTGTACAAGATACACAATTGCCAAATGTCAGCCCTCAAAAAATGAGAAGTGTAAATACTAAAATAGTAACAGTAAAGGATTTTTCTAATCTAATTACTCAGAACATCAACCCCCTAATAGAGGAAGATCTGAAAAAGATAGTTGATCAATCTACACTGCAGGAAAATTTGTGTGACAATCCTGCATTAGTGAGTGTATATGAAATTCAGAAAAAAAAGTGACTAACACTACAAGGGAAGAGGTGAAAACACAAAAAGCACCTACCATCACCCCTCAAGTTACTAATGTAAAACCTTTGGATAAAATATTAGAAGCTATATCAGAAAAGGTTGACATAGTTGGAAAGGACACAATGGAAACTCAAGGCACCACTGAAGCACAGAGTAAAATAGGTTAGATATATTTATCTGCACCTCTAGCACAAGTACAAGGTACAATTCAAGACATTGTGGAAGATAAGGACAAGCCTGAAGAGACTAAGTTGACACCCAAGCTGAAGGAGTAAGTAGCCATTAAAGCCCTGATAACTTTACCAGAATCTTGCACTTCTTCCCATCACACTCTTTAGAAACCAAGCACATATGCAACACCATTGCAAATTTTAGTGTTGATTCCAAGTTCATCAAAGGCATAAGAGGTAGTAACATATGAAAATGTAAGTTTGGATGAAGAGATTGTTTTACCAAAGTACGATTATGACACAATGACAATAGAGTAGATGGGTATACTACAAGAAGCCCTGGCTAGAAAGAAACATCAAGAACTACTCAGAAGGGAGCATAGGAAAAATCAAGCATTGCCAGATATCAAAGACATTTTTCTAGATGCATTCAATCTTCCTACTCTAGATGAGACAAAGCTAATAATTGAAAAACTAACAAATATAGTGGAAAAGATAAGTGATGCAGACCTTGATACAAATGCAAAATTATTAGAATGGTCTGAAAAGAAATTTCAAAGCAAAGTGAATGAGAAAACATCAGGTGACATAGCACTTACACAAGTTTCATTGGAAACTAAGATAGAAAGTGTGAAGAAGGTACTTAAGAACATTTTCTCACTGTACACCAAACTGTGCAATCCCACACTCTTCACACAAAAGACAAGGAGTCACATCCTCATCTTGGAGAGTAACATGCAGTCATCTGGAGCTAAATTTCCTATGACTCTAACTCAAAGTGAAAAACATTTTAGAGCTTTATTGTAAACATAGAGTTAGTTAGCAACATTATCTATAGAAGAAGCAAACATAAGGGCTAAACTAATCAGCATACAAACAACTTTGACTCCTCACATGGAGATTTTGCACAAGGAGCTAGGCTATGTAGAAACTCTTATGAAGAAAAACCCCAATATTTCTACATTAGATGGCCTAGTCCACCTTACTGTCAAGTTGGCCATCCAAATTAAGTCTTTGGATGCAACTTGTGAAAATTGGGATGCAGTTCTTAAGATTATACTAGAGGTTCATAAATATTTCTTGGATAAACACATTATCAGTGTATACCCCATTGACATAAGTGTCAAAAAGGGGGAGAAAAGTGAGCTTAAGAAAAAGGGGGAGATAGTAAAAACATAGAGAAATAGAGTTAAGCTAAAATAGAGTAAGAGTATGGGGGAGAAAGCAAAGAACATCATAGACAACATGAAATGAAAGAGTATCAGGTGAGATCTACTCTGCAAGAGCATAGAATTTTGAGTATAGAACCAAGCCTATCAACTTAGGGGGAGTTATCAAATTTTGAGGTATAAGTTGTTACAAAATTTTGATATTTTGAAATTTTGTATAGTAGCCGAATAAGAGATATGTTATGCTTGGAAGAATAAGGATATCAATACATGACCAAGTGTTTTTGACACTCATGTGAAAACCTGGGAGATTGTTGATCTCAGATTGGTTTTGACAAGTGAGTGTCTATACACTTAAGTCATTTACTTAGTTCATGTCAAACAAGTAGTACATGCCAAGAACAAGTAGTCCTGGTGCTCCTACTATTGCTTCTGGCAAGTGGCCTTTCTGCTTGAATTTTGCCATTTCTCCATCGCAGGTAGAGGAAAAAGATAAAGACAAGGTTCTTGATGACATTGTTGATGGCTAGACTATTCCTATTCTGCTTACTAACCCTAGGGATGACTAGGGTTTTAATGATCGAGATGAACCACCCACCTCCACTGGCATTGCTTTGGTGGCCTAAGGGGTTTCTTAATTTTTTTTTTTGATGAATAGTTGTTGATTCTGACTATGGCAGTGTGAACTCTCATGGGGTGATCTTGTATCCCTCGACCCCTTTTTTGTGAATTTGTAGCAAGTATATTAATTTATTAATAGAAAATGACTATTCATCAAAAAAAATTGTGACATTAAAAAAAATCTCATGCCAAAGAATTGTAGTTTGATCAATCAAACAGAATAACACTTATTTTTAATTTGCACATTCTTAATCCACAAATGATCGTAATTCAATATCAATCTAATAGGATCCATGAAAAAAAGTCAAAAAGATGGTAATTTTCTATAGAAAATGAAAATCACTAAATGCCCTCCCCAAAAAAGCTCAATGTAATCTCTTTATTATATTTTCTATTTTGAACAAAGCTAAATCAAAATTTAGCTGGAAATTAAAAGTTAAAATATTTTGAGGTTTGTATATTATCCCATCCCTGGGCTACAAGATTCACCACATTTAAAGTGAGAGACAATTCAATAACAACACAACTCTGCCTATTACAATACTTAAAAGCTAGAGAGAGTTCAATACCAATTCTAATTATATTTATCGACACTCAGTTTGGTAGTGGGAATATGAGTGGAATAGGCATATGTAAATTATTAAAATTTCAAATGTTATGTTTGGGTGCACCAAATCAAAATTGTGAATAGGAATATGTATTCCAATTTTGGCCCAAAAATGAGCATTTGATAATCCACTTAAATATGTTGAATTGGAATAAGTATTCTTATTCCAATTTTATTTATTTTAGAAAACATAAATTTTTGGGTCCATGAATTCCCCATCAAATTTTGAATGAACCAAATAAGATTAGGAATATGTATCCCCATTTTCTATTCTAGAATAACTATTCCAATTCCCATATAATGGACCTTAAAGAATTTCCAAACATAATTTTAGGAAATACAATTCTATTTTGATTCCATAAATGGAATAATAACAGCAAAGCAAGCACCCAAAATCAACTATCACAACTTGAAGAATAATTCACCAAGAATAATTGAATTCTTATTTTTAATGAAGATAATGACAATAATTTTTAGAATCTTATCTCTTCACACTATTACTTAAAAAAATACCAACCATCACAATTTGAAGAATAATTTAACAAGAATCATCGAGTTCCTAATTTTAATGAAAATAAAGGCAACAATTTTTAGAATCTTATCTCTTCACACTAGTAGTTACATAATCGACTATTCAACTAAATATATGGCTTAAGAAGAAATAAATAATTTTCATAGAATTATTAAAATTTACATATAAATATTTTAAGAACTTTCTAAGAATATGATTGACAAAACTGAAATAGAAAGTTGCATCAAATAGATAAGCTTCAACCTTTTATAAGCAAGAGGGTTTCATTAGTAACATTATCCCTTCAACTGGAAGGCCATAAAACGAGGGTTCAGTGAGGGTATGACAGGGTTTCTTTGCAGTATGAGGAGGGTTAGACTTTGGAGGGTAGGTAAAGTTAGATTAATTGACGATTGTTTTAATCTTACCAGCCCCTCCAAAACCTACACTCCATCCTGCACAACCCCATCCTTCCTTCACAGTGCTACATTTATACTCTTCAAAATCTATTAATACATGGTAAGCTCTACCTTTGACAATCTGGTATTGTTTTTTGCAATGGGTATGTCTTTTATTTTACTTTTGAGATTTTTTAAGCCAAGTTCATAATCTTAGGATTCTAGATATTGATTTTAGTTGTTTTTAGGTTTTCCGATCAAGAATTTTGCTATAGTGTTTTGATTTTTGGTATATTTATGTTAGATTGGCCTTGTATTCTTTTAGTGAAAATTTTATACGAACTTATTTCTGGGTGAGGGTTGGAATTTTTTCCACAGCTTCATTCATTTGATTCATTTACCTTGGTTGCTCTCTTCTGATAAACTTTTCTTGATTCCATGAAAGGGCTCTCCTTATGTTCACAATTGCAGCAACATGACATAATAGGCATTAGGCTAGGGAATGCTTCAATGATCAACCAATCATTTTATCACTTGAATAAAAATTTCTAAATTGGTAAATAGAAATCTGCCCCTTATATTTCTAAAATACTCATTGATTTATTCCCAAATGCATATTGCCTACTATTTTTCAGAGCTTTGAATTGTATTGTCAATTTACACTGGTCAAATTATTGCTTTAGCATTTCAAATTTGTGCTGGAATTGGGGAATTGGAAATCCTTTATTTTTTAAAACCATTCATTTTCTATATATTTTCAAATGACAATGGCTTTCCATTCCACCATAATGTGTATTGTTTCTATGTTAAGAGTATTGTAGCTATAAGTTTTTTATTATAAAAAAGTACTAAAAATATCTTTTAGCACTATCTTAAGCCTGATTCAAAATTATTCCCTTTCAATCAAGTAAGAGAATGCGTATGTGAAACAATAAGGTGCATAAATGATCTTCAAATTCTTATTTTCTTATATATTTAGCAGTTAGAAAGGCATTAAATTGTAATGTAAGGAAGATGAAAATGAGGGTGGATGGTAGTAAACATGCATTCACAGACTTTGCTCGGCTTTGCTCTTCCTCGTAGTTTCCAATATTAATATGTGATCTGGCATTCTCATGTTTGATCTGGCATTTTAAATTTTAAATATTGTTTTTTAGGTATAAAAATAGAATTTTAAAGTTCTTAATATGAGAAGTACTTTTTGTGCTGAGCAGCGACACTTCAACTGCTTAAAATTAAGCAGAATTTACTTTAAAAGAGAGCCAAATGCAGACATGAGGTACAATTTGTTAATAGAAGAATTTTAAAATAAATTAGATTTAATTTATAAACATATTAAAATTATATATTTTAAATTATAATAATGACTAGATCTTTTATTTGTATGCATGTTAAAAGAATATCAAAATATGTCAAATTTAATTTAGAAATATAGTAAAATGTTAAAAAATATCAAATCATATCAAATTTAATTTAGAAACATACTAATTTTTATATATCAAATTCATAGAATTTTACTATTTATCTTTATTATCAATTTACTTTAATTTATAAATATTAAAAGAATATCTAATCATATCAAATTTAATTTAGAAACATATTATAATTTATATATCAAAATCAATATAGAGATCACTAAAATCTAAGCAACTTAAATTTTTTTTGAATAATTGTTTTGATTTTGTTGTTTAATTTTATTATAAATATAATTTTGATAATGTTATTATTTATTTTTAATTATTGACAAATTTTTATTTTTATTTATTGGTAAATTTTAATTTTAAATTCACTTGTTTTCTATTTGGTCTTAATATTCTTCTTCCATACATTCTTCTATCTATATGAATGTATTAATGTGATCAAATTTCCACAATCCATGATAGTGGAAACTCTTTACACAATCTAATCTAGAAAACTTAGTATAATTATATGAATGTAATCTGTGTACTATAGTTAGTTTGGGCATTTCTGGCACTTAGTAATAGCTAGCTAAAGAGAGAAGAAATTAGAGTGTGATGGATAATTCAGTTTTGGAGAAAATGCGGCAACTATTGAAAATGAAACTTGTTAAATGAAGTTGTTGCACATTCAATTATTTTTAGAAAATCCAAAAACATAAAAAATCGCAAGTATGAAAAATCTTTTTTATTATTAATGTAGAATTTTAATTATAAAATAAATTATTTAATAAAATTAAAAAGTCAATATAATATCTTATGTAACTTCTTAAATATATGAAAAAAACTTAAATGAAACTTCAAATCCTATATCCATAATAAATTATAAATTATAATAAAATTAAAAACTATATTTGATGTGTTTTAATTATATATATATATATATATATATATATATATATATATATATATATATATATATATATATATATATATATATATATATATATATATATATATATATATATATATATATATTCTTTTAATTTTCATATAATATCTTATTTTTTACAATTTTTAATTTTATTTCTTGAAATATTGAAACATATGACATTTATCCTCTTTTTCCTTTTGAATCTTTTAAGATTTAATAACTTTTATTTTTACTTTACAAATCACATCTATCTAAATATAGAATGTTTAATTAATAAACTATTTTAAAGTTTTTTTTAATGTGTTAAAAGCTCTTGTCATTTTTTTCATATTTATTATTTTATAAAAGACAATAGAACTATAAGATTTGTAAAATATAATAGAGAGTTTCACCATGATAAATTAATAAATATGATCAAATTTATAAGATATAAGAATATATGATTTAGATAAATATGATTTATAAATTATAAAAATGAGATAATTTATTTGTTATTGGTACTCTTTTTTAAGTTTTTTTTGAATTTTATAGAATAATATATTTTTTTATTACACTTTTTTCACATTACAAATTGATTAAAATGCTTAGATTTATCATGATCTCATTAAAAGACAAACTTTAGTAATATTTATAAATATCTTTAAAAAATTAATCATGATAAATTAATAAATATAATAAAAATATGTGATAATTTAACCTAATCCAAGCTTGATTAAAAATATTTCTACCTAGTATTTTCTGATAAGTGCTTTGGAACGTACGGATTTTACTTTGTTTGTGAGATTGATGGATTTCAATAATTTGTTCTTGGATATAATAAGTTTTGAAGGAGTAGCCCACTAAAGAGTCAGTAATTAAAATTTAATTTTTAGAAATGTCTAAATTTAGGATTATGGGAAAAATAAGAAAACCGACGAGTATCCACAATAATTCCATCTAAAAGTATAATTCCAGGAGCAAATCTCCCATAAATAGCCTATTGGCTAAATTAAATAAATTAAGATTATGTCAAAATATTTGTAAAAATAAATATACTAAGAAATTATTATTTTAAGTTTATCAATTATTAACCTTTGCAAATGGCAGACTCGAACTACCATGTGCCAAACAATCTTCTTTAAGACTAGATATGCAATCTTCAAATCAATCCCAATAAGAAACAAGGGATGCATGCATCTCGAGTGTGGGAAATAGGAGAAAGTATGTAAAAATGATTAAATGACAAAGAATGATAGAAAATTTAATAATAGATGAATAATAAATTAGAATTAGTAAATCGATGCCACAGGAAAATTGCTAAAATATATCATTAGCTTCACATTCTCTTATTCTAGGGGCATGTGATAGAATAGTTTATACAACATATAATGTTATAAGATTACTATTGAGAGCTATTTAATTAAATAATCACTTATTCTAAGGACATGCTATAGGATAGTTTATGCAACATATAATGTGCAACTAAGATAAAAATAAAAACGTCTTATATACAACAGCAATTAATAAGACTTCAATCATAACTAACTAATGTGACTATCACATTAGGTTATTTTAAAAATGTCACATACATAGATTATCTTTTAAGCCAAGTCCCCATTGTCTACCATAAAAAGAAAATGCATTACAATACAACATCCCTTGTTTATTTTAAGACAAAAAATTTAATAGCATAATGGTAAAGAACCAATACTTAGAAGAAAGCATCATAACTTCTACTATCCTACTATTGTTATACATCTACAATCTTCAACTAAAGAATTTATTGCACTATTGTACATTTTATAATATTCAACTAAAGAATATATTGCATGATTGTACTATTGGACTCAGATGTCCCTCTTTTGTAATTGTTCTCCACTCTGTTGTTTTATTTCTACTCTATTTTATTTTCAGACATTTTTGGTTGATTAAATAAATAACACTTGTTGCAAAACAATCTAGCAATAATATTAATCGTTCCTACCGAATATAGGAGACTTAGAGCATTTTTGTTAAAAGAAGAAAAGGCTAGTAAGAAAAATGTAAATTGGTTTGCATTATAATTTATTGAGTTAGGTTTGCATATCTAAGATACATTTGCGTGTGAAATTACTAGAAGTGTACTTGATATTTAGTTCTTCACAGTGGGTTATTAATTCTAGCTTAATATGCATATAAGTAGATATTTAAAACGTGTTAATTAAAGATTCATATTATTGAAAAATTCATTCCTCGATTTATTACTCAATATACATAATGCAAACATTATATTTACTTTTGTTTGCACATATTTGATCTACATGCCTCCTAGATATGGAAACTTGCAATTTTTTTGGGACCTATCGAATTTAGTCTATTCATTATTCAAGTGTTATAGTTTCACATCTTGCTTTATGAGGTTACCAAGTATCCACAAGCTCTAGGGAAGCCAATGTTGACATATCCTCTGTATAAAATATTTTCTAGTTTTAATTAGTGGTATACTTCATAAAAAATATTTTCCAATTTTAATTAGTGGTATACTTCATAACCTGTCTATTACTATGACATATTGTTTCATGAGATTTAAGAAGTATCTAGAATATCTGAATGGATTGCCACTAATTTACCCTCTAAGAATGATTTGTAGAGCACATAAGCTCTTTTAGGCTTATGTAGTGATACCTCACAACCTGCCCCTCTTTGTTACAAATGTCAACATTCATTCTCCTTACTCCATACTCCAACCTTTAAATTTATAAAAAATTACCATTAATCATATAGATGCTATTATAATCTCCAAAGAATATTAAAAATTGGAAGTAAAAGACTAGATTAGTCAATAATCACCATTCCATAAATAATAGAATAAGGGAGAAAACTAGGAATAATGGATATGTTGACAAATTATATTTCATTGGAACTTCTCAAAATATGAAAGATTTTGCTGGAACAATCATTTCATTGATACAAGCTTGCAAGTTTTCACCTTTAAGGAATTCTTTAACAGTAGTATGGAGATCCTTCTGCACCTCGAGAAATAAATTTCAACGTACTTTTTGGTGGAAGGATCATACTCCCCAAATAGATGTTGTGATGGCTACCAACACAATAATTGTTAGATAAATGGTTTAAGCTATAGCTTCTCTTTTTTTTCTTTTCCAAAAAATACCTGGTTAATCACTATAAAGTTGTAATCTAAAACTACATTTAAATGTGCTCAATTTAAGAAATTGAACTATTGAATTGGTGCAAAATGGAAGTTTAGGAAACATTATACTTTAATAGTTTGATTTTTAAACTAGCCTGAAGATGTGATTGAATGCCATTATTATGTAAAGTTGAATATATATTATACCCTTGAATAAAATACTTTTGACACTTTGGATCAAAATTATGAAATTAATTTGAGACCATCTCAGTTATTGCAATTTTAAATTCCACAAATACCACTTAGCGATTCCAAATGCACCCATAATAAATATTAAGTAAAAATAAGAAGCAACATTACTATCGTTACAGAAGAAAATTAAATTCAACGTGATAATTTCCAAATAGTATTGTTGATGCTTTCAAGAAAGCAACTCCCAATAATTTCCAGCCGCATCTGCTGTAACAATTTTCATGTGCACAAACCCCACCACAAATTTCCAAATCCATCTGTTGTGACTATATTAAGTTAGTAGAGGCTGGAACAATGAAAGGAAACATTATCTTCAACAATGCCAATGCAAGTTGATCTGCACAATTTGTAATGAAAATAGTGTACCCTGACCTATTCATGGCTATGCTTTTTTTTTTAAAGTATAACTGATGTGTAATAAAGCATACACATGCATTATTTTTTCATATATTAAAAAAGAAGGCTTGTAAAAATAGAAGATGTAGCATAAAATCTCTCTAAAGGCTAATAGTAAAACATGAAAAAAATGAAGACTTTTCTATTAGAATCGAATAAGGTTCTAATAAATTCACCATTTTAAAGCTCTCTACCTTGGGCTTGCGACAGTTTTGCACAATCCACGCAGGGGAAGTTTGAATTTATGTTGCATTTATCACTTGTAGGTTGTGTTTCACTGGAGCGTTGATTTTGCTTGAAGGTAGATAAAAATCAAAAGAGGATATGCAAAGGAAATTTTTGATCTGAGGGTTGCTAGAGAATTTCAAAGAGTGCAACCACTAAGCTCAAAGTTTTCTCCCACTGCTAAGAAGTACAAAAAAAGGTTTGTAAGCTGCCTAATTACTTGAAGTTGAAAATTGAATTACAAATGTTTCAGTCAGTTGTTTTGTGAAAATTGAATCACTTCAAAACTCAAGCTATTTCCAATATTTTACAAACAAATCAAAGTCTACCTAATGAAGAAGTTTTTTTTAATCTGCATGGAGAGTGGGACTGGTGAAATCCAGTGCTTCATTACTAGTCTGAGCATCAACCCCATCAAAGAGTCCAAAACTATTTTATTTTAAATTGGATTTTTCCCACCTGTCATGCATGCATTTGAAATGAGGACACATTGACAAGGCACATGTCAATCTCTACTACTGACAGTTGCCACAACTCTAGAAGCTCAAATTTTTGGAGAATTTTTTAATCAGATAAAAGAAAAAAAGCCCGAAAAAGAAGCTAAGCCAATCAAAAATTAGAAAATTTGTAGTTGGAAATTTATTTTAATTGAAGTAGGATATAGCACATATTAGATGATTTTCATCATTATAAAGATATCAACTATCATAAAATAGACATCCAAAAACTTTAGTCTCCTGCCTTACCGCAGAGACTAACAACTTCAATGCCTTAGCATACTGCAGAGATTGGTATGCACATAACACATCATAGGGAAAGAGGTACCAACCTTCAATCCAATGATAACATCCAAAATTTAAAGAAAATATAAGGATCCAAGAGCCATCTAGGTATGCAGCAAAAAAGGAAAAAAATCTATTTTGATAAAACAAAATATGCCTACCTTGGTACAAACAAAAGGCAAAATGATCTAGTAGACAAGCAAAACATCAAAAAAAATATGAATTCAAAACTCAACTATAAATGATTACTGACACTCTATCAACAAAAATAACAAAGGATCTGGGGCAGAATGCTCACATAGAGGAATGCTAAAAGGAAATACAGTAGATCAGAGATTGATTGTAGGATGTAATGATTTTTCAAAGTTTCATGTTGTCAATGACTAACAACAATTTAATTATTAGCAAGGAGTATAGTGAGAATCAGTGGTTCAAATGCCAAGATTTGGGGCTTTTTGCTTGCTAGAACAGTCTCAAAATAAAGAACCCTAATATGAGGAAATGGTTGAATGATTTCTAGGTGATAAGGTAAGTATTTCCTCCTTATCCAATCACTTAGCATACCTACACTATAATAGTAAATCTATTAGAGGTAAGTTTCTTTCCGGATCAATCAGTTTCTTTAAAGGATTTAGTGTTAATCTTATTAAATAGGTTCCAAATGTTAGTGAGACTAGTGTATATAAGCTAAGACTCCCAACATGGGTTTTCATTAGATCTCTTCCAATAGAGCTACAACAAATCCAAAATTTAAAATGACTGGGCTTTGCAATAGGTGACTATTTAGGAATTGAAGCTAACTATAAAAATTCTAAATATATCAAACTCTCAATTAATATGGAACCAAGGATGCAAGATTTAAAGTCTAAAAAACTAATTACAAACAAATCAATTTATAATATAAAATACACTAAATAGTAATGGCATATTCAAGTAATAATCATAATGGAACCTCATAGGGACCCTAAGATAGCTAGCCTTAAAATTATTGGAACAAACTTGAAACCAAATGGAATAGGGACCAACTAAGGAATCATATACCAAAAAACTTGGACTATCAACCTTATGCACTAATGAGAATGGTTAATAAGGATAAAAAGGAGTACACATCATCTTAAAAGAAACTTTTGCATCCCAGAAGAGGAAATGGAGGAAGGGGAAATAGTGGGCAAAGACATGGAGAATGCCACATAAGCTCATGCTATTTAAACCAGAATACTATACAAGATAAGGAACAACAAGATAATAGAAATAAAATAGAAGGTATAATGAACTCAATACATAAGGATGATATTAATATGGATGAGAATAATAGTTTTGAGAAAAACATAAACAAACAATATACACATAAACTCATGTTTAAACAAGAATCCTATACAAGATAAGGAACAACAAGATAATAGAAATCAAATAGAAGGCATAATGAACTCAATACATAAGGATGATATAAATATGGATGAGAACAATAGTTTTGAGAAAAAACATAAACAAATTACAACAATGTGAGTTATGCATGCAACAAAACTTGTTTATTGAGCATATTAACAAAAATCTGAATACTCATAGAAAGTTGATGCATGCCATTAAATTAATACACAATAATATAATTGACCAACTAATCTTATGGGAAAAATAATATAAAGATCATTTACAGGAAATTAGCAATCTTGATGCAATAGAGAATAGAATAGAGGTGATTAAAAAGAATACTAGCGACAGTAACAATCCTTCTTCTCCATTGGGTGGACAAAGCCAAAATAAGTGAAGTATAGAGACAAGTCTGCCATTGAAGATCCATGAAAGACTAGCGAATGATTCTAAAACAAGACAGGAAATGTTAGATAATTGAGAAGAGATTAACAATCCAGTACTAGAATTCCAGATAGACAACTTCACTAGAATTAGTACTCAAGTTGTGGAAGAGTTAGACCGAATGATATCACAAGAGGAAGATAAAATACATGAAGTAGCCAACACATGAATGGAAGGGATCATCAAAAATGGTCAAGATGTCAGAAGAACTAAGGATGATACAACAGAAGGACAAATCAAAAAGTAATGAGAAAGAAAGGAGCAGTCCATCAACATCAAATGGAAAGGAAGAGACAATAGAAGAAAACAAAAATTTCATAATAAGTATACAAAAATTAGAGATAGAAGGGAAGATGGAATACATTTCTACCATGAGAAAAAAGAATAAAAGAACAAACATAAATTCTATAAATTCTGAAAAACTCCAATAGGGGGGAGAACTCTATTTGAAGATGATGATATACTAATGGATCTTCAAGAACCAGAGTAATATATGGAGAAAACACATAACCTCATTCACATAGAGATTGAAACTATCATTAGAATGGAAGATCTATTAGTGAGGCTGGTATTCTTGACTTCAGGAAAGAAGAAATTTTAAGGAAAGATAAGGCAAAGTCAGCTCATTATTGGGAGGAATTTGGAGTTCAACCAACATTAAATATAATACAAGAAAATATTAATGAGATATGGAATGAAGACAAGGAGGATCAACTGGACCAAACATCCAATAAAAGAAAAGATAGAATCATAGTTACTAGAGTTAGTGCCAAAAGTTTACAAGAATTAAAAGAAGATAAGGTAGAAATAGAATATGTAACCATAGCTAATAGTATACAAAATTCAAGAAACAACTTAAATAATTTAGACATTCCAACAAATAGAGAAAGAATAGAACAACCAAAATGTGGGAAACAAAGAAAAATGAGAGGAAGGAAATCATGGGGAGAGCTCAAAACAGTCATAAGTTAGGCTAGAAAAAAAAAAATGATGTACTTCATGCAAGGAATGGGAAGTACCTTTCCATGGAAAAATGAAGCTGATAACATGGAAGGTTAGGGAACCACTTTTATGCACAATTTCCCTAGCTTCTTCTTCTATAAAGGTTATGTCATCTAGATGCAATTCATCAATCATTTGTTTCACTATAGTAGCATGTTATGATTCATCAATTCCCTTCAACCTTCTCTTTTTTCTTTCATCACAATCCTTCATTCTATACTTAATCCACAAGTCTTTACGCTCTTATGTGTTAGAAAATTGCTCTTTCACAATGAATCTCTCTAGGAGATATCCTCTCTCTTAGCTTCAATATAAATTGGGAAATCATTCTCCATTGTTCGTACATGATAACCATGTACCTTCTCCTGGAACACTAGTGCAAGTTGTGGCTCCTTAGCCACAACACCTTCCTTTAAGCTCCTTAGAATGTGTGTACTTATTTTGACCCTTATTCTTCATCTGAATCATCATAAGTGGCCAAGGGGGTTCTTCCTTCTTTAGACATACTAACCTTTGGTTTAGAGGAAGGATTGTCTATTAGCAATTTCTTCTCTATTGGGCTAGTAAGTGTTGAGCTTGCTCAATTTAGATCCCTATATTTTGCTTAACATGTTCTTGATATAATGTATCAAAGTCTTGTATGCTCTTATCAACCCTAATTGTCTCCAACTCTATTTCATCATAGAAATGAGGGAGTCCCTTACGTAGCCTATGATTTTAGATATTCAATAGAATTCCTCATTTCTTTACTTTCTATATTATTTGAAGGTTATTGTCACCATATCTAATGATATCTTCTTCAATATTAAATTGATGCTCATATCTTGTAATAAAAGACTTTATGTGCCCCTTGGGATCATATTTCCTTGTTTTGTCACTTAGAAATCCAAATTTGTTCATGATATACTCCTACACCTCTTTTATTTTTGAATATCCTATTATGAAACCATCAAATTTGATGAAATGGGACATATGATTCCTCTTTCTCCTAGGAGTTGCAATATCCCTTTCTACCCACAATAACTATCAATTAAATTATAGAAAACCTACTCTCCTAGACACAAATTGGGGTAATCTATGAGGTTATTTCTTACACCCATATAGTCTAATTAATGTAAAATCAGGTTTTCATGTTGAATCCCCAAAATTGAACTCATACTTCCTATTTGGTAGGTATTCTTTAGGTCTCAACATGATCTTTATCTACTTGGGTGTCCTAGTAATTGATCATCCTAATAACCTACTATAATCCATACAAAAAATATATATTTGAACACTTTATAATCCCCATCCCCCCCATGCTAGTCCCAATCTCTATACCACACCTAAATGAGAAATGGGTTACCTTGGTCATTAGTTGTGCTCAGGTTCAAAGAAATCCTAAACTGGTTAGTGTTTTGAAATAGTAACAAGTGACATAGAAAAAGGTAAATTTTGAAAGATTTGGTGGTCCTCCACCTAGCTAGTTGTGTATGGAGTGTTCTTTCAATTTTGTTAGCAAAGTCAAACTCTAGGTGAGAGTGAGGGTTTTGAATCCTCATAAACATATGCATGTAATCAAAGGGAATCTGCTCTTTCAAATCTTCTCTGAACAATTGGGCCCATTCATAATAGGTATTTTTTAATAAACCCATAAATCTATCAATAGAATGAGGACCCATATTCTTGACTTGCATTAACCTATTATTTTGACCCCTATTCATGAAATGTGCAATTTTTGTGAACCTGAATTTCATCATCCTCTCACAATCAATCATGAATAAGTGCTTCTTTACTTCTCTTAGGGTTTGATTTCTTAAACCAAAACATTCTTCAATGCAAGATCTAGTTATGACTACCAAGGGTATCCAATCTTCTTTCCTAACTATTCTTATGGCTAGTTCGTAATGTTTAGCTAGAATATTGATAAGCTCAATATCAACATACACATTTGGAAGAAAATAAATTCCTAGGTCTGATTTCTAGGCATTATTACTAGGTTCCTTTTCATACATGTTTTCATAAAAGTGCCAAAATAAGGACCTACCATAAATCAAGAGACTTGCATCCTTACACCAATTAAACTCATCAAAAAAGACAAGCATAGTTCTAGTAGCAGAGGAATCAAGAAAAAAGTCTAGGAGTGTTCTCTGAATGTTATGTTTTCTCCTTTACCTTTTCTAAAACTACTTCTTCCTTAGTACTAACTTCTTTCTTGGGTGTCATTTGAAAGGAATTTCAAATTGAAGTAGAAGATTTAACTTACACTTTTTTAGAACTTACAATCACAACCATGCAGCTTTCTTATTTATTATTCAAATTCTTCCACATCTCAGAGGGGTACTTTGCATAGAATTACTTCTTTCCTTTAATAATTTTCCACCTTTATTTTTATTTTATTTCTCATTTATGGCTTCAGACACTTTCCACAAGTAATCACTACTACACATCCCTTACTCATCACGTCAAAGATTCTATAATCAATACCTCATACTTAAAGGTACATGAGCTGAATTATTTTTCCTTTTAGAATGTTCATCAATCATTTTTACATTTTCTCTATGTATATCAGCTACCCCTTTTGAAACGACAAAATTGCCACTTTGCACTGTCCACTCAATGGTATTCTTGAAACAATGAAAATTGCTATTTCACAATCACTTTATGTTAGTACAAGTTATCTCATGTCAAATTGCTATTTTGCAAGTCTTTCATCTTATTCATCTCAAAATAGAAAAAATTGCTACTTTGTGAGGTACCTTCTTTGTCCCTTTTGAAACAACAAAACTTTATTATTTTGTAGGTACCTTTGATCTCTCCTTCCAAAATGGAAAAAGCACACTTCTCAAGGTTATATGTAAGGAGGAACTAAAAAATTATGGTGCATTTTTGCATGGAATTTTTTAGGGTTCACTAGTGGCTCTTTTTGGGGACATATGTTGATGTTATCATATCTTCCCTCTGTCAAAAACTTTATGTTGTTTATGAAGGATAACACCTCTTTTATAAATATTGATTTTGCCTCTTATATTCATGAAATATGTCAATATAACATTTGCCTAATCTTAGATAAAAACATTTATCAGTTTCAAGATGTCTGTGCCCCCATCATACTCCACTCATCCTTCTCGTCTTACTGCCTCTTGTCCATTGTGGAACTTCGAAGAGGGTATTTTCCTTGTCACATAAATATTTCAAAAAACTAATGTTATCTGGGTGTTGTGGGGTTTCCTTGATGTTTTTTTAATCATTTTCCTTCAATACAGTATAATTTCTCTCTATCTTAACCTTCTTTATCTCTTTACAATAAGAAGTGTGCTCTTCTTTTCTCTTACATGATCTATGTTTGGTGATATTTATGCCATTTTGATTAATTATGTCACATTTAGTCCTTTGAATTATAATTTTTTCCACAGTGGTTTCAGTTACATTTATTGATTCCTATGTAAGATGCTCTTAAGTTCATCTATCTTCATATTTTTACATTTTGAGCCTATTAGTTTATATGCTCCCATATGCTACACTTCTTTTTCTTCATCATATACATGTATATTAGTTCTTAGCCACAAATTTGAAGAATTTTTTTTGCCTCTTTCCTTTTTTTCTTTTTGGGTACTCAATTTCTAAAAATTGTGAGATTTCATCCATAGTGAGGAAGAGTTTCTTTTTACATTCTTCTTTATCACATCCAATTGTATCATGAATTGCAATGCCTCACTTAGAGATCCTTGGAACAAGGGTTCAATACAAGCCAAGATATTTTTTTTTACAAGTATGAATGCACATGACATCATACAAGGATCACAAATATTATAATGGAAGACTTCACCAACAATCACAGCAACCAACAGATCTCCAAATGCTACAACCCAACTAGCACGACCAAACTAAAGAACGAAAACCCAAGACAACAACAGAACACAAAATCTCTAATCTGTTGAATCATGGAACCATTAGTAATCCTAAAGGGTACTCAAAAGTTCAAATTGCATCTTGTGAAGAATAGCAGAGAGGCCCCCTATGTTTTTCACAAGAGAATAACAAATGACAATATCATGTAAGGAAGTACCTCTTCACATGAGAAAGTACACTGAGCCACACTAGGAAACACATCTTGCACAATGTCATGCTTGGCCCAGTAGCCAAAACACCCAAATTGGGTGGGCTTTTGTGTGAAGATTCACCACAAGCCACATGAGGAAACCCAACACACGATGTGAACATTTGCATTCTCGCATGAGAAAGTACAATTTTGCATGAGGATACAAATCAGCAAGCCATAAAACATAAAGGTAAAAAGCTAGGAAATAAATTTCATCCACATCAGGGAGTACCAGATCCACATAGGTCAAAGAATGAACACTCAAGTGCATAAACAACAAGATGCCATGAAACAAGAAAGAGGAACATATGTCCATCTAAACCATAGCAGCAAAAAAATGTACTAAAAGAAACATTGCAGTGTATGGAAGCAACATCACAATGTATAGAAATAACATCATAATAATTGAACAATCAAACTAAGTATGTGGTTCCTCCCAATCATAATAGCATCATAAGACCATCGTGGATCCTAGCCATCCCCATGCATAACATCCCAAACTACTGACCATATCTTCGGTGCTATCTTATGAGGACATCACTACTAAAATGTGCTACAACATAAGAATAAGGAAATCTAACATGCTAGAAGTAAAGCATAAGATAATCTTACAAATCAAGCTCATCATCTAACATATGCTAAACATCATAATAAGGGAATGTGTCAAATAAAATAACACCATCTAAAGATGATATCCAAGCATTCTAATGAAAGCATAAATCACAATAAAGCATACTCCGGAAACTAAAGTATCAAGTGAAAACATCTAGCAATGGTCACACTAGGACAAAAGATCGTCTCTATAAACTAGTCCCAAGTAGTGGTATAGGTAGCTACACCTCCCAACCATGTGAAACCTGTGGGTCCACTCTCAGCATGCTAATGGAGATAATTATCCAACCACAACAACACACACATAAAGCAAACATCCATGGCTAACACTCACGCTAGATAGTATGATGACTGAAACCAAGAACATAGATAATGCATAAACTACAAGTCCTGGTCAGACACTCAATGGGATACTAAGTAGGGGCTGACATCATGAAGAGTCACTTAGTAATGACAAGCTCAAGCTTGGAACTATGTGAACTCAACTTCCCAACAGAAGGCCCTTACACTGAAGCATTTTTATTATCTTAAGTTTTATTACCACACACATTTTATTTAGTTATCACTTAATTAAAACTTCCTCTACCAACCCTATGGCACCATAAACACCAAGCTACAAGATAGAAGCCCCCTCCATATGCTACCCTAGTCTACCCATGCTAATCCAATGATAAGTGTCTGTAGGCATGCATATTCCCAACCCAACCCCAATGATCATAAATTTTAGAAGTACCATGGAAGATCGGGCCTCGCAAGTCAGCTGACAAATGTATGCACACGTACTCATGTGCGGCACACCAAAATCATGAAAATCATCAAACAAGGATTGGATGAGAACACAATGCAAAAATACACTCAACCAAAAATAGACTTGGGATGACAGATTCTACACAATCCTAAAAAACAATAAAGTTCCATACATCATGAACTCACTAAACCAGCCTCAATCTAAGAGTACGGATTCTACATGAATCCCAATGATGCAACAAGACCAAACATCATGAACTCACTCAACTAGCCTCAATATGGGAGTAGAGATTCTGTGTGAATCCTAGAGTCCACGAAACAATAACAAAGATCCAAAAGAAACCATAACACCAGGTAAAAATCACTCAACTAAACACAAAGTCAAGAGTACATATGTGACACACATCCTAATGTAAAAATAAAAGTGTAATGATGGTCTGACTGACATCCAAATAAATGATCCAAGTCCATGACCAAACTCATGCCAAGAAAACCTAAGAAAATAGGGTGGCATGCAAAATGAGGTTAAAACCCCAAAAACTAGAAAACTTTGAAATTAAAACCCATTTGGTCTTTGGGCACAAAAACCTCAAAAATCTAATAAAATTTGGGTTTGGACACTGTATGCAAAATGGGCTAGCATAACGATGCAAAACCCCAAACTCCCATCCCAAAAAAGGGAAAATGTTCATACCCATAATTGGTATACTTTCACAATCAAGCTTGCAATCATTATTACTCAAGGCAATGTATGTTTGAAATCTTTGATGTAACCTTTTTTTGAATATGTATCTTTGGCGGAGGATGGGAGAGAGGATGATGACGGATTTGATGAGGGTGATGGGGTAGAGGATGATGCTGAGGAGGAGGATGAGGGAGACGATGAGGAGGGAGAGGAGGAGGAGGAGGAGGAGGGAGATGAGGATGCTGAGGGTGATGCAAAGGGTGATGACATGTTCTTGGTGCATTCCTATTATAATCATTTCCTTGGTGTTGGTTTGATGTTATTATTAATTCTTGAGGACCTCTTCTATTGTTACTTTGATCCATGGAAGCTACCTTTCATAAAAGTGCTCCAAAAATTGTAACTTGTTGAATCAAGTGGTTCAGAAGGTCAGTTTGAATTTTGAAAGGACTTTGAGGCCTTTCAGTGAAAATTGGTCTAGAGGCCTAAATGATAGGCTAGAAACTAGGGCTTGAGGATAAATAGAGTTGTGCATGGAGGTCAAGGATTAGCTAAACTCATGGCTTAATATAACTTAGATGTGAATCAAATAAATAAGGTGACATATGATCTCAAATCTAATTCATGTTACATGAATAATCTTCAATATGTCTTTATTAACACTAGTTCTTAGCCTCCTAACAAATGGCTACCAAAAATAGAAGTAGAAATGGAGCAAAAACAATAAAATGAGAGATCCCTACCTCACAGCCAAAAGGGAAAATAGGAATCTGGACCATAAAATAAAAATCCTACAGAAGTTGCCAAAAATTGCGACAATCCAAGGTCTCCCCAAGCTGGATCCAACAAGGCCAACCTTGTGACAATCCCATGCTCGTAGCTCCCACAATGAACCAAATAGTAAATCCTCATGAAGATGATTTTGGATTTTACTCTCCAACTTTCTAATTCAAAAGTGAGAAGTGAGGAATTAAATTATTTATTCAATACTTATTCAATTTTTGAGTGAATAATCAATATGGGCAAATAACCAACCAGCCTAGTTAAACCCCGAATCAGCTCAAATGAAAATATGCTATTCCTAGAAATAGGAATTCATCTATGGAAAAGCTGCCAGAAATTAAATTCAATAAAATGAAAAGCCTGAAATCTCAAAATCACAAAAAATTTCTTAATAACTTTCACGACAATGCACACCTCTAAATGCATAGACACACTCACTGGTCTAATCACAAAATGCAAATAAGTTTGGATTTAATAATCATTGAGAGGATTAATTAATCAATTAAAATAAGGATACGTCAACCATACAAGGATGACATTGGTAAAATATGAATGGCTGAATCACTAACTCCATGTGTCACTACTAGGGATATAAATCCTACACACTAAACAACACCATCAAGTGCAATTGCATGTAACAACATAGTGAAAGAAATAAATGCAATAATTAACCTAATTTAAATATTTATTCAATTATACCAAAAGAATCTATTTACATCACTCATGTTTGCATAAAGCATATCAATGCAAGAATGAAGTAAATACTCATAACATTAAGTCCACCACATAACATAATCAGAGATATGTCCAAATACCAGATAATTAGATATCATCATAAAACACACTGTCATCTCAAAATGGAATCATCATGCAATATGATCAACTGAACAACATAGTAGTCTAACATCTATGATACTGAAATCAAAGTATAACATCTAACCCTCAGGTCATCTCAAATGTAAAACATAACATAAGTAACAAATATCTCTTGGATCAAAACATAACAAGGTAAATATTTGCAACACAAAACCAATGAATCCAACATGGACAATTCATTTCCAATTATTTAAGAATTTAATAATGATTGTTTAAACAAAAAAAGAAAGGCACTTAAAACACATAAGAAAACACAATCATAAACATGACTAACCACTGCTACAGGAACCTACTCTAGTGTAGCACGGTAATCATGAAACAACCTCATGATACCACATCAATCCTGGTAACAAATGGGACAAAACTTAGTGACCCATAAATCACATCATAATCTCATAAATCAGCCATAAGCATAAACAAAGCAACTGATACATTAACCTAAATCCAATCACCTCAAAGGTGTAGACCACTCATGGTCCCGATCACGATCCCTTCTCAAGGAGACATCAACAAAGTTGCATCCATCAGAATGACTTACATAAGTCAAATGGGAGAGGCACTACATGAATTATTTCATTTTTTAATTTTTTCCAATTTTCTTTTATATCTTTTCTTGATACTTCATTCTTTTGTGTCATTTTGTCAATTTTACATCCTTTTGGAATCATTGTATTAAAGTTATCTATACTCTCTAAATTACCAACCCTGTGCTAATAGCTTTTGGTTATGGGCATCTTTTTCACAAACAAATTTGGGATATAGGTATTGGAAGGTGCTTCATGATGATAGGTAGGCATCTTCTTATTAGTAAAAAGTTTGTATAATTTCTCGTTCCTTTCTTCTTGATCATTCCCTTGAAAAGTATGAAAAAATTATTGCTCAAATTTTCCCCATGATGAAATGCTTCCTGTGGGAAAAGAGTCATATATTTCTCTTGCTTCACCTCTCAAATATTTGGGAAAAAGGATCATGACATTGTATTCATCATAACCTCATATTTATTGTCAATGTTATTGAATAAGTCTAAATGATAGATTGCCAACTTTTCCAATTCTCCATACAAGATTGACACAATTTTGAGCAAACTAGAACATAACTTATTAGACTTATAAATAGATCTTTTTAATCTAATGGCCTAATTGTTGACCCTAAAATAAATCTTAGTATTTTCTATTAGTTAAAAATACTTAGTCACTATCTAAGCAATGTTGGTCAATCAACACTATGACTGAGATGCTATATAGGTAGATCAAGTATAATGGTGAAGTGTACATAATAAATTCATACCAAGCACTAGTTAGTGTTGAGTACATATTAGAGTCATTGACCACTTTAATTAATACTAAGGGATTTAGGATACAATGAATGTCAAGCAAGATAGAGGGACTTCTAGTATAAGCTAAGAATAATTAAAGTTGAGTGATAGCATGAAGGACATACATGACCAAGCATCAAAAGACTATTAGTGTTGAGTAAGAGAGTTTTTGTATATGAGTTTCTAATGGAACAAAATCTTATGTAAACCATCTTTGTTGAGCTAGAAGCATGTTTTTATAGATCAAGGAGTTAATTACATGTGTTGTTGAAGATCATTAATCCCTATGAAAGGTAATCAACCAATCAGAAAATAAGAAGGACCAAAGAAGACAAATGGATGAATCTAGATCATTGATCATGATCTAGAAGCTTCATTGCATATCTGTTTAAGGAGGGTTTTTGAACCTAATTTATAGAGGTTGCAAATTAGAATTTTGGATGTCAATTTTAAGGTGAATCAAAAGTAAAAGATAGAGGTGAATGAGAAGTGTCATGAGGAGCCATTGAAGATCAATCACAAAGAGGTGATATTGCATTGGATAGAGGATATTTGTATCAACATTCTAGTGCAAACCAAAGGATCAAGGTAGTATAACAATTAAACAAGTTTTTGAGGGTAAATTTCTTAACAAAGTGTCCTAACATGCCTATGTAAATCTCCTAATAGACTACACACTTAGTTGTGATGTTAAATTCTTTAATCAAGTTAGATCTAATATTCTTGTAAGCTCTAAATAGGGAAGACCCCTCATAGCGTAGATCATTAGAAGTTATCATTCTTTGTAGCCTTAACAACCACACTTTATTGCTGTAGTAGTGAAGATCTATGTGGATGTCATCCCCGCCATAGTTTTACCTTCACCTTGGAGGGTTTTTGGGTTACCATATCTAGTGTCATGTGTTGATCAATTGCTTATATGTGATATTTATGTTATTAGATGTTAGATCTAATATTACATTATAGTATATGATTGATTTGATATAAGGTTAAGGTTTGATGAGGGTTTATGTGAAGATATCAAATATAGTTTTGAAGATTATGAACACCCCCCCCCCCCCCCCCCCCCCCATCTTAGTATCTTACTTTCCCTATTAGATTTCCAACCACTTGAGAGTTAAAGATGTTGGAGAATGGAAGCCTACAAATTGAGAAAGATCATAAAAAATTAGAAGCTTGATGTATAACTTGCATTTAAACAAGTTAAGACTTCAAAGGATACATTAAGGAAATCCTTGAAGAGAAGGAGGGAAATGGAAATTCAATAAAATGACACACAATATGAAGAAGAAACTATTGAAGACTTAACATTATCAAATTTCCACAATCCATTTGTAATATATAAAATGTTTGCTAGATTTGATTGTGTGTGTTTTCTTACCATCAAATCTAGAAAACATTTTATATTTTATTGAAGATTTTTTTTATGAAGGAAGATCTAGTGAATCTAATGCAACCATAGAAGATCTATTGGAGAAGAACATCATGAATGAAGAAGTAAGGGAATTGAAAAGAGAACATAAAATATAATAAGTAAGGCTATGTGAAGAGTTTGAACAAAAGAAAATGGTTGAAGAAGACAAGGAAATAGTTGAGGAAGAAAAAAGGAAGATGGCTACAAGTCTTGATCAAACGATCAAGGAGGTATATAGGTTGACTCACAATCAATTTGACATTGTCAATTAGTTACTAAGTGAAAATCATGAGATTGCTAGGAAAATGGAAGAGACATTACAAATCTGGAATCTGAGAACAATCAACTAAAAATTGAATTAAGAGCTGAGAAAGAGATCATGGGAAGAATGAACAAACCTAAAAAGGTAATGAGATTTCTTAATGAGCAAATGAATGCATCTAGGAGACCTTTTGTCACTTCTAGATTAGGCTATGTTGAGTTCTTATTAGGTTTCAAGCAAGGAGAGTCATCAAAGCAAGAAGAACATAGGAATGTGAATCTAAAATCAAAGAACATGAAGTCTACATGCTATCACTATGGAAAACCAAGCCATAGAGTAAATTTTTGTAGGAGCAAAGTTGGTAAGTCAAATCCTAAACCAAAATTCAATGGAAATTATTTAAATTGCAATAAATATGGACACCAAGCATATGAATGTAGATTAAAGACCAGTAAGACACAAGTCACTCTAGATTTGAAGGCTATTGTCACACATGTCGAAAGTATGGTTTGAAGGCACAAGATTGTAGATCTAAGACAAAGAAAAATTGGACACTTAAAGGCAAAGGAAAAATACCTAGGAAAGGTAATACCATAAATTTGGATTACAATAATTGGATTAATTGTCATTTGTGTGGAAAGTATAGAAACATTTCAAAAAATTGTGCAAGGATACATCTTAGAGGAAGATCAGGAAACTAGAGGAATTTCGGACCAATATGTTTTCACTTCCACAAGATCAGTCACCTAAGCAGAGATTGTATCAACTAAGCACTAGTGCTTAATAATGGCAAAGCAAAGGTCAATGCAGAAGAAGTAACAACTCAAATGAATCAAACTTGGAAGTAGAAATCAAATGGAAGCAATAGTGAAAATGGTGAAATTGTGATCACCCAATCCAAGGGATTGGGTGATACATCCGCCTCAAACTAAATAAAGAGGTGTGTATGGAACTATGTTCCAAGTTTCTATATCATACATCATTTCCTAAGATTATTTGCACAAAACTCCAAATCAACATGAAATTAGATACATGAGGACAGATCTAAAGTTTGAACTGAGAAATGTATTCTAGAGCCAAGTTAGATAACTTGTGATGGGCGAGTACTAGTGTTAGAGTATTAAAATATTAGTAAGGACCGACTTGCTATAGTAACCAAGTTGGGACATAGACCAAGTTGAAGATTTTAGTGGTATTGACCAAGCGAAATGAAAGGAAATATGTTTGCCAATTTTTTCAAGGATGATCAAGACATCTGTTGCACACCCACTATATGTACTATGCATTAATGAGGTCCTGGTTTGAATTCTTTAACCTTTGTAATGGATTTCATATATCATTTTACACATTGTACATTCAATTTTTCAAGAGACCAAAGGGTTAGAGCAATTCCACACTATTGAACAATGGTTTGAGTGAAGATCCCACAATGTGATGTTGGTAATCGAGTGTGATATAGGGGTTGTATTAATATTGAGTGAAGAATGTTTGTAAGACCAAACCCTAAGCATGAAGAATGGAATCATGTTCCATTGAAATGGAGAAAGGGGCATCATCCAAGGTTAGTAACAATCACTCGATCCATAATGAAGCTTGCAATCCACCTAAATTCAAGGCATACATAGAGATAGTAGTTAAACGAGGTGCAACTAGAGCCCTACCCTCCATACCACCAAGGGTAATTTTAATTCATGATGTTAGATGCTATAATATGTGCAAAATTGGTGAAATTGGTGTTGAGATTTGATTTAAAAGATCATTGCTAAGAGAGATTATTGAAAGAGGGAGATTGTTAATGAAAACTATGTGTTTCAATCATTGTTTTGTCAATGATGTCAAACTTTCTATTTTCTGCTAAGAAAATTGCTTATAAGATTCAAGTACTATCACTTAATTGATTGATGAAGAGGATTTAACCAATAAGAGGTAACAACAGCACCTAGAGAAAAGGTTGAGTTATGATTATATAATGAAGTACAAGGATCAAGTAAGATAGCGATGACATGATGTATTGATAGTCTACTTAAGGTTACAAATGTTGGCTACACTAAGAAAGGTTAGAAGAACAAGTTAAACATTTTTTTTCTACCAAGCTTGACCGAGTGGATAGTAGGTGCCAAGAAAACTTGGTGCAAGCCAAGCAAAAAGTTAGTTAGAGTTGAGTAAAAGAAAAATCTAGTGGATGTTGAGCAAGACGATTGATATCAAGCACCAATAAACTTTAGTTCATGCCGAGTGATTTTATAGTGGATGCTAAGTAATGTAGTGTGTGCCAAGCATCAAAAGGTTAATAATGTCGAGTTGTTGCATTATTTAAAAGATTGAAGATTCACTGAATCTGAGCTGACAAGTTTGTTTTCTTGGATTTTGTGAACCAGGTGGAAGATAAGGATGAATTTGAGGTAAATTTGAGGTAAACCATTTTGAGGTGAATTCAAATGGATTCTGGGAGAATTTTCTAGAAGATATATAAGATATCGGGTAGATACATTGTATCCTACCGAATCCATCTGAACCCTAATTTGGATGAAGGAGAATGAGTGGGAAAATATCTAAATTTCTTATTTATGGGAATGGTTGGTCATGAAGCAAGGTTGTCATGTCCAAGAACCTAAGGAAGACAAGGAGTCAAAAAGGTTTTGTTTCATCAAGTGACCTAATAGAAGAGTCTGCAATGGCATGCTAAGAAAGAAGGCTTAAGGAGATGAATGCTTGAAGGGTGAACAAGCTATTAGAGTAGCAAAGTATGAAGGCCAAGCAAAATTGAGGACTAAATAGAGATCTATAATATGCAAAATAAGTTGTAAGTTGTATCAGATCAAAGCTCTACTGTTACTCTCTAACAATTGTATTAGTCTAGGGTAAATTCTTTGGATTAAGGTTGATCAAACAATCATTTGTAAATTAATTAACCAGTTGGCATTCCAAGTGAATGGCCTAAAGTCCTCTAACAAGGCTCACTCCTAACAGGGTGATTGAAATCCTTTGACAAGGTCACATTTAATAGTGTGTATTGTAACCTTTAATAGGGTTGGCCTTTCATAGGGCATTATTTCAGAAGTGAAAAGAGTAGCATGTTACTGTGGTTTTTCCCAACTTGGATTTCCATGTAAATCATTGTGTCAAAATGTATTGATGAATCTATTATGTTTTATGACTTTACATTTCTACAAGTTGATTTGACAATAACCTACAAGTATTAGTGATTGCATAATCTTATGGATGCATGCATGAATATGAATGTTTTATGGGTTCACTAAGTTGTGAGAAGTTTTATTTATACATCAAGACCTTGGATAACTGATTCACCCCCCCTCCAGTTATTGTAAAGGATTCCAACAATTGTAGACTTTGAACTAATGGGCGAATATGAGAAGCTTTGTGTTGATCAAAAATTAAAGGAGAAATACAAATATATTACTAAGAAAGGGTTAACTCTTGCCCTAAATTTTCCAAAGGTCTTCAAATAAGAATGGACCAAAATTGTTTTGACTATTGTGCATAACAAGAAATTATCAAACCTTAGAAGAAGGAATAGTTAATATCACTAAAAAAATTATCCACTGAGTTACTAGATACCCTATTTTGGACATAGTGAAAACTATTCATTTCTAGGGTAGAGAAGTGATTGGGGAAAATATGTTGGAAAAATTGAATAAGTGAGGAATGTCAATTTTTACCATCAAAGATTCAAAGATAGATTCTATAGTGAGGGTAATAGCTCATAAATTTTATCAATCTAGTTGATTGGGATGTGTACCTTGTGTTGTAGTTGATGTAGCATGGGAAATTGTGATTAAAGATCATTCATATGATCTTCCTGACTTGTAACTAAAACAATTAGAGGAGAACTTGAAAAGCATGAGGAAAGTGAAGAACATAATGTGTAAGTTTAGCTCACTATTAGTTTGTATATTATTTTATATAAAAATTCATTTACTACCATTAGTAATGTAAATTGGAGCAAGAAGAAGGTAGTGAAAAAAAAAAAAAAATTCATTAGATAGTTGGGAGGTAATTTTAAAACTGACATGGAATGGATGGGTACTTTGAAGAGTTCAAACAAAAGATGAAAATTAGGTCAAGAATACCTAAATCTTTGGTAGACAAGTACTATAACAACATTTTTTTCCTAGTTGATATAGATTGTACTTATGTTCAAGCAGTCATACCAAGAATTCCATGGTTGAGGCCACTAGGGTATGAGATAAACATTGATGAGGCTATTGCTACCATAACAATACTATTAGATGAACCTATTGACAAGGATGCTAAGCCATTCAATACATATGAAACAACAAAGATCAAAATCATGATGGAAACTAAAGTTCCTAAGATAGGGAGAAAGAGAAAGAAGATGATAAAGACCTTGCAATGTACATTTTGTGAGGTACCATTACAAATCACACAAGGTAAATGTGAAGATTTGAGAAATGATAAAGAAGATGATGACAATGAAGAAGAAGAGAATGATAATGAAGAAGAAGAAGAAGAAGTGGAAGGGAAAGGAAATAAATAGTGGTTGTCGAGCCACATGCAACTAAAGACAAAAAAATTGTTATTGTCAAGCCTGAGGTGAAGGAAAGTTTAAAGAAGACTGTCACAATACTAAAAGCTAATCCACCAAGGGCAATAAGACAAAGGACTGGGGCAGCTAGTACTATAGTTTCCAAGCCTTGGAAGAAAGGAGTTTTCATGATAACCAAGCCAGATCAAATCAAGATGTCAACAAAAAGGAATACAACCTCTGAGGAAGCCAAGCCAAGCAAACCAATGAACAAACCAAGGAGATGACTTTAAGTTAGAAAGGATGATGAAGAAAAGGAATTAGAGAGGACCAAGTTAGATAACTTGAGTCAATTCACAATTGCTACAAACAAGAAGCCCCAAGACCTAGATGAGGTATGTGATAATATAAGGAGTAGTGCAATACTGTCTAGATTTCATTATATAAAGTATGATACATTAATTAATGATGATAAAAGTAAGGTAAAAGAAGTAGTTTTGGACATGATGGTGAATTTTAAATATACACCTATAGAATTAGAAAAGATAGTTCTAGAGGATCTGTATAATAAAATTGATGTAAAATGGAAATGGGCACTAATGACTAAGAGACAAATAAGGGATGCCGTATTTGGCTCAAACTATATTTGAACTAAAAAAGGAACAAATCTTTTTAGCCATGAGAAATCACACAAACATATTTATACCCAAAAGAAGAGCATATATGTTATTTAATAACCAAGTAGAAGAGGTTGTTAAAGAAAGCAAGATGAAATGGAAGAAGATTTATGGTTGAGTATCTAGTGATGAAGAGAACAACGATGACAAAGAGAGGGAGGTAGGAAAAGTAGAGTTACATAACAAGGAGGGTATCTATGATGATGTCAAGAAATTAGTTAACACAATTCATAGGATGACACAAGAAAGTGGGAAGAAAACTAAAATAGTCACCATAGAGGATGAACCTATAGAAGATCCACCAAAAGATGGGACTAATGCAAAGGAAGAGACAAAGAAGATTGTGCTGATTGAGCTAGAATAGAGGGAGCAAGCTCCTAGACAAAAGTCAACAAGAGAAGTGTTAATGAACACCAATCTTGTGTTAGCACAAGTCAAATAATATCCCAATATTGACACACAAATAAACTCTCAACTTTGAATCTAGTTGAAAATTGAGTAAATGTAAATGTGAGTGTTGTTGAGCAATAGAGTGTGCTAGCTAGTAAAAGTAAAATTGCCTAAGAACCTAAATAGGTAAACAATGACAATAAGGATAGTGCATGTTCAAGAAGATCAATCTATTGTATATGTGACAGCAAGTGCCTCAAGACCTCAAATTGAGGGAGAAAAGGAGGTTGTACAATTGAGTTCAACAATTGAACTCATTTCCACTAATGAGAAGAGTAAAGATGATGCATCTGAATAGCAGATGACAACCACTAAAGAGAAAAAAAATTAATGAGGGGATAGAGACAAAAGGATCTAAGGAGTCTTAGAGACTGAGTGTAGAAATTTCCACTCAAGGTCTACAATTGTCTATGTCGAGTACCAACACCCAGATTCAAAGGGGAAGAAATCTAAGAAAAGACAATTGAAATCTCTTGGAGGAATACAAGGTAAGCTCATGACACTTGATAAAGTGATTTTCATTCCTAATTGGGACACAAGTAACTTATGATCAGATGAAGACACTTCAAGAGTTTTTAGCTAGGAAAACTAAACAAGAAGAGATGAGAAGGGACAAAAAATAGAAGGAGATACTATATGAGATCAAGGACATATTCCTTGAAACATTAGTTGTTAATAATCTAAATGAAAAAGCTCCAATCATTTAACAATTGGTTCAAATAGTAGAAAGATTGAATGATCCAGGCATTGATACAGATAAGAAACTTATGCAATGGTCTAAGAGAAATTTTGAGAAAAAGGTCATGGAGAAAATTGCAACTCAAATAGCTATTAGATGGGTAGAAATTTCAAAACTTGTAGACAATTTGGAGAAAGTAATTCAAAATATACATATAGTGTTTATCAAGTTATGTAATGTTTCTATCTTCACAAAAGATTTAAGAGCATAAATGGACAATAATGAAGCCAATTTGTGATATTTAAGGAGCACACCCTAAGGGGGAGTTTTCATAGATTTTCAGTTTTGAAGTTTTGATAAGCATGGAATGTTGATCATGATAAGTTTTTTTTTGTTAATACCAAGGGGGGAGATTGTTGACCCTAAAGGAAATCTTATTATTGTCTATTAGTGAAAAACACTTAGTCATTATCTAAGTAATTTTGCTTGGTCAACACTGCAACTAAACCACTATATAGGTCAAGAAAGTATAATGGTGAGTTGTACATAATCAGTTCATACCAAGCACTAGTTAGTGTTAAGTAAATGTTAGAGTCACTAACTATTTTATTTAATGTCAAGTGATTTAGGATACAATGAATGTCAAGAATGATAGAGGAACTTTCACTATAAGCCAAGTAGAGTTAAAGATGAGGGACAACATGAAGGATAGGCATGACCAAGCATAAAAAGACCATTACTTCTAAGTAAGACATATTTTGTATATGAGTTTGTAATGGCACAAAATCTTATGTAAACGAAGTGTGTTTTATAGATTGAGGGGTTAATCAAGGAGTTAATTATGAATGTTGTTGAAGATTATTAATTCCTATGAAAGGTAATCAACCAATTAGAAAATTAGAAGGGCCAAAGAAAAAATGGGATGAATGTAGATCATTGATCATGATATAGAAGCTTCAATACATAGGTATTTAAAGAGGTTTTTGGACCTAATTTATAGAGGTTGCAAATTAGAATTTTGGATACAAAGTTTATGTTGAATTAGTAGTAAAAGATAGAGGCGATTGAGTACTGTAATGAGGAGTCATTGAAGATAATTTACAGAGAGGTGATATTACATTGGATAGAGGAGATATGTATCATTATTATACAGTGGAAACCAAGGGATCAAGGTACTGTAACATTTTAACAAGTGTTTTAGGATAAATTTCTTAATAGATTGGTCCTAACAGGCCTATCTAAATATCCTAATAGAGTACTCACTTATTTGTGATTTTAATCCTTTAATCAAGGTAGATCTAATAGTCTTGTAAGAACTTAATAGGGAAGAGCCCTCATAGGGTAGATCATTATGAGTGATCAAACTTTATAGCCTTAACAAGCACACTTTATTGATGCAGTAGTGAAAATCTTTGTGGGTGTCATCCCCACCATAGTTTTACCTTCACCTTGGAGGGTTTTTGCATTTCCATATCTTGTGTCACGTGTTGATCAATTTCTTATATGTATTATTTATATTATTAGATGTTATATATGATATTAAATTGGAGTATATGATTGATTTGATATAAGCTTAAGGTTTAATGAGGGCTTGTGTGAAGATATCAAATATGGTTTATTTTGATTTGGTTTGAAGATTCTAATTCACCCCACACCCCCCCAACCCCCCATTATCTTATTTTCCCTATTATATTTCCAACACTAATGCTAGTAGGAATTTTATGCTTTCTTTTGGGTGAATGATTCATTCTTTCTTTAGAGAAAATTTTGTTTCTTTTCTAGGTTCTCCTCGATAGATTCACTAACCATTATCTAAACATAGCCACCAACTCCTTTTGTGGAAATACCAATTTTTTTGTATTTTCCATGGTCTTCTCTTTAGCAGGGTGTAGATCAAAAAAAATTTACTTCTTCTAGTCTATGAAATTTAAAATGTTGGGTAGCTTCACAATATTAATTGTGATCAACTCTTCATAGTAGAGTCACGAATTTATTGGTTTCTCAAATTGTTCATTGAAAGACCTATGAGCCTTGCATACTCAATGTTGGTAATTCAACACAATTTGGCCAATGATTAGGATTGTCATTTAATGATTAAATCCTCTTCTCTATAGGCTCTACTAACCTAGGTGGGTATACCTTATGGAAATCATCTAATCTTACTCATGTAGATTTATTTAATTGATTCTCTTGAGATTGCAAGTTATTCTCAAGGAGAAATCATGATTTTGAATTCTTAGTTTCTTAAATGAATATTTTATGGTAAATATAAATATTAGATGGAAATAGTGATATTTACTTAATGCAGTGTAGGTAATCAAGTAAAGGACTTCAGCAGTTATAACTATTAATCAACTTAATCAGAGCTAGACTAGTCCTTTTCCATTGGGTAAATAGATTCTAACCCATAATCAAAGCATCAACAAACTTTTAAGACATCATGCACAACATCAATTAATGGATAGAGAACTTCAAGAATATGGACACTAGTCTAAATGAATTTAACCCTGATGATGGAGACTAATTATACAAACATAATATAGTATTTAATGTTTGATGATCAAAGATAAATATAAAGTTAAATACATCAACAATAACATGAATTCAAAAGGACAATACTAAAAATTGAGCTATTGAACATTAATGTATCAAAATTCAGTATCAAAGGAAAGTATCTTTATATTGCTATCTAAACTAGGGAACAAAAAAAAATAGTGTAGATTTAAGAAACCTTGAATTTTCATCACCCATTAGAGTTTAATATATCTTATAATATTGCATAAAAGAGGAAAAATATATCTAAGATAAAAGATTGTATCTGTATAATTGATAACTTGTATCTTATAACTTAAATCAAAATGAGATCTTGGTACCACTTCTTGTACAAAATGAAGGGGTGTAATAGAGCTTCAAATTTCTCTCTTCAAAACAAAATTATTTATAACTAACAATTATGTATATAAAATAAAAACTATTCAATAAAAGTTCCATGTTTATCATTCTCCAATCGCAACTTCTTCTTCCTCATTGGTTGCTAGTTCAACCTAAACTAGTTTTGGAACTGTCAGGTATTTGTTGATCCATTTTGAAATCTAGGTATGTGATGGCCATATGAATTGGGAAACTTCAAGACTAATCATTTTTATACCTATCTATTTTTCCTTGTTGCAATATGTACATCGGTCTGGAACTTGAAATTTTTTCTTTCTAGAATGATGATTTTATCCAATGAGGTGTGGAAATCATTTATCTAGAATCTCTTATTTTCCTTAAAATGGGTCATGGCTCTCTGAGGTAGTGTCATCATTTCATTTCTCTATTCTTCTAAGTTACTAGTATTTCCCTTATTTTTTCTTAAATCAAGTATGACAAAATACTTAATAGAAGCAATGAGAAATATGATTTTCTCAATCTTTTGTTGCTCATGTTCTATATATGCCAAGTTACTTGATATGGATTCCATCATATGAACTATATCTTTAATTTTTTGAGGAGCATTGGGATCTCTTTTGGTTATCTCATAGTCAAAATGGGAGGATTTCCATTTTCTCTCCAACTCCAACTATATAGTTTTATTTTTCTTGAATAAATCAAGCACGCTACTTACATTTTGGAAACCTTCATGTACTTTGTTACATTTTTCCAAAATAATTTTCATCCTAAATTATAGGATATCTACAAGGTTTCTATAAGTAAAAACTTGATGTATTTCTTCTTGTTTGACTTCCTTGGGTTGTTTTTCTTGGAATTGTGATAATAGTGTTGTCTAATGAACAATAATGACACTTGATGCAGGAAGAGCTTTCAAGCTATGGAGCTCACATTGTAGTCATCTAGTTTTTGTATGCATTTTGTTGATTATTTAATTCATATCCATCTCCCTTATATGAAACTCTTCAATTCTCTCTTTAAGCCCTATTAATGATTGCTCCATGCATCAACTCAGTAGAAAAAAATAGAGGGTGTGTGTTGTCTATTGTTTGAACCACTGATATTCCTAATGTTCTCCTAATAATATCAATTAGCTTGGGCTTATCACCTTTGAATTTGACCCAAATAGCCAAGCTTGTCATTGTTGGATCAAACCCAAACCCCTCTATCTTTTCCAGTGTCTCAATTTTAGTGGAAAATGTTGCATCCTCTTATTTTCTCACCTAGTCTAACAAGAATAAATATTTGAGTGTTAATCCAAGAACAACAAGGATATCACTTTTAGGGACAATTTCTCAAGCTTCTTCTTATGTATAGGTTATGTCACATAGAAGAACCTCATCAATCATCTATTGCACTATAGCAGTATGTTGTGATTTATCAACTCCCTCCAACTTTCTCTTTTTTCTTTCATCAAAATGCTTCGTTCTATACATAATCCATAATTCTTTAAACTCTTGCATCTTAGTAAAGTCCTCTTGCTCAATGAATCTCTGAGAGATATCCTCTCTCTCATATTTAGTATCAATTGGGTAATTATTCTTCATTGGTCTTATCCTTGAAGTTGTTGGGGTAGTGGGTCTAGCCATCTTCCACAACTCCTAATAGGGTTGGCACAACTCCTAATAGGATTGGAATCTCCTAACAAGGATTCAAAGTCTCCTAATAGGGACTCATACATATTAAATGTATTCATAGACTCCAAGCACAGTCCATCCTCTAGCAAGAAATATTTATATTAGTACATCATCTTGTGGGTACCGTCCCCATCGAGCTTTTCCCTCTGATCAAGGGTTTCCCTAATTAACATATCTAGTGTTATAGTGTATGAATATCTTGTTGTGCTTTCAGTTTATATTTCTCATATGGTTAAGGATTTTAAGGTTGATAATTGTGATAATAGTTGGATAAATGATTTCATCCCCCCCCCCCCCCTCCCCCAACACACTCTTAGTTATATTGGTGGACTATATATTCTAACAATTGGTATTAGAGCATTAGGTCCTTGAAGGATAAGCTTAATAGCTTTGGGAGATTGATGGAAAATCTTTTCAGAAAAGATAGTCTTAAATTTGATGGGGCTAACTATGACAGTTGGAAGGAGAAGATGAAGACTCATCTGTTGTGCATGAGTCTAGGTTATTGGATCTTGACAAAGAGTGGGAAGATGGTTGTGGAAGAAGAACAACTTGAAAAATGTACTAAAGTAGAAAGATATATATTCATGTGTAACATGAGACCTATAGAAACTCTACTATCAGCTCTTCTAGAGAATGAATACACAAAGGTAAAGTCACTTCAGACATATCATGAAATTTGGAAAGCATTAGAACATACTTTTGAAGGTGATATGCATGCAAACAGAATGAGATTGCAAAATTGGATATGTTCATTTCAAGATGCTAAGATGATGGAAGATGAATTTGTAAGAAGCTATATTGGTAGAATATCATAAATTTTTGCAAGAATTTAGTCTCTTGGTGAAACCAAGGAAAATGATGAAGTAATATGGAAGATCTTGAAAAGCTTGACACCACCATTCAAGCAAGTAGCTCAAATGATTCAACTAGTAATTCCATGCACTAAAGATTTCACAAAGGAAGCATTTCTTGGAAGATTAGAATCTATATAAGTAGATCTAAGATAGTTTGGAGATCTATCTATATTTGAAATAGATTTCAATTCCCTGAACATTTGACCTAATTTGACAAGGAGTACAATTACACATGGAGATTTTTCTAGTAGCAAAAGATCTAATCATGACAAGAAGATTGAGAAAGGAATAACCCTTCTTGTGAGAAGAGAAAAATATGGTAAGAAAATTTTTAAATATTGGACTTGTGATGAATTTGGTCACTATGCATCAAAATGTCCTAAAAGAGAGAAAAGGTTTAAAGGAAAGTTTAAGCCTAGAAGAGATAGAATTTTTTTGTATGCTAATAAAGATGAAGAATCTGATGAGAAAGGTCAAAGTGAAAGTGATTATGAATTAGGATTTGGGGCTATCAAGGAAGATGATCTTGATAAAGAAATTAGTGAAGAAAGAGCTCTAATTTCCCAAGTAGAAAAGAAATTTGATTGGATAATTGATAGTGGTTGTTCACATCACATGATTGGTGATATGAATAAGTTTGTTAAGCTCAAGAATCATGATAGAGGTATTGTTAGAGTTGGTAACAATGCAAACTATCATATAATAGGAATTGGATCCATTACTCTTGATGGTAAAACTAACACTGACAATGTTTATTTTGTTGATGGATTGAAGCATAACTTGTTGAGTGTTGGATAGTTGGTGGACAAGAGTTATCAGTTGCAATTCACTGAGAATACTTGCATTATCAAAGATAGAGATGGTAAGCTAATTGGAATAGACACAAGATTCAGAGGTAATGCATTTCAATTGAATCCTATTGAAATAACATGTTTGGTAAAAAAAAGTGGACAATATTTGGTTGTGGCATAGAAGATTCTATCACATAAATTTTGATAATATTGTGAAGGTTAGTAGCACATTTGTAGGCAGAGACATGCCTAAGATTATAAAGCCTACTAATCTTGTTTGTAAAGAATGTATTTTGGCTAAACAGAAGAAAGCATCATTTCCTAGCAAGAAATTCACTACCACAAAGAAGCTAGAGATCGTTCACATAGATCTGAGTGGTCCCTCTAAAATAAGAGGGTTCTATGGTGAAAGGTACTTTATGATTTTTTTTGATGATTTCACTAGAATGATGTGAGTAGCATTGCTTAAAGAAAAATATGAATCTTTTGAGAAGATTAAGATATTTAAGAATAGAGTAGAGAGTAAATCTAGTATTAAGATAAATTGTTTGAGATCAGATAGAGGAGAAGAGTTCACCTCTAGAGAGTTTAACATATTTTGTGAAGAGAATGGAATCAAAAGATATATATCTTCACCTAGAACACCTAAGTAGAATGGAATTGTTGAAAGAAGGAATAAGTCAATAGAAGAAGTAGCAAGAGTGATGTTGTTTGAGAATGATGTTTCTAAGACATTTTAGAGAGAAGTATTCAATATAGTAGTATAAACTTTGAATAGAGTATAGATCTGAAAAAGTCACCTTATGAACTATAGTTTGGTCATTCACCATCAGTTAAGTATTTCAAAATATTTGGGATCAAGTGTTATATTAAGAGAGATGATGACATTGGTAAGTTTGATCCAAGAAGTGATGAAGCTATGTTTCTTGGTTATTCATTAAAAAGCAAGGCTTACAAATGTTTCAACTATAGAACTAAGATAGTAGTTGATTATGCAAATGTAAGAATTGTTGTCTGGTGTGGAGCCTAATTAGTCCCCAAGTGGGAGATTGTTAGTTTGTGGTGACTAATCAGGGAAGTACTATACATACTTCAAAAAAAAATTGGGTTGTGGCCAACATATGGTCAACATGTTGTAACCCTAAAGCAACAAAAATACTTGTATAAAAGGGCTTAGGGTTAGGTATATTTTCATAATGTGTGATGTGAAAATTACTTCTTTGGACGATATTGAGTTGTAAGGGATTACAGATTGTAATAAGGTTGTAATCATTGGATTGTAATAATATTAGACTTGTTGTTTGGTGGACAAAGCCCAGGGTTTGGGTGAACCACGTTAAATGTTAGGATTAACTACAGATAGAAATAACAATTACATGCAAATATAAACAATATCAAGAAAAAATAAATCACACAAAAGAGAACACAAGACACCAAGATTTAACATGGTTCACCCAAACCTTGGGCTACATCCACCAAACAAAAAGTCCAATATTATTATGATCTAGTGATTGCAACCTAATTAAAATCTATAATCTCTTATAGTTCAATACCACCACAAGAATGAATTTTCACATCACACATTATGAAAAGATACCTAACCCTAAGCCCTTTTATACAAGATTTTTTCCCACTTTAGGGTTACCACGTGTTGACCATATGTCGATCATATGTCAGCACACCTTTACCTAGTCATTTGAATTTGACTAAGGAGATGTGTTTAAAGACACAAGAAGAGAAAGATAAGATGTCCAAGGTACCTTATACTTCAACTATAGGAAGCTTGATGTATGTTATGGTATGTACAAGGCCAAATATTGCACATGCAATGGGAGTCATTAGCAAGTATATGAGTCATCTAAGGCTTGAACATTGGAATGTGTAAAATGGATTCTCAAATATTTGAGAGGAACATCCAGTAAGTGTCTACATTTCGAGGGCTCTACTACTAATTTACAAGGATATGTTGACTTAGATTTGGTAGGGGATATTGATACTAGGTTGAGTACTACAAGTTATGTATTTACTGTTGGTGGCATAGCAGTGATCTAGGTTTCTTGATTGTAGAAGGTTAATGCTTTATCCACTATAGATGTAGAGTATGTTTCTACTATAGAGGCACCCAAGGAGATGATATGGTTTTAGTTCTTCCTAAAAGAGTTGGGACACCCTCAAAAGGATAATTATTTTTTATAGATAGCCAAAGTGTTATCCATCTTGCGAAGAATTTAGCTTTGCATTCAAAGATAAAACACATATAGTTGTGGTACTATTTCATTTGGTCAATTTTTGATGATGGAAAGTTAAAGCTGGACAAGATACATACAGATGACAATCTAGCAGATATATTTACAAAGGTAGTGACAAGGGAGAATTTGAACTCCTCTTCAACTTTGATCGGTCTTCTATACTGAATAAAATAAAAGAACAGTAGAGTCCAGGGTGGTTTGATCGAGTGGGAGCCTCATGTGGTAGCGATATTGCTATAGGATTAGTCTCCAAGTGGGAGATTGTTATCTAATGTGGAGCTTGATCAGTCCCCAAGTGGGAGATTATTAGTTTTTGGTGACTACTCAAGGAAGTATTGTACATGCTTCAAAAAAAAATTGGGTCATGGCCAACATTTTGGCTGATATATGGTCAACATGTTGTAACCCTAAAGCAAAAAAAATACTTGTATAAAAGGACTTAGGATTAGGTATTTTTTCATAATGTGTGATGCAAAAATTGCTTCTTGTAGTGGTATTGAGTTGTAAGGGATTACAAATTGTAATCAGGTTGTAATCATTGGATCATAATAATAGTAGACTTGTTGTTTGGTGGATGTAGCCCAGGGTTTGGGTGAACCATGTTAAATCTTGGTGTCTTGCATTCTCTTCTATGTGATTTATTATTTCCTTATATTATTTACATTTGCATGTAATTGTTATTTTTTTCTATGGTTAATCCTAACAAGGATTGATGAAAAGTTTTGAACTAAGGAAAAGATGGTAGGTTATAATTCAGATGAAGAATAAGATAATTCTTGAATTGTTAGGCACAATGTTGAAGTTTTCTTTGAGACTAACAATGATTTGCAGAATGATGTGCTAACTACTGAGTAAAGAGGAGAGAAGAGATATGAACCTAGAGGTGAGATAAGATTTAAGATGTCAAATCCTACCCCTAATAAGAATTTGAAAAATAATCACTCTCCTGAGAAGATAATTGGAAGAAAAGACAAAGGTGTGATGACAAGAAACAAAGTAAATGTGGAGATATGTTTGATATATCAAGTTGAACGTAAGAGCGCAGGTGAAGCATGTAAAGATGATCATTAGTTTCAAGAAATGAAGGAAGAATTAGATCAAATTATGAAGAATGATACATGGGAGGTAATTCTTAGACCTAAAGACAAGAATGTGATATGAACCAAATGGGTATTTAGAAATAAGATGAATGAGAAAGGAAAAGTTGTGAGCAACAAGGCTAGACTTGTATGCAAGGGATATTCATAGAAAGAAGGCATAGACTATGAGGAGACATATACACATGTAGCCAGAATAGAAGTAGTAAGGATGCTCTTGGTTTATGCAACAAATAAGAAGTTCAAGGTTTATTAGATGGATGTTAAATCAACCTTCCTGAATGGAGAACTTGAAGAAGAGGTATATATTGAGTAGCTTGAAGGTTTTCCTTTATCAGAAGATAGAGACATGGTATGTAGACTAAGGAAAGCTTTATATGGTCTGAAGCAAGCACCTAAAACCTAGTATGCAAAGTTGGACAATTATTTGGCAAAGATTGCATTTGCTAAAGATATGACAAATAGTAACTTGTATTTGAAAGAAGTTGAAAATGGTTCGCTAATAATAGTAATATTTGTTGATGATGTCACATTTGGAGGAAATAATGAAGCAAGTGATAAGATTGCTGAAGAAATGAAGAATGAGTATGAAATGAGCATGATAAGAGAAATGAAGTTTTTCCTAGGATTGTAGATTGTGCAAAATAGTGATGGTATTTTCATTTCATAAGCTAAGTACCTAAAAAACTTTTTGAAAAGGTTTGGTTTATAATGTTGCAAACCTATCAGTACACCTATGATAACTGGTCACAAGTTATCCAGTAAAGATGAGACACCTGTAGTATAGAGCAAAAGAAGTATAGATCCATGATTGGAGGTTTGCATTATCTGACTCACATTAGATTAGATATAGAAAATGTAGTTGGGATTGTAGCTAGATTTCAAGCCAATCCTAAGGAGTATCATTTTCTAGTAGTAAAGAGAATATTTAGATATTTGAAAGGAACATCTGACTATGGTATTTGGTATGATAGATCAAGTGATTTCACTGTATGTGTATATACTAATGCAGATTGGGCAGGTAGTATGGATGACAGAAAAAACACCAGTGGTGGAGCATTTTTTCTAGGAGGAAGATTGGTTTCTTGGCTAAGCAAGAAGCAAGATTGTATTTCTCAGAGTATAGCTAAGGTAGAGTATGTTGCAATAGTAAATAACTATAATTAAGTTATGTGGATGAAGTAGATGCTGAAGGATATTAGAATTGAGGTTGAAGAACCTACTATCATTTACTATGATAACACAGGTACAATGATTATGTTTAGGAATAATGTATTGCATTCTAAGACTAAGCATCTATCTATTAAGTATCATGTGCTAAGAGAGAAAGCAATAGAAGAGGAGATCATATTGGAGTATGTGAGTACTAAATATTAGATTGTAGATATCTTTACAAAGCCTTTGCCTAAAGATACATTTGAGTGCTTGAGAGGTATGCTTGGGGTTATGCCTCTGCCTAGTTCTGAGTAGATGATGCAGAAAGTACATGAGTCCAATGGTATAGAGCACTATTATTAGCCTAGACTAAATGTTGATGCTTCTCATATGGGAGAGTATTTATGATGAGCAAAGTTATTGAGGACTCTTGGTATTTGGTTTTGAATAGTGTATTTGGACACTCGAGCTGGTTGAAGACTTGGAGAAACATGTTAGCAATTGGTATGTAACAATTGGTATATTCTAACATTAAGGCCTTTGACATTGATGTCAATGGGGGAGAGAATATGCATGAAAAACATATCCTAAGAAATGGGGGAGAAGAACTATATGAATGAGGGAGAGATATCTCTTTAGGGAGATTTACAAATATTCATGTAAAGAATCTGCACCTGATTTATAGTGAATTGTTTAGTGTGAAGTAAATAATTTTTTTCAAAGAAGCAGGAGTATGCACCTATTGTATTGAGACCTTTTTTAGCATGTGGACTATAGATGTTGGTCAGCAGTAGTAGCAGAACACTATTTGATATTCTTGGAACTTAGATGATCTTTCATCTATGTTGCCATCAATGCCAAAGGGGGGATTGTTAGCATGAATTTTGATGATACTACTTTGGGGGAGTATCCAAAGCATTGGAGAGTATTGATATGTTCCATTCATGACTATGTTTTTCATTGATGTCAACATAGCATGCTTTCTATAAAGACTGGTTGAGTAGCAGACAAAGATCTTAATGGTATGGACAATGGTTTGATTATCTAGTGATGTGTAGTCATGGACATGTTCTACACTATGTCCTAATGATGTGGTCGAGTGTGTGGAGTCTAAATCAAAGATGTATAGAAGTTGTACCTGATTTACAGAGAGAAGATTAGAGACAAAGTATTGGGAAAGTAGTTCCTAATGATTGTTTGGTATCTTACATTTGAGATGTAATGAGAAGATACGTAATTAGGTAGTGACAAAGGATAGTTTGTTGGTGATGTTAGCAAGTACGCAAGACCTAGTATTGCACGTGTGAAGTCTTGTATAGACTATGAGTCGACAGTGCTATTGTATTTGTAATTAATTAATTATCTTATTATAATTAATTGGAAAAGCCTCAAGACCAACTCAAGGAATTATTTTGAAGAAATGGTATAAAGGAAAGATGTTTTCCTTGTTTGTAATGAGTGTGGTGATTTATTGAAGTGCAAAAAGGAGCAGAGTGCTTAAGGAATGCAAGTAAGTGATCCAAGGGACTATTGGATATGAGTTTTATGGTCTAGTTACAAGATCGAAAGGAGCAAAGGTCCAGTTGATAGGAGACAAGAAGAGGAAGGAAGTACATTTCATTTCTATTATTCTATAAGGAATAATACATAGATCATTTGGATAGTGGGTTCATTGGTCTTATCCTTGAAGTTTTTTGGGCAGTGGGTCTAGCTATCTTCCACAACTCCTAACAGGGTTAGAATCTCCTAACAGGGACTCATATGTACTGAATGTATTCATAGACTCCTAACAAGTTCCATCCTCTAACAAGGAATATTTATATTAGTACATCATCTTGTGGCTACCATCCCCACTAGGGTTTTCCCTATGATCAAGGGTTTCCCTAGTTAATATATATGGTGTTATTATGTATGAGTATCTTGTTGTGGTTTTAGTTAATATTTCTCATATGGTTAAGTTTGTTTAGGGTTGATAATTGTGATAATAGTTGGATAACTAATTCACACCCCCCTACCCCTAGCCTCTTAGTTATATTGGTGGACTATATATTCTAACAATACTTCTACACCTTTTTTATGTTTGAATATCCTATTATGAAGAAATCAAATTCGATGAAATGGGTCATATGATTCCCCTTTCTCTTGCAAGTTGCAATACCCCTTTATATCCATAATAACTACCAAATGAATTTTAGAGAATTGACTCTCTCCAACACAAATTAGGGTAATCTATGAGGTTGTTTCCTACACCCATTTTGTTTGATTAATGTAAAATAAGGCTTTCATATCCAATTCCCAAACTTGAACTCATACTTCCTATCATGCAAGTATTATTTAAGTATTGACATGATATTTATTTTCTTGGGTATCATAGTAATTGATTCTCCTAGAAACCTAGTAAGCCAAACAACAAATACATCTCTGGACACTCTCCAATGCCATCCTTGCCATGCTTATCTCAAGTTGTACACTACATTTGAATGGGAAATGGGTTACCATGGTCATTATTTGTGCTCAACTTAAAAGAACCTTTGAACTTGTCAATGTTTTGAAATAGTAACAAATGACATAGTAGAGAGTAACTTTTGAAAGATTTGGTTGTCCTCAACTTGGCTAGTTGTGTATGGATTGTTCTCTCAATTTCGCTAGCAAAGTTAAACTCTAGCTAAGAGTGAGGGTATTGAATACTCGTAGACATATACATGTAATCAAAGGAAATCTTCTCTATCGAATCTTCTCCAAATTATTGATCCCAACTGTAGCAGGTATTTTTGAAGAAACCCATAAATATATCAACAAAGTAAGGACCCAAATTATTGACTAGCATCAATCTATTATTTTGATCCCTATTCATGAAATGTGCAATTTTTGTGAGCCTAAGTTTTATTGTCCTTTCATAAATAATTCTAAATTGAACCTCAAGTGTATTTTGGTTAGGGAATGAGTATCTAAACCAAAATATTCATCAATTCAAGACCTGGTTATGAAAAACAAGGGTATCCCATCTGGCTTTCTAACCATTCTTGTGTTGGTTCATAAGGTTCAACTAGAATATTGATAAGTTAAATATCAACATAAACATTTGGAACCATGATTTTTCCTAGGTAAAATTTCTAGGCATTATTCCTAGGTTCCTTTTCATCCTTTTTTGCATAAAAGTACAAAAATAAGGACCTACCATTAATTGGGAGACTTACATCCTTACACCCATTACATTCATCAAAACATAGTTCTAGTAGTAGAGGAATTGAGAAACAATTTTAGAAGTGTTCTTGACTGGGTTTTTCAATGTTTTCCCCTTTATCCTTTCTACCAACTACTTCTTTATTACTATTAACTTCTTTCATGGGTGCCATTTGAAAGGAAGTTCAAATTCAAGCAAAAGATTGTACTTATGATCTTTCAAAACTTGCAAATGCAACCACTCAACTCTCTTGTTTATTCTTCAAATTCTTCCTCCAACTCAATGTGGTACTTCTCATAGAATTATTTATTTTCTTTAATAAGTTGTTTCTTTAATATTCTTTTATTTCTCATTCATGACTTCACACAAGTGACCACTTCTCCACTTTGCTTACTTGTCACCTTAAACATTGTGTAATTAATATCTCATACTTTGAGGTACATCAAATGATTTATTTTTCCTTTTAAAATGTTTATCAATTATTTTCATGTATTTTCTATCTGTTTCAACTACACCTTTTAAAATCTTAAAGATCACACCACTTTGCACTATCTACTTAATGGTATTCCCAAAATAGTGAAAACTGCTATTTCACAATCACTTTATTTTAGTACATGCAATCTCGCAAGCCTTTCATCTTATCTTGAAATAGAAAAAATTACTACTCCATGAGGTGCCTTCTCTATCCCTTTCAAAAGAGTGAAACTTTTCTATTGTGCGGGTGCCTTTGATCTCTCCTTTTGAAATGGTGAAAACACATACTTCTTAAAGTGCTATATGAGGAGGAACTAAAAATGTATCATGCATTTTTGTATGGGAATTTTAGGTTCTACCAATGTCTTTTTTTAGGGACAAATGTTGATTTGAAGCATAATGAGATCTCAATTTTCTCCCGAAGAAGAGTACAAATACAAGAGAAGATGTTGTCATATCTTCCCTTTATCAAAAACTTTGCATTAGTTATGAAGGAGAACAACACTTCCAAAAATGTTGATTTTGCCTCTTATATTCATGAATTATGCAAATATAACATCTTCCTAATCAAGATAACAACATTTATCAATTCCATGACATCTATTCCCCTAACATACTCCACTCATCCTTCTCATCTTACTGCCTCCTGTATAGGGTGGAGCTTCAAAGAGGGTATTTTCCTTGTCATAAATATTTTAGAAAAATAATGTTTTTAAGGTGTTGTGAGGTTTCCTTAATGGTGTTTTGATCATTTCCCTTTAATAAAGTATAATTTCCTTCTATCATAACCTTCTTTGTCTCTTTACAACAAGAAGTCTACTCTTCTTTTCTCTTACATGATCTATGTTTGTTAGTATTTATACCATTTTATTTATAGTTTCACATTCTATCCTTTGATTGTACCTTTTTCTCAAATTGGTTTCAGTTACACTTATTGATTCATGTGTAAGATGCTCTTCAAGGTTATCTATCTTCATGTTGTCACTTTTTGAGCCTATTAGTTCATATGCTCCCATATGTTGTACTTATTTTTCTTCATCATATATAGGTGCACTAATTCTTGGGCACAAACCTTAAGATTTGTTTGAGTCACTTTCCTTTAGTTTTTTCTAGTACTCAATTCCTAATAATTGTTAGATTTCATCCTTACTAGAGAAGATTTTATTTTTACTTCCTTTTTTATCACATCAAATGGTATAATGAATGATTTAACTTTTTAAGTTTTTCCAGTTTTCTTTTGTATATTTCCTACATTCCTCATTCGTTTTTGTCATTTTTTCCCTTTTACATCCTTTTGGAACTATTGTATTAGAGCTATTAGTACTCTCTGAATTACCAACCTCATGTTGGTAGCTTTTTGGTGTGGGCATCCTTTTTCTGAAACAAATTTGGGATATATGTATTGGAAGGTGCTTCATGATGATAGGTAGGCATTTTATTCTTAATGAAAAGTTTGTATTTCTCATTCCTTTCTTCTTGATCATTCTCTTGAAAATTATGAAAAAACTCATTGCTCAAATTGTCCCCATGATGAAATATTTCTTGAGGATGAGGATTCATATGTTTCTCTTGCTTCACCTCTCAAAGTTTTGGAAAAAAGTATCATGGCACTATATTCATCATACACCTGATATTTATTTGCAAAGTTCTAAATATATCTAAATGATAAACTTCTAAATTTTTCCATTCTCCATAAAACCTTAGCATAATGTTGAACAAACTAGAACACAACTTATCAAGTTTAAACTAGTTTAGGATGTGTATTGTTGATGAACATTTTGACAGAACATTTTCTAGTCAGGTTGCCAACTACTCTAGTGGTGAGGGTTTTCCACCTTTCTAAAAAGTCAGCAAGGCTCTCACCCCTCTTTTGTTTGTTGTGGACTAAGTCCAACATTGATAGCTTTGTCTCAACTAGGTGAGCGTACTGTACAATGAATGTTTTAGAATTTTTAGCAAAGGTATTCATAGTCACATAAGGTATTCGATAAAACCATTCTAGAGTAGGAACCCCAAGACTTTTAGGGAATAGAAATATGAGGAACACATTACTGTATGCTACTTCCTGATAATGCATGTAGAATTATTTGACATGTATTACAAGATCTTGCTTCCCCCTAAATTTTTTTAACTTGGTTATCTCAAAATGCTTGGGAAATGGTATAGTTGTGAAAGATATGTCAAATGGATGGGGGCATATAGTCTCAAATTTGAAAGTATTAGGTTCATTGCCTGCCTTGAGCTCTTTAAAGGATTTTCTAATTTCTTCCCACTCTATATTTTGAAATCTTAGGGTGCTTAAATGAATGCTTTATGGTAAACATAAATATTAGATGAGTAATATAACTTAATATAGTGTAAATAATCAAGTAAAGAACTTCACCAATTATAATATTAATCAACTCAATCATAGCTACACTATTCCTTTGTCACTAGGTAAATAGAGTCTAACCCATAATCAAAGTATCATTAAACTTTGAAGACAACGTGCACACCATCAATTATTGGATAGAGAATTTGACAAATATGAACCCTAATCTAAATGAATTTAACCCCAGTGATGGAGATCAATTAGAAAAACATAAGATAGTATGAAATGTTTGATGATCAAAGATACATATAAAGTTCAATCCATGAACAATAACATGAATTCAAAAGAACAATCCTGACAAATGAGTTATTGAATGTCCAAATACCCAAAATGAGAATCAAAGGAAAGTATCTTTATATTGCTATATGAAATAAGGAACAATAGAAAAAGATTTTAGATTGCATAAACCTTGAAATTGCACCAACCATTAAATTTTAATTTATCTTATAATATTACATAAAGAGGAAAAATATATCCAAAATAAAAGATTGTATTTGTATCATTGATAACTTGTATCTTATAACTTATATCAAAATGAGATCTTGGTACCCCTTTCTATATAAAAAAGAAGGGGTGCAACATATCTTTAATCTCTTTAGAAAAAACCTATTGAAAACTAAGTAATTATGGATATAAACTACAAAACTATTTAATAAAACTTCATGTTTATCACTCTCCAATCACAACTTCTTCGTCCTCAATGGTTGCTACTGCTCTGTGCATTGGTTCAAGAATTGTCATGTACTCATTGATTCATTTTGAAATATGGGTGTGTGTTGGCCATATGAATTTGGAAACTTATGGAATGAAACTTTGTATATCTTGCCATTTTTTCCTTATTATAATACATACTTCAATCTGGAACTTGAGAAATTTTTCTTCCAACATGATGATTTTATCTAGAAAAGTGTGGAAATCATTTATCTAAAAACTCTTAGTTTCCTTAAAACAGGTCATGGCTCTCTCAGGTAGTTTTAGCATTTCATTTCTCCATTCCTCTAGGTTTTGGTATTTCCCTTGTTGTTTCTCAAAGAAAGTATAACATGATGTTTAATAAAAGTAACAAGAAGTATAGTTTTTTAAATATTTTATCACTCTTGTTCCATATATGCCAAGTTTCTTGATATGGCTTCAATTATATCAACTATATCTTTAATCTGTAGAGAATCATGTCATAATCTCTTTTTCTTATCTCATAGAGTTTCCCCAATTCAAAATAGGAGGGTTTCCATTTTCTCTCCAACTCTAGCAATACAGTTTTGTTTTTCTTGAACAAATTAAGAATGTTACTTACATTTTGGAGACCTTCGGTAACTTTATTGCATTTTTCCAAAATCATTTTCATCCTGAATGCTAGGATATCTTAATTTTTTCTATATGTTCACTATTTATGTATGTCTTCCTCTTTGACTTCTTTGGGATGTTTTTCTTGGATTTCAGTAATAGGGGCTACCTAATGAACAACAATGCCACTTGGTGTAGGAAGGGCTTTCAGACTATGGAGCTCACTTTCTATTCATATAGTTTTTGTATGTATTTTTATTATTATTGAATTCATATCCATCTCCCTTATCGGCAACTCTTTAATTATGTCTTTCATTTTTTTATGTGACCCCTATTAAACATTTCTCTATGCATTAACTCATCAACATAAACTACAGTGTTAGTGTTGTCTATTGTTTGAATTTGTGTCATTCCTTATGTTCACCTAGAAATGACAATCAAAATTTTCCTATCACCTTTGAATGTGACCCAAGTAGCCAAGGCCTCTATTTTTGGATCAAACCCAGACCCCTCCATCTTCTTCGGTGTCTCAATTCCAATGGTAAATGTTGCATCCTTTTGTTTTATCACTTAGTCTAATAGGAATAACTCTTTTAGTGTCAAGCCAGACATAATAAGGATACCATTTTTATGCACAATTCCCTAGTTTCTTCTTTTGTACAGGTTATGTCATCTAGATATAATTCATCAATCATATGTTTCATTATAGAAGCATCTCGTGACTCATCGACTCCCTCTAGCCTTATGTTTTTTCTTTCATCAAAATCTATCATTCTATACTTAATCTAGAAGCCTTTAAACTCCTACATTTTACTAAAGTCCTCTTTCTCAATGAATCTCCAAGATATAGCCTCTCACTCATCTTCAGAATCAACTCAAAAAACATTCTCCATTGTTAGTACATGATGACCATGTACCTACTCCTAGAACACCAATGTAGGTTGTGGCTCTTTAGTTGCAACACCTTCCTTCAAGATCCTTAGAATATGTGTAACTTCCTCCAACCCTTCTTTGTGTGAATCATCATAAGTGACCAAGGGGGTGTTTCCTTCTTAGACATATTAGCCTTTTGTTCATAGGTAGAATCACCTGTTAGCAGTTTTGTTTTCTTTTGGACTAGTGAGGGCAAAGTTTACTTAATATCTTTCCCTTTCTTTCGATTCACCTATTCTTGATATATTTTATCGATGTCTTGCATGCACTTTTCAACCCTAATTTCCTCCAACTCTATTTTATTATAGAAACAAGGGATGCCCTTACATAGCCTTTCATTTTTTATATTCAACATAATTTCCCTCATCTTTACTCTACATTATTTTAGGGATATGGTAATATTTTATGATGATATCATCTTCTATGTTAAACTAATGGTCACATCTTACAACACAAGACCTTATGTGCCCCTTGGGATCATATTGCCTTTCCTTTTCACTTAGCAATCCAAAGTTATTCATGATATGCTCATGTACCTCTTTTATGTTTGAATATCCTATTATGAAACCATAAAATTTGATTAAATGGGGCATATGATTTCCCTTTCTATCTACAATAACTACCAAATGAATTCCAGAAAACCTACTCTCTCACATACAAATTGGGGTAATCTATGAGACTACTGTATACACCTGTATAGTCTGATTAATGTAAAATCATGCTTGCATATCCAATCCCCAAAATAGAACTCATATTTCCTACCAAGTATGTTTTCTTTAGGTCTCAACATGATCTTAATATGCTTGGGTATCCTAGTAATTGATCCTTCTAACAACCTAGTAATCCATACAATAAATAGATCTCTAAATACTTTATAAGACACATCCCTTCCATGCTTATCCCAAGATCTACACCACATATGAATGGGAAATGGGTTTCCTTGGTCATTAATTGTGGTTAGCTTCAAAGATCTCTTGAACTGATCAATATTTTGAAATAGTAACAAGTGACATAGCATGGAGTATTTTTTGAAATATTTGGTGGTCCTCCACCTGGCTAGTTGCATATGGAGTTTTCTCTCAATATTGCCAACAAAGTCAAACTCTAGCTAAGAGTGAGGATTTTAAATTCTCCTAGACATGTACATGTAATCAAAAGGAATCTTCTCTTTTGAATCTTCTTTGAACAATTGAGCCCAGCCATAATAGGTATTTTTAAAGAAACCCATAAATCTATAAACAATTTGATTACCCATATTCTTGAATGGCATCAACTAGTTATTTTGACCCATATTCATGAAATGTGCAATTTCTATGATCCTAAATTTCATCCTCCACTCATAATCAATTCTAGACTGGTCTCTATCTATTTTGGTTTGGGCCTAAGTGCTTAAACCAAAATATTCTTCAATGCAAGACCTGGTTATGACAAGCAAGGGCATCCCATTTGGTTTCCTAATTGTTCTTTTGGTTAGTTTAGAATATTTAGCTAGAATATTGATAAGATCAATATCAACATACACATTTGGAATTATGATTTTTCCTAGGTATAATTTCCAAGCATTATTCCTAGGTTCCTTTTCATCCTTGTCTACATAAAAGTACCAAAATAAAAACCTACCATAAATGAGGACACTCGTATCCTTACGTGTATTAAAATCATCAGAAAAGATGGACATAGTGCAAGTAGGAGATGAGTTAGGAAACAATTCTAGGGGTGATCTTAGAATACATTTTTCTATGTTTTCTCCTTTTTCAATGTTTCTAGCAACTGATTCTTTCTTAGTAATAACTTCTTTCCTAAGTTCCATTTTGAAAGGAAGCTCAAATTCAAGAAGAAGATTTAACTTACATTTTATCAGAACATGTAAATGCAACCATGCAACTTGCTTGTTTGTTCATCAAATTTATCCTTAGGTCAGTGTGATACTTTGCATAGAATAATTTCTTTCCTTTAATAAGTTGGTATCTTTTCTTTTATTTTTTCTCATAGATGACTTTGAAGACTTCTCACAAGCAACTAATTCTCCTCTTCACTTACTCATCACCTCAAATGTTCTGTAATTAATGCCTCATACTTTGAGGTGCATGAAATTAATTTTTTTTGTTTTAAAATTTTCATCAACCATTTTTTCATTTTTGTTATGTGTTTTAGTTACCCCTTCTAAAAGGGAAAAAATTGTCACTTTGCACTACCCACTCAATGATATTCCAAAAACAAAAAAAAATTGCTATTTCATTGTCACTTTATGTTATTATGTGTAATCTCATGACAACTTGTTATTTTGTGAGCCTTTCATCTTAGTCACTTTACAATAGAAAAAAGTTATACTTCATAAGGTTCCCTCTCTATCCCTTTCAAAATAATGAAACTTTTCTATGTCGTGGATACCTTTCATCTCTCCTTTCGAAATGGAGAAAATATGCATCTCAAGGTACCATACAAGGAAGAAGCAAAAATTTATGGTGCATTTTTGCGTGGGAATTTTCAGGGTCTACCAAGACTTCATGTGGGTAAATAATGGCAAAGGGCACAAGAGAACCAATGTAATTTGTTGGGAGTGGTGTACTAAAAGAAAGGATATTGGTGCTTTGGGATTGAAAGACCTAAAAACTCAAGGCACTGCTCTTTCTATCAAATGGATTTCTAAGGCTATTAATGAGGATGTGTATACCTAAAATGTGGGCACACTTCTATGAGTCATTATATCCAAGATTGCTCAAGAATGAGGTCTCAAATGGTGGCTCATAGCTCTCTATTCATGGAGTGCAAGGGTTTGTAATGGAGGCCCTTAGTTTGACCTAGTTTGTGCCCATGCAAGTACACCATGAAACAAGAGATTCAAGCATCCAATATGCATCCAAATGGAGATGAAAACTAATCTAAATGATAACAATGCAAAACAATGCAAGAAAGGAAATGTAATAACAATGCAATACTAATCTATGAAAAATAAATATAGATCTAAGCTAATATGAAAATGCAAGGATGAAACTTCATGATGGAAGCCATGGATGCATGAGAGAAGAAGACAAGAAGATAGAAGTTCTCCACAAAAAGCTTTAGTATTCAAACTCCTTCAAAAATTGCTTTCCAAACCTGTAGCATAACAATAGCATAATAATGGATATTCAGAATGAGGAGAGGGCTCTCCCTTACAAAGGAAAATATGGAGGTGAGAGGCTTCTCACAACCAATATGGGATAATAGAGTTTGATTCATGTGAGACAAAATTCCACCAATGAGAAAAGAGGAGTGTTTGAGAAGAAAGTGGAAAGAGGAAAAAAAATAACTCCCACATTAAGTGTAGAGAAAACAAAAAACAGATTTATTTAATTTTTTATTTGTTTTATTTCTTTTTTTCATCAAAAAGAGATATTTAAGTGGGATTTTTTATTTAATTAAAAGGGAGAAAGTTCTTTTAATTATATATGAAATATTTAATTTAATTAAAAGAGGGTTTTTCTCTTAATTAATTAAATGTGGATGAATTATTTAATTAAAAGAGAGGTTTTCTTTTAATTAAATGGGGACTTATTTTATTTAATTAAAAGGGAAATTTTCTTTTAATTAAATAAGACTTAGGATAAAATGATCAACCTTTAAAAAAAAAATAAGTGAAATTTGATCAAGGAAATTGATTTAAATTGATTTAATAAAATATTGCAAACCATTGATTCAAGAAATTTGATAAATTGAATAATGAGGGCCCATAGTCTAAGTGACCATTTTATGGTACATACGGGATGCACCCTATAAATTTTTAACCATAGCTAACCATGCTAGAGCCTATCCCTATGGTAACATGTTCTAGTCAAATGTTACATTCTAGACATCCTCACCCAGAATCACAATGTCACAGTTGGGAGATCCAATGTGTTTAAATCCATTTGGGGAAGCTCAAAGTATGTTATAATTATTTTTAAAGATATTGAGCTTTATGAATAGAATAATCTTATTTGTGAATATAAATTGACTTGGTGGAACCTAACTCGTGAGGGGAATACCTAGCTCTTATCCAAGGTTGCTTGACTAAGAGATGGGTTGGGAAAGGTATAATAAGATTCAAAGATATTTTCAATGATAACCTTTTTATTTCATGGCCTAATCTTAAAGAGAATTTTGATATCTCTGAATCATAAAGGAGAACCTATTTTATTTTGAAGAGAGCCTATGACTAGATTGCTTGTTTTAATAGTTGTTCCTTTATTCAATCTACTCCTTTCAGCTTTCTTGGCTTGATTCCATACCCTTCCATATGGTCAATTCCAAATGTGTTTATGCCCTTCTCATGCATACCATTGATACTATTGACCAAATTAACAATAAGTGGAACCTCAATTTTGAATCTTCGGTCCAGTATAAAGCTCTAAACAACCTTTGGAAATGTCTCATGGATCCTAGCATTAAAAGCTTCTTATGGTGTCATTTTTGCATAAACTCCCCGTTAAGAAACCAGGGGCATTTTAACATTTTCTCTATCTATAGAAGCCAAGAATATGTTCACTATATTTTCTATGACTATTTTTTTCCAGTGAAAAATCGAAAAAGTTTGGTTTAAAACTCAACAAAAATTTCTCTTTTTTCAATATTCTTTCTATGCCCTTTGTCAAAAATAAGAAACTCTGTAACATGTTTTTCTCTATCTTTTTTTCTATATTACTATGGACATTTGGAAAGTTAGGAATAATTACATATTTTAGGGGAAGCTAGGCACCCTGCCAAGCCTCTACAAAGAATCATTTGTGATGATGTTGCTCAATAAGAAGGCCAGGCACCTTACCAAGCCTCTACAAAGAATAATTTGTGATGATGTTTCTCAATAGGTTACAACCATCATTAATATGAAAGAGAATAAGTTCTCACATATTTTGAAGGAAGGAAGGGTTGTGATTGAAAACAAGAAGTTTCTAATGGATATACTATAATCAAAGACAAATATAAATTTGATATCCCTTGGCTGAATTCATTCAATAGTTTAAGAGCAGTGGACAATGGAAAAGTCACACAAGAATTAAAGACAAATTCCAAGGAGAACATCATTAAGGATCTAAATCTATTTGTGAATTAGTTTGCCTCTCCTATCAATATCATTCCCTTTGACTCCAATAGTGACCTGCTAGAGTATGTGGTGGATGATCTTGACTTTGAGTTCTACTCCAAATATTCTTACTTCTTATGTACTGGCAAGATGCCTTATGTTTTTTTTGGTGCTTAGGCTTCCTAATTTGTCTATGTTGTGAGATGAGCTATTTTTGCTTCCTCATATGGGTTGTCTAAAATGATGGTGTAATGTTATTTAATGGTATTCAATAGGAAAAACAAAACCTTTAAACTTATAAATCAAGTATAAGAGATATTTTTAATATTCTTCAAAGAAAAAAAGAAGAAGATTGAATCCATCAATTATAATTCTAAGAATAAAATGATCAAATTTATTGTGTTAAAATAAAATATAAACTTAAAATCATAAATTAGAGAAGTTATTATGTTTAAAAATATAACAAAAAAAAAATTCAAATATAAAATATACAAAATCAAATTTATCACAATTCAAATTAAAGATGATTAGCCATAAAAAAAATATTTGGAATAAAAAATATACTATAATATATTATATTATTTTCATCTCTTAGATTCCTTAATTTAACAACAAGAGCTATGTTTGAGCAAGAGTCCCTCCCTATTATAGAAAGCATAGGGTGAATATTTGTCTAATGTTCTTAAATTGTTGTTGAATCTACAAGTGTAGACTGAGCATAAATAATCCAAGCAATAAGTTTTTATCCTCATTAATTAATCGATGATTATATCCTTAAATTTATATTTGAATTATGGCCAGTATCTGTTGATAGAAGAAAATGAAACAAAAAAAAACAAAATTAAATTATAATATTGAGATAAAAAGATAATTTTTTATTGTAGTTAAAAATTAAAAGAAATAGAATTAGAACTCATATATTTATACACAATAGATTTTGAATAAAATAAGCTAATTAAGTACTTAAATTTATAGTATAATTGATGAAGTACATATTCTTGAATTCTAGCAAGTATTCATTGTTGCATATAAAATAAAAACTATATAAAAAGTTCATGTTTATCATTATTTAATCGCAACTTCGTGTTCCTCATTGGTTGCTACTTCCACCCACACTAGTTCAAGAATTTTCATGTGCTTGTTGATCCATTTTTAAATCTAAGTGTGTGTTGGCTATACAAATTGGGAAACTTTAGGAATGAAACTATGTATATCTTTCCATCTTTTTCTTTTTGCAATACATATGTCAAGCGAGAACTTGAAATTTTTTTCTTCTAGAATGATTATTTTATCCAGTAAGGTGTGGAAATCATTTATTTGAAAAACTCTTATTTTCCTTAAAATGGGTTTATGGCTCTCTAAGTAGTGTCAACATTTTATTTATCCATTCCTCTAGGTTTCTGGTATTTCCCTCACTATTCCTTAAAGCAGGTATGACACAATTTTCAATAAAAGTAATGGTCAATATCTTTTTCTCAATATTTTATTTCTCTTGTCCCATATATGCCAAGTTTCTTGATATGGCTTCCATTGTATCAACTATATCTTTACAAAATGAAGGGGTGCAGTAGAGCTTCAGATCTCTTCAGAACATAACTATTTATAACTAACTTATTATGCATATAAGATAAAAACTATTTAATAAAACTTCATGTTTATCATTCTCCAATCACAACTTCTTCTTCCTCATTGGTTGCTACATCCACTTGCATTGGTTTAGGAACTGTCATGTACTCACTGATCCATTTTGAAATCTAGGTGTGTGTTGGCCATACAAATTGGGAAACTTCAAGAATGAAAATCTCTATATATTTCCATTTTTTCCTTGTTGCAATATGTACATTAGTCTAGAACTTGACAATTTTTCTTTCTAGAATGATGATTTTATCCAATAAGGTGTGGAAATCATTTATTTGAAAAATCCTTATTCTACTTAAAATGGGTTATGGCTCTTTGAGGTAGTGTCATCATTTCATTTCTCTATTCCTCTAAGTTGTTAGTATTTCCCTCACTATTCCTTAGTGTGGGTATGATCCAATGTTAAATAGAAGTAATGAGTAATACTTTTTTCATAGTATTTTGTTACTGTTGTCCCATATATGTCAAGTTTCTTGATATGGCTTCCATCATATCAACTATATCTTTAATTTGCAGAGGAGCATGTCAGGATCTCTTTTGCTTATCTCATAGAGTGTGCCCAATGCAAAATAGGAGGGTTTCTATTTTCTCTCCAACTCTAGCAATACAACTTTTTTTTTCTTGAAGAAATCAAGCACATTACTTACATTTTGAAAACCTTCATGTAATTTATTGCATTTTCCAAAAATCAATTTCATCTTGAATGCTAGGATATCTTCAATTTTTCTATTAGTAAAATCTTTATGTATTTCATCCTCTTTGACTTATTTGGGATGTTTTCTCTAGGATTGCAATAACAAGGGTTGCCTAATGAACAACAATGATACTTGGTGTAAGAAACACTTTCAAACTATGGATCTCACTTTCTAGATGCCCATTTTTTGTATGTATTTTTATTATTATTGAATTCATATCTATCTCCCCTATCTAAAACTCTTCAATTATCTCTCTCATATTCTTCATCTGAGCCATATTAAACGTTGCTCTATGCATCAACTCAGTAGCATAAAATAGAGGGTTAGTGTTGTCTATTATTTGAACCACTTTCATTCCTTGTATTCCTCTAGAAATATATATCATCTTTTTCCTATCACCTTTGAATGTGACCCAAGTAGCAAAGGTCTCATTTTTTGGATCAAACCCGAACCCCTCCATCTTCTCTAGTGTCTCAATTTTAGTGCCAAATCTCATGTCCTCTTATTTTCTCACCTAGTCTAATAAGAATAACTTTTTGAGTGTCAAACCAGACACAATAAGAATATCACTTTTATGCACAGTTTCCCTAGTTTCTTCTTATGCACAGGTTATTTCATCTAGATGCAATATATTGATCATCTATTGCACTATAGTAGCATGTTGTGATTCATCAATTCCCTCAAGCCTTCTCTTTTTTCTTTCATAAAAATATTTCATTCTATACTTAATCTAGAAGTCTTTAAACTCCTACATTTTTGTAAAGTCCTCTTGCTCATTTAGTATCTGAGAGATAACCTCTCTCTCTCATTTTAAGAGTCAATTGGTAAATCATTCTCCATTGTTAGTACATGATAACCATGTACCTGCTGCTAGAACACTAGTGAAGGTTGTGGCTCTTTAGTTGCAACACCTTCCTTCAAGCTCCCTAGAATATGTGCAACTTCCTCTAACCCTTCTCCTTTATCTTAATCATGAGTGACCAAGAGGGTATTGTCTTCATTAGACATACTAGCCTTTGGTTCATAGGTAGAATTACCTATTAGCAATTTTTTTCTTTTGGGCTAGTGAGGGCCAAGCTTACTCAATTTCTTTTCCTTTCTTTTGTTTTACATGTTCTCAATATAATTTATTAATTTCCTAAATGCACTTTTCAACCCTAATTTACTCCAACTCTATTTTATTCTAGAAATGAGGGATGCCCTTATTTAGCCTCTAATTTTTTATATTCAACATAATTCTCCATTCTTTCTCTCTTTGTTATTTTAGGGATATGGTCACATTTAAAGATGATGTCTTCTTCAATGTTAAACTAAAGGTCATATCTTGCAATAAAATACTTTATGTGCTCCTTGGGATCATATTGCCTTGCCTTGTCACTTAAGAATCCAAAGTTGTTCATGATATACTCCTGCACCTCTTTTATGTTTAAATATCCTATTATGTAACTAGCTAATTTGATGAAATGGAGAATATGATTCTCCTTTCTCCTAGGAGTTGCAATATCCCTTTCTATCTACAATAACTACCAAATAAATTCCATAAAAACCACTTTATCAGATACAAATTGGGGTAATATGTGAGGTTTCTTCCTACAGCCATATAGTCTGATTAATGTAAAATAGGGCTTGCATATTGAATCTCCAAAATCAAACTCATACTTCATGCAAGGCAATACTTCTTTACATCTCAACATGATCTTTATATTCTTGGGTATCCTAGTAACTAATCATCCTAGCAATCTAGTAATTCGTACAATAGATACATATCTGAACACTTTATAATCCCATCCCTACCATTCTTATTCCAAGCTCTACACCACATCTGAATGGGCAATGGGTTTCATTAGTCATTAGTTGTAGTTGACTTGAAAGAACTCATGAATTGGTCAGTGTTTTGAAATAGTAACAAGTGACATAGGCAAGAGTGATTTTTCAAAGATTTGGTGGTCCTCTACTTGGCTAGTTGTGTATGGATTTTTCTCTCAATTTCTCTAGCAAAGTCAAACTCTAGGTAAGAGTAAGGGTTTTGAATCCTCATAGACATACACATGTAATCAAAGGAAATATTCTCTTATAAATCTCATCCAAACAATTGAGCCCATCCATAAAAGGTATTTTTGAAGACACCCATAAATCTATCAACAAAATGATGACCCATATTCTCGATTAGCATCAACCAATTATTTTGACCCATGTAATTTCATTAAGCCTAAATTTCATCATCCACTTAATATCAATTCTAAATTGATCCCTGTCTATTTTGGTTAGGGTCTAAGTGCTTAAACAAAAGCATTCTTCAATGTAAGACCTAGTTATGACTAGCAAGGGCATGCCATCTAGTTTCCTAACTATTCTTGTGGTTGGTTCATAATTTTCATCTAGAATATTGGTAAGCTCAATATAACCATATACATTGGGAACTATGATTTTGCCTAGGTCTAATTTCCAAGCATTATTCCTAGTTTCTTTTTCATCCTTTTTTTATAGAAGTACCAAAAGAAGGACCTACCATAAATTGGAACATTTGCATCCTCACACCCATTAAACTCATCTGAAAAGATGGACATAGATCTAGTATCACAAAATTAGGAAACAATTCTATGAGTTTTCTCAGAATGGTTTTTCAAATGTTTTCTCCTTTATCCTTCTAACAAGTACTTCTTTCTTAGTACTAACTTCTTTCTTAGTACATAGATTGATTTATTTCCTTCAGTAAGTTGTTATCTTTATTTTTCTTGTACTTCTCATTTATGACTTTAATGACCTCTCACAAGTGGCTACTTCTCCACTTTTCTTACTTGTAACCTCAATCATTCTATAATTAATTCCATGTATGTTGAGGTGCTTGAAATGACTTATTTTTCCTTTTATAATGTTCATCAACCATTGTTACATTTTCATTATGTGTTTCAGCTACCCCTTTCAAAATGAAGAAAATTTCCAATTTGCATTGCCCACTCAATGGTATTCCCAAAATAGGGAAAATTACTCTTTCAAAGTTTCTTTATGTTAGTACATGCAATCTTGTGACAAATTGTTATTTCATGATACTTTCATTTTAGTCATCCCAAAAATTAGCAAAAATCACTACTCCATGAGGTGCCTTCTCTGTGCCTTTCGAAATATTATCACTTTGCTACTTTGTGGGTACGTTTCATCTCTCCTTATGAAATGGAAAAAACATACTTCTCAAGGTACCATTTAATGAGGAAGTGAAAATTTATGGTGCATTTTTGTAAGGGAATCGTTAGGGTGTACCAAGACTTCTTGTGGGTTGATGGTAAAAGGCACAAGAGAACATATGTAATTTATTGGGAGCGGTGTACTAAAAGAAAGGAGGTTGGTGGCTTGGGATTGAAAGTCCTTAAAACTCAAAGTTGTGCTCTTTTTATAAAATGGATTGCTAAGGCTATTTATGGGGATGAACCCTAAAAAAAAAAAATCAGAGATAACCTTGCTAGAGCTCATCTATATGGTAACAAGTTCTAGTTAGATTTTACATTCTAGACATCCTCACCCTGAATCACAATTTCACAGTTGGGATATCCAATGTGTTTAAATCCATTTGGGGAAGCTAGAAATGTTAAAATCTTTTTAAAAGATGTTAGGATTTATGAATTAAATAATCTTATTTGTGGATATAAATCAACTTGGTGGAAACTAACTCATGGAGGGAACATCTAGCTCTTGTCCAAGGTTACTTGACCAAGAGATGGGTTGGGAAAGGTATAATGAGATTGAAAGATATTATCAATGATAACCTTCTTCTTTCATAGCTTGATCTTAAAGAGAATTTTGATATCTCTAAATTGTAAAGAAGTACATATTCTATTTTGAAGAGAGCCTATGACTAGATTGCTTATTTTAATAGTTGTTTCTATATTGAATATGCTCCTTTCAGTTTTCTTGGCCTGATTCTTCACCCTTCCATCTAGTCAAGTCCAACTATGTCTATATTTTTCTCACACATACCCATGATATTAGTGACCAAGTTAATGATAACTAGAATCTCAATTTTGAACCCTTAGTCTAGTATAAAGCTCTGAACAACCTTTGGAAATATCCAATTAATCCTAAGATTATTAGCTTCTTATGGCACCTTTTTTCAATAAACTTCCCTTTAAGAAACCATATGGGCATTTTAACATTTTCTTTATCTACAGAAGCCAAGAATATGTTCATTTTGTTTTCTTTGGCTATGTTTATTCTAGTGAAATATTAAAAAAAATGGTTTAATCCTCAACAGAGATTTCTCTTTTGTTACTATTCTTTCTATACCCTTTGTCAAAAATAATAACATTTTGTAACATTTTTTTCTCTATCTTTTCTTCTATATTACTCTAGAACATCTAGAAAATTTGGAACAATGATGTATTTGAGGAGGAATCTAGGCACCTTATGGAGCTTCTACAAAGACTCATTTGTACTAATGTTGCTCAGCAATTTACAACCATCATTAATATGAAAGAGAAAAAGTTCTCATAGATTTTGAAGGAAGGAAGGGTTGTCATTGAAAAGAAAGAACTTTTTCATTGGTATACTATAATCAAAGACAAATATGAATTCGATATCACCTAGCTAAATTCATTCAACAATTTAAAAGCAATGGACAAAGGAAAAGTCATACAATAATTAAAGATAAATTCCAATGAGACCATATCACTAAGGATCCAAATATATTTGTGAATTAGGTTGCCTCTCTTATCAATGTCATTACCTTTTGTTGGAATTCTTTTAGAATAACTAAGAGGGGGAGTGAATTAGTTATTCAAGGTCTAGATGTAAAAAATAAAACTTTTCACAATTCAATGAACCCTTAAAACTTTCTTAACCATGTATGCATTCATTGTGTGTTAACCAAAACTGATATGTTATTGTAACATTAAAATGTAGAAAAGTAAAGCATAAAACACAACATATCCATCAGCACACTTGACACAATGATTTAACATGGAAATCCAATTTGGGAAAAACCACCAATAACATGCTACTCCTTTTCAATCTTCTGAAGTGATGCCCTATTAAAGGCCAACCATGTTAAAGGTTACACCACACATTGTTAAATGTGACCCAGTTAAGGGATTTCAATCACCCTATTAAAAGTGAGCCTTGTTAGATGACTTTAGGCCATTCACTTGGAATGCCACCCTATTAAAGGATTTTCCAATGACTGTTAAGTCAAACTTTCTCCAAAGGATTTACCCTAATTTGATACAATTGTTAGAAAGTAACAGTAGAGCTTTGATCTGATACAACTTACAACTTTACTTGTAGATTATAGATCACTGTTCAATCCTCAACTCTTCTTGGCTTTCAATCTTTGTAGCTCTGACAACTTATTCACCCTTCAAGCATTCATCCTCATTAAGCCTTCTTGCATAGTTCTCCATTGTAGACTTCTCCTCTTGGGTCACTTGATGAAGCAAACCCTCTTCCTTTTCCTTGTCAATTTTTTTGCATCCAAAACTCTCTAACCTCCATCCAACATTGCTTCATGACCAGACATCCCTATATATAGAGAATTATAATTCTTTTTCCTGCTCATTATCCATCTAAAAAAATTGGGTTTTAGATGGATTAGGTAGGATACAATGTATCTACCCCATATCTTATCTTTTCTAGAAACTTCTCCTAGAATCCATTTGAATTCGCCTCCAAAATGGTTTACATAAGATTATGTGCCTCAAGCTCATCAATCTTACCTTCCTCCTAATTCAAAAGCTCCAAGAAAATAAACTTATCATCTTTTAATTTGTGAATCTTTGATCTTTTTCATAATGTAGCAGTTTGGCATTATCAATTCACTAATGCTCAACACATACTGTGTTACTCAGCATCTATTGTAAAATCACTCAGCATCAACTAAATTTTACTCGTGCTTTGCATCACCTGAAAATCACTCAGCATCTACTAACTTGCTCGACACCCACTAATTTACTCGAAATCCACTAGAAATTGCTTTCACTTAGCTCCAACTGACTTTTTGCTCAGCTTGCACTAACTTTGCTCGACACCTTCTATCAACTTGGTCAAGCTTAGCAAATGAACTTTGTCCAACCTTATTCTTCTCAACTTTCTAAGTGTAGCCAATCATTTTGTAACCTCAAGTAGATCATCAATACATTATGTTATCACTGCCTTAATTGATTCTCACACTTCAATACATAATCATAACTCAACCTTTTCTCTAGGTACTTTTGTTACATCTTGTTGATCAAATCCTCTTCATCAATCAGCTAAGTGATAGTGCTTGAAACATATAAGCAATTGTCTTACCATCATGTGGCAAGTTTGACATCAGTGACAAAACAATTATTGAAAACACGTAGTCTTCTTCAACAATCTTCTACTCGAATGATCTTTTCAATCATATATTAACAATCTCCTTCTTTGGCATTGATGGCAAACCAAACTGATCAACTAGTCAAGCAAATGATAAACTAACTAGGTTAAAATAGTAAGGCAATACTAAAAAGAAAGTTTGTAAATAAAACTTCTCCCTCTATCAACAACTCCCTCTTAGGTTACAAAATATAAAATTCTCTTCTTCCATGGATCAACAGATGATTTGAATATCACCCTCTTTTGTTTTTTGCTTTCTCCCTCTTTCTTTCTTTCAGTCTTCTAATGATGTACTCTCACTTCATTTCTCTTCTTGTGCACTGTACTTTCTATGTACTTTCTCCCTTGATTTTTTGCTTTGATCATCTCCCTCTTGATCAGTATGCACTTGATCAGTTTACTTTACTTTCTCCCTCTTTGACAATAATTCCAAAGACATATACTCAACACTTGCCATCTTTGATATATGCAGATATAGGCTTTTGTAGGCTCTTCAATTTTCTCCCCCTGTCACCTTGTTGTGACTAATTTGAAATTCTAGCTCTTGATTACTTTAGGCATCTTCCTAAAGTAAGATCCACTACATCAATGTGTATGAGATGAATGTCAGCTTATTTGATGTAGGGTACTCCCTCTATCTTTTACATAGCCTTTGATAGAGGTATCACCCCTAGTTTACCTCTCAGATACTCATAAGCATCCTTAGGTAATGCTTTACTGAAGATATCAGCAATTTGCTCCTTTGTGTTGATATATTCCATCTTCACCTCTTTGTCTTGAACCAACTCCCTTACATAATAATACTTTATTGCAATGTGCTTTTTCTTTGTATGCATTATAGGATTCTTTGATATATTTATAGCACTTTTATTATCACAATAAAATGTCATTAGTTCAGTGATCTCTTCCTTCATTCCCTTTAGTAATTATTTGATCCATACAATGTTTGTGCAATTGATAGCAGCAGCAACATACTCTGTTTCAACAGTAGATTGGGAAGTACAACTCTACTTCTTGCTTGTCCATGTAACAAGTCTTCTACCTAAGAAAAATGCTCCTCTACTGATGCTCTTTCTATCATCAATATTTCCAGCCCAATTAGCATCAATGTAGGCTTTCAGTTCAAACTTTTCATTCTTCTTATAGTACAAACCGTACTCTTATGTTCCTTTCAAGTATCTCATTATTCTTTTCATTGCCATCAAGTGATTCTCTCTAGGATTAGCAGAGAATCTAGCAACAATCCCCATAGCTAATGCAATATCAGGTCTATTATGTACTACATATTGCAATTTGCCAATCATGGATCTGTATAATGTTTGATTGACCTCAGTCAAATCATCATTCTTTGATAGCTTAAGTGTTGTTACCATAGGTGTACTTATAGGTTTTGAATCCTCAAGTCCAAATGTCTTCAATATCTCCTTGACATATTTTGACTGAATGATATATACAACATACTTCATTTGATAGACTTGTAATCCCACAAAGAATTTGATCTCACAAAACATTGACATTTCAAACTCTTGCTTCATCTAATTTGTAAAATCTTTACACAAAACATCTTGTCCTCCAAATATTATGTCATCAACACATATTTCAAATAATAGTATACCTTTTTCTTTATCTGTCTTCATGTACAAATTGTTGTTATCATCTGACCTATCAAATCCAATCTTAACAAGATAAGTATAAAGTCTCTCATGCCATGCTCTTGGTGCTTGTTTCAATCCATAGAGGGCTTTCGGCAATCTACATACCATGTTCTCATTGTTTTTATCCACAAATCCTTCTAATTGTTCTATGTAGACCTCTTCTTCTAATATGTCATTAAAAAATGTAGACTTAACATCCATCTGATAAACTTTGAAACCTTTGTACGTAGCATAAGTAAATAAAATTCTTACTCCTTCCATTCTTGCAATAGGGGGAAATGTTTCACCATAGTCTATTCCTTCTTCTTGTGCATACCCTTTGTAAACTATTCTTGCTTTGTTTCTTGTCACTTCACCATTCTCATCTAGCTTGTTTCTAAATACCCATTTTGTGCTAATCACATTCTTGTCTTCTGGTCTACGAACTAGGCTCCAAGTTTTGATCTTTTCTATCTATTGAATTTCCTCTTCTATAGCCTTGTACCAATCATCATCTTCCAATGCATCTCTCACTGTCTTAGTTTCCTTCATGCTTAACAAACATGATTACTTCTCAACCTATTTCTTGTCATTGGCCTTGCATCTTTGTCTCCAATGATTTCATCTATAGGATGGTGTCTTTTGACATATTTGGATAGTCTAGGCTCAGTTCTTGTGGTTTCATTCTGTCTCTTAGCTTCAATATCACTATGTGCATCTCTATCAGGTGTTTCAGTATCTCTTTCATGTGTGCCAATCTTAGAGTTAGATTGTGCATTCTCCTCATTTTGCAACTCAGCATTTGAAATCAACTTGGCATCTGAATGCAACTCGACATTCATAGGACGTGACTTGGTAGTTGTTGACACTTGTTGTTGGCTTGCTGCATGATTTGTGGCATCTTCTTGAGTAGGTATTCCTTCATAATAATATACAAATGTATTGTAATCTTCTGGTTCTTTTGTAGGTTCAACCTCATGTCCTTTGTAAACTCATCAAAATTCACATTTGTACTTTTCACAATTTTGTTAGTGTTAGTATTTAAACACTTGTAAGCTTTACTTCTTGTGGAGTAACCAAGGAATATACCTTCTTCACTTTTTGCATCAAACTCTCCACTCCTAACATCTTTAAGAATATAGCATTTGATTCTTAAAATATTTCACATTAGGTAGGTGACTATACCATAGTTCAAAAGGTGCTGAGTGAGTACCTTTCTTTACTTACACATGGTTCAAGGTGTATACAACATTGCTTATAGCTTCTCTCCAGTATTTTAGAGCAACATTTTTCTCCATCATGAGTTTTTTGGCATAGTCCATTACATATCTATTTCTTCTTTCAGCAATTCCATTTTGTGGAGGGGTCCTAGGTGCTGATGTTTGCCTCTTGATTCCTCTGTCATTGCAAAACATCTCAAACTCATGTGAAGTGAACTCACCTCTTCTGTCTAATCTCAAGCATTTCAAGCTCTTACCTATTTCTTTCTCAACTCTTGCCAAGTACCATTTAAACATTTGAAAAGCATCTAATTTTTGTTTTAGAAACATGACTGTAATCATTCAAGAGTAATCATCAATGAGCAACATTATATACATGTCTCATTTGTATCTTTGCACTTTAATAGGTCCACACAAGTCACTATGAACAATTTCAATTATTTCCTTAAAGGTATAAGCTTTACTTTTAAAGCTTGACTTTGTCATCTTGCCTAGCTAACATTGTTTGCATATTATATTTTTTGGTTTCTTCAACTTAGAAAAACCTCTAACTCTTTTCATGTTGCTGATAATAATTAGATTATCAATGTTAACATGACATAATCTTTTGTGCCAAAGCCATACATCATCAAATTTTGCAATAAGACAAGTAGCATCTTCTATATGCAAACAGAACAGATTACTCCTAGTTTGATCACCTTTTCCAATCAAGTTTCCATTTGTATCATATATCTTGGCTGATTTGTTTTCAAACTCAACTTTGTACCCCAAATTATTCAATTGTGACACACTTAACAATTTATAATTCAATCCTTCAACATAATAAGCATTGTCACATGAAATCTTGTCTGTGAGCTTGATAGACCCTTTTCCTTTCATTAAACATGGTGCATCATCACCAAATCTTACACTATTTCCATCATAACAGGTTAAGGTAATGAACTTACTTTTGTCTCCAGTCATGTGCTGTGAGCATCCATTGTCAATGATCCACTTGTCATTCTTGTTCACACAAATCATAATTGTATTAGCCTCATCCTCATCTAATTCATCCTTCATTGCAACATATACCACTTCATCATCATTTTTATCAGAGTTATGTTCATCAATAATGTAGCATGACTTCTTGCCTTTATCTTTGTAGTCTCTTCCATCATCTTCTCTTCTATTTTTGTGCTTGTTCCCTTCTCCAAACTTCTTCTTCTATGTACATCTTGTTGCAATATTACCAACTTCATTGCAATTAAAACAAATTACAGGCAACTTACCTTTGAAGTTACATTTTCCTATGTGAAATCTTCTCACAAGCAATGCTTCCAATTGTTCAATGTCTTCCTCATCTATACTATTGTCACTAGATGCATACTTTATCTTTCTTTACTTCTTCTTTGGCTTCACCTCCTTAGAATCCTTCAATGACAATTTGGCTTTGAAAGTTGATTCAATACTTTCTAATCTATAGTTGTCAAAATTAGATAACTCAAAAGCAGTGAGTTTTCCTACCAAACCTTCAAGGGTTAGATCATTTCTTGGCATACATCTTAACTTTTGGGTTGTAGACACTCTAATGGCATACATAGGAAACAATATTCTCAAGACTTTACTTAGCATAGTATCATCATCTATTTTACCAGTTGTACCTTTTATTGCACTAACAACTTCTCTTATTATAGCAACATATTGAGCAATATTTTCACCTTCTTCCATTCTCATGTCATCAAACTTACCTCTAAGCCTCTCTGACTTGACTCTTTGAACATTTTTGTCTCCTCCATAGATGGTGTTTAGGGTATCCCACATCTTCTTCACATTTTTAAGGTCTTTGATATCATCAAACTCAACATAGCTTATGGCAGAGGCAATCTCCAACATCACCTGATTGTGTTCTTTCTTTTTCTTCAAATCGTCAGTAGTTAGGGCTCTTGCTAGATCAACATGTTTTGTTCTAATGCAATTTTGTGCATAATCTCCAAGTCCTCCAAGGTGTAGCTTCATCAAACTTTTCCATGTAGGAAATTTATCTCTATTTAGTTGGGTACTTGTCTTTTTGACATCTTGATCTTTATGCTTTTAGTACCTTGAAACTAATCCTCTTAAGCCCTTAACTAATATGTGAAATGCAATGCTTCAGTATGTAGAGTAATTGATTATATTAGATAATGACAGTTATATTCATAATGGTTATGCTTTAATTTCTCTTAGTTAGTAAATATAATTGCTTTCATGATGATTTCCTATGATATGTCTCCAAATAATGTTAGTTTATCTTTACAATGATATGTTATTCATAATAGAATATGAAGATATTTATACTTGAGTTATTAATGGTATTTACCCCATACTTTCATGTGTATGGTGTGTGTGTTTGTTTTACTATTATGTTTGACATGCCTGTAATGGTTGAGGAAGGGAGTCGTAGTCACCTACAAATCGAGATCTACACAATGCACCACTACCCACCATTGCCTATTTAGCTTAGATATATATGCACATGTGCATGCTCATCTTTTATGTAGGTTGCAGGTCCAGGTATCGACTTCCCTGAATTGTCAAGATGAGCATGCCCTGAAGCAATAACTCAAAGGTAGAATGGGAAGATAATTTTTCAAGTCCAATCCCTGCCAAAGCCTAATTATTTGTCCTAAGAAGGAAGACATTTATCTGACTACCTACTCTTCTGTAACCCATGAACTTTTTTTGGCTATGTTGTTTGACTTTGACTTTGGTCAATTTTTCTTATGTTGTTTTTATGTGGGTTTCACTATGTGATTTGGTTGATAAATGGTTTAACTATGATGCTTTGATTAATCTTATGATATTCAAATTATTAAATATTATTTGATTTAAAAAGGAAATTATTAAAATATGATGATGTTTAATCAATTTGAAAAAATTAAACATACATTTTAATTTAATTTGAAGTCTTAATTTTGGCAAGACCTACAACACAATGGTAAATTGTGAGCCTCTTATTGGGGAGGTCTTGGGTTTTAATCTGCTCAAAATTAACACATAATAATAATTAATCTTAACAATAATAATAAATGAATAATAAATAATATAGGCTTTTATCGATTACCTATCATTTTTTTTTTAAGACTTAATTTAAGAGTCCAAATTAGAGAATTGAGTAAAAATAAAATTAAGATATTAAAGAGTAAATATTGATTTATTATACTTATTTAATTAATATTAATTAAATTAGAGTTGTATTTAAATAGTGGACTTTAATTATTATTATTAATTTAAATAATACAATATGATTCTAAAAGTGTCATGCAAAATAAATAAAGTGAAGAAAAAAAAGAAAGTGATATTTTAAATAAAAAGTGCTTTGAGTGTGCATGAAAAGAATTAATAAATTAAGTTATCTAATATTTAATTAAAAGTAAGTGGCTTTATAAATATTCTAGAAGATTGAGTGAGCAAGGGCATGAGTGAGGGTCTAGGAGTAGAGCAGATAGACAAGTTACTATGAGTAGGATTGGCAGGTCAAGGTTGGAGCGAGACACTAGGGAAGAAAGGATTTCATAAAACCTAAACAATGGTTCCAAGACTAGAAAGACCATAGAACAAAGCTTAGCTTAGGTTGGAAATAGGATCACCACAAAAGGATCTCAGACCTTCGACCAAAGAAGCATAGAGAAAAACAAGTGGGGCAATATAAGAATATTCAAAATCAGAGGAAAGGGTTCCAAAGTAAGGGAGACCAAAACACATGATGAAAAAATAGTAGGGCTTAACATCGATTCTAAAATGTGGAGATATTTCACACAAAGAATGAAGGATAGAGCATTCTTCATGAAATGGGGGGGGGGGGGGGGTGAGTGATTGGCCAGCATTTCACAAAATTTGGAAGTGGGTTGATTCAAAATGGGGAGAGAATGTAACAATTAAAACCCTATCAAATGGGTTCTACCTCATTATGGAAAGAAAAAATTAGGAGAAAGAAAGAATCTTGCTCGGTGGACCATATTTAATGGATAGATTAGGATTTTACATCAAGGATTGGATACCAAATTTTAACCCTAAAGAGAAAACTATGAAGGAAATACCAATTTGTATTTTCTTGTACAACCTACCTCATGAATACTAGATAGAAGAAATATTTGCAAGTATTGGCAACAAATTAGAAAAAATCATTAAATTAGATGAAGCAATTGCCAAACAAGACTTCAACATATATGCAAGATTATGTAGCCTTTGGAAGGTGCATCCACTCTTACTAAAGGCAATAGAGATCAACTCCCCTAATGGGATCTAGAAATAGGAAATTCAAGTTGAGTAAAAAATGGATAAGTGTACATTATGCAAAGAATTGGGGCACTCATAACATGATTGTGTAGCTCAGAGAAAAGGAAAAGAAAAAGAGGAAACTGTGATGCAAACAAGGCTTCTAAATTTTGAAAAATAAGGTGGTTAAGAAATAGACAATTGGGAAGGAGAAGAAACTTCAAGAGAATCAAACCAATCGGACACTAACATAAGCTGCTTTTAAATCCCAGAAAGTTTTGAAGCCACAATCATCAAGTCTAAAGATAAAGATTTGGAGCCAAGTACAAAATTGGTGATTCAGGTTAGTAATCCCTTTAATTTGACCTCCTTAATTATTGGTAGCATTTTGGGAGATGAAATAACTAACTCCCAAATGGAGGATGTGGCAACAAATCAACTCTCAAGCAGTGAATTTGAATCCAACATTCAAGAAAATCTAGCATTGTTGAAAGAGGCAAAAACAGTTGAGGATGATAGCATTTATTAAGAAGATCCACTTGGGACCTCAGAAGAAATCAGAGTTGTGGATAGATGAACCATAAAGAAAACTAAGGAAAAAAAATCAAAAGAAAGCACATGTAAGCAGAAGAGAGGAAGGAAAAACATGGTACAATTGCTAGAAGATGTTGGAAATTCTAAAGGCCAAACCAAATTAAATCAACCTAAATTTAGATCTAGGAGGGACACAATCTCTCCCAAGGCACAATGAAGTTTCTAATATGGAATTTCAGGGACTACAATGCCCTTAACAAAAGGTGCTTGATCAAAAGGGGTCTTTATCTAGCAAGAGCAGATGTTATTTGTGTCCAAGAAACTAAACTTGAGGAGAATGAAGAAATCAAGGTGTTTTGCGGGTGACAACAACGATTGGGCTACTTCACTGATGTGGTTGGAGCATCAAGAGAACTAGGGGTTATTTGAGATCCATGAACCACAACTATAAATTCATTAAGGAAACATAGATATTATCGAGCAATGACATTCAATGCTCTCTAAATAAAGTTCACTAGGTTGCTAATTTACATTTATGAGAAAATTCAAACTCTAGAAAAGAAGCAGGTTTGCAAAGTGTTGGTGTAAATAAGTATTAACTATTTACACTTACTTAAGTTTACTTAGGTTAATGCATTATTTAATTAATTTGCATTATTTTATTATTTATTTAGGTGAGACACTTAGGAGTTTGTGTACTCTCACAGGAATGTGCAACTCTAATTATGCACATGGTGTCTAAAACACTAGAGTTTGCATCATTCACTGAGTTGTCATGTTGACAACATAGTTATTTGCACTCCTAATTTAGCACATGTTGTCTACACCATGCTACACCATTGTAGGCTTATCCTCACATCATCACACTTAATTTTGTGCTTAATGGAGGATATCCCATATCTGGTGGACATGTGCCTGGTTGTATGGCTTATCATGATGCTAACTTCTATGCATTCTAGAAGCTGTCCTAAGGCCTTTATATATAGGCACTCTTAGTGTACTTGCATATGGATATGGCATATTGAATGAATATATCATTATTCTGATCATACTCTCTTTATTGGTCTACTATTGTGTTTTTGTTTGAGTTCCTTGGTCTTGGGTGAATTCTGGCCTAAGCCAAATTCTTACATGGTATCAAAGCTCTGGGAGATTCTCTACACATAGCCATTCAAGACTGTTCATGCTTTAGCACCTCAACCCAAATCCAGAGCATCCGCAAAAATTGGGAGCATCTAGAGCTAGATATGACCTCACCATTGCATCTAGAATGTTGATTTGGTGAAGATCAACTACAAATTTGCCTATGCTAGGCTAAAGTTGTTCATGAGGGAAAAAATTTTGCAAATCGAAACCCGAAGGCACCAATTTGCAATTGGGTATGGCCATTTCAATTGATTTGATTATTTATTTTTTGATATGAATTATTCTAAATCTCTATAATTTATTTTTTCATCTGGGTATTTTTAATTTTTCCCTCGTCAGAGAATTTGTTTTTGCAAAACTGGGCAGTCACACCTCAGCTCTGCAATTTATTTGTTGAGAAATTTTTATTATTATTGCAAATTTTAATCAGCGGGCATAATACTACATATTAACCCGACAGAGCACCTTTATCAAATCTGGTGAACACATTTTATTACCAGCACCGCACTCATGAAATATGGCTTCATCAACATCCATTGGCCAAGCCCATTTCGGGTGTTGTTATTTGGAGTCCGTGGTGTGGCCCTTTTAAATCACATTAGAGGTTGAAACTGCACCAATGTGGGACTAAGCATTTAAAACTTTGGCCATGAAATATCAAATCCGGTGTTGTTATAACGTTTCTAGCCAACACAGACACATATCCCAGCGACACTATGTAAAAACCCCTGTCTGCCACAAAAGGCACCTCCAATGGCATCTTTGAAAATATTCCCGATTGATGTGAAACATCAAATCCCTCTAGTGTGATGTTTTGAATTCCTTTGATGCCCACTACTCCCTTCCTAGTTACTGTAAAAGAAACTTTGATGAAATCCACGGCCCACACTTACATCACCTACCCTGTCACTATCTACGATGCCAACGTGGAACACATAGACACATAGACCAATCCATGGTGACATGTGACGTACATATTTGAGCCCAATCCTCCCATGATATGTGGTGGTTTTTTATTCACCAAAACCTGTGACACATGGCAAGCACACCCACAACACATCTGTCCCAGTTATTATCTGACCAGGATGCCACATCATCACACAACAGATCACACAATTAGCACCATGCCTTCATCCAAATAAGCATTCATACAACACATGCAGTTCTTCCATGTCATTTGTTTCCTCCCCTATCCATATAGTATGATTGTATAGTTTCATACAGTTGATGCCATCATGATGTCATGCTGAAGTCGTTGCAGGGTAGGAGGATGTTGACATCATCATTTCACATACCTAAAACTAATGGCCATCTAACCATCATTCTAGGGAAAATTTGAAGTACTGCAACGATCGTATGACCATCAAATTTAATCCCTTCTTTTGTTGATGCAACCCCTCTCCAAATTGATTTTTGATTTGACAATCTGACTTTGGGAGGCCATAACTTAGACATTTGGACTCCAAATCAAGAGCAATTTTTTTTGAAATTAGGTAGAATTTCCTAAATTTTTTAGTGGTGTAGCTATTTTCTAGTTTTGGTGCACGACTTTGTTCAAATTTTCATTTTTTGGCAATTGTACCTACATAATCATACATTTTGCAACTTCAAACACTCCATACAGGCACATCTAGAGTCGAAAATAGGTTCCTTTTTTTTGAAAGTGCATTATTTTTTATCTACTTTCTAGATCTACTATCAGATTCTAAGGTTCTTTGGACAAAAGTATCACTTTCAAAAATAGGGTCATTTTTTGCTTTGTATTGCTTCAAAATTGTAGCACATTGTAAAGTTCTAGATTTGCAATCCATTAAGAGGTTGTAACAAGAAAAATTAGTAGTCTACAAAGGCCAAAATTGGCAAGTGGCCCATTGTAATCGCACTATTGATAAAGTGTCAAAAGCATCTATTTTGGGGGGGTTCTTGATTTAGTGAAAAGGGGGGGTATCTTGGTGTTGTGGTCTCTCTTTTCTACACTTTTTCTTTCATTTTCTACATTATGGAAAATTTTAAGTTTCCAAAATTAACTCCACATAACTATGCTACATGGTCCATCAAAATGTGGTATCACTTAATGCATAATGGAGTTTCATAATATGTAGATGGTACTCTTCCTAAACATGTAGGTGATAAAGTATCAAAAAGTGATATTTCAGCTTGGGTAGCAATGGATAGGAAAGCCCAAGTGATATATGTTTGGGGGTTGATGATAAGATCATGTATCAAATTAAGGAGTGTTCTACATCTAAGAAAGCTTGGGATACCCTCGAAAACCTTTATGGTAAAGTGTCTGAAGAGGATGTTTTCAAAATTGAAGATGAGCTTGTCTCCTTAGATCCTAAGTCATATGATTCAATGCAGGATTTCATCATCAAGGTGAATAAACTAAGGACAAAGCTTACTAATTGTGGGAGTTTTATCAAAGATGACAGATTGATCTATCTCATACATAACAAGCTGCCATCGGATTATTCCACATTTGTATCTTCTTTTAACACCTCTAAGACTAGCTAAGGGTCTACCTATAAGAAAGTCACTTTTAATGAATATGTTGATCTATTGGATACTGAAGAAAAGAAGCTGAAATAAATGGGGATTCTCAAATCACCTCAGTCTAAAACATTAATGGCCAACTATGAGGATTCTCAAAATTTAGTCGGACAGTCTTCAAATCAAGGAAAGGGTAAGAAGAAGAAATGGAAGAACAAATTAGAGGATGCAGAAAAGACAACACTGCAATCCAATCAACAAGGCAAGTCCTCAAATTCCAACAAGAATGGGGACAACAATAAGGAGAAGAAGAAGTACACTTATTGCAACAAATTGGGTCATGAAGAACATTAGTGTTATCTTAAAAAGATTGATGAGTTAATCAATATCATGAAGAATCATAATATTCCATTGCCTAATGCTTATAAGGATAAAGGTTCTTCTTCATATTCAAAGGGCAAAGGGCAAGCACTCATGGCAAACTCAAACTCTTCAAAGGAATGGACATTTGACTCAGGTGCCTCTTATCATATGGGTTCTTCAAGAGAGGATTTTTCTTCAATGAAGCAATCAAAGGTACCACACATCTTTGTGGGAGATGATAGAAAAATGGAAGTTGAAGGGAAAGGAAATGTGGAAATGGAAAATGAAGAGTTTCAAGATGTTTTCTATGTTCCAAACCTAAGTTCAAATCTCCTTTCAATCTACCAAATCACTCACCTTGGAGATGGACATGGAGTTGAATTCCTTCCAAACTATGTAAAAGTGCACAGTCTTAAAGATGACTCCTTGGTTGCAGTGGGGAAAGTGAATCATAACAAAAGACTGTACTATTTCTCCCATTTTGTGCCCAAGTCTCCTTCAAAAGCCATGTTAACACAATCAAATTCAATAATGCAATTATGGCATCAGCGGTATGGTCATCTTGACTTCCGCTACCTTCAACAAATTTGCTCATATAGAATGGTCAAAGGTCTACCTCAAATCAACTTTTCTAAGGGTGAATGTTCAAAAAATTCAATGGATATGCATCCAGAAGGGAAGTTATAGAGAGGGAAGTCTTCAAGAGCACCAGGTGTTCTTCAGATGGTTCACATGGTATTAGCAAGTCCTTTTGCAGTCAGCTAGGGTCACTACATATTGACTTTTGTTGATGACTTTTCAAGATACACTTGGGTATACTTTATTCATAATAAGAATGAAGTGTTGGAAAAATTTCTAGCCTTCAAGACTCATGTAGAATAGAAATCCAGGAAAGCCATCAAAGTTCTAAGAATGGACAATGAAAGCATGTATGTGAACAGAAGACTTAAGGACTTGCAAACTTGAGGAAATTGATCTTCAAACTCTACTAGCATTCAGTCTACATAAGATAGATGTTGTAGCTTTGAGGATTCAAACTCTTAATTCAATGGCAAGTTGCATGATACAAACCAAGTCTCTAGATCCATCACTAGAAGTTGAAGTAATCTCTAGTGCCACTCATATTCTTAATCGATCTCCTCATCCAGCCTTAGATGGCAAGACTCCTTTTGAGGCATGGTCTGGTAGAAAACCCTTTGTGACACACTTTAGAGTCTTTGGTTATCCTGCATGGGCAAAGATATCTTCCAGGGGATGCAAGGCACAATCACCTCGGCCTTGTACTTTCATTGGTTATGAAGACAGTGTGAAGGCATACAAACTATTGGATCCAGAGACACATAAGATCTTTGTGGAGAAGGATGTACATTTTGAGAAAAGTTCACCCAGCTTGTCCTCTACTCCTCTCTATAGATCATATTGTGTGGAAATTTCTAATGACACCAACGATAGTGATTCAATAGATTCAGACATGTGGGGTTCTATCGATAGTTGTAGTGAGAGGTCACTACATCAGTTTAGTCCACATGCATATATTGCCATAGTGATAGGTCTAGCATAGTAGGGTACATCCAATCTTCTAGGTCCAACTTTAGTGATAGATTTGGGGGATAGTATTAATGATTTCCCTCTTCTTCTTGATGTAGTAGCATCTTCTTTAGTTGTCATGAGGGATCCATCTAACTCTCTTGTTCATACACTACATGATTGATCATTATAGGTTGAGGTGATTGCGGATACTTATGATGAATAGCTATAGCAAGGTTCTTCATCAGTTGCAGAGACATACAATTCTTTGAGATAGGTTCTTCAGCTAGTTGAACAGGTTTCTCAACCATCACTTATCCATGGGATTCTTTCTAGACACAACAAAAGCGTCTCATTTATACCTTTGGAATTATTTCTTCCTTAGGGGAGGAACACCATTCTGTCGTCTTGGATCAGCTTCTTCATCAAAGTAGTCACTAGCAAACATTCTTCTTTGGGGGGGAGCCTATTCTATCTCTCTTCCTCTTCTCATCATTTTCTTATGTATATATTGGATGTATGTCATAATGGGGGGGTCTTGATTACTCCATCCATCCATACATCATTTCATCTCTCTTTTTGGGGGAGGGTTTTTCCCATGAGGTTTTCCCTCTTTCTCTGCTTTATGAGAGATTGCAAATCATTATGTACATGGGTACCTAACATGGCCTAGTAGCTGGAACCCATCATGCATTGAATCCTAGATTTTGTAAGCTTAAGGGCATTCCCGTGAGTTTCACTTAAGGGGGGGTGTTGGTGTAAATAAGTATTTACTATTTACACTTACTTAAGTTTACTTAGGTTAATGCATCATTTAATTAGTTTGCATTATTTTATTATTTATTTAGGTGAGACACTTAGGAGTTTGTGTACTCTCACAAGAGTGTGCAACTCTAATTATGCACATGGTGTCTACAACACTCGAGTTTGTATGATTCACTGAGTTGTCATGTTGACAACATAGTTATTCACACTCCTAATTTAGCACATGTTGTCTACACCACTGATTTGCATGCTACACCATTGTAGGCTTATCCTCACATCATCGCACTTAATTATGTGCTTAATGGAGGATAACCCATATCTAGTGGACATGTGCCTAGTTGTATGACTTATCATGATGCCGACTTCTATGCATTCTAGAAGGTCTCCTGAGGCCTTTATATACAAGTACTCCTAGTGTACTTGCATATGGATATGGCATATTGAATGAATATATCGTCATTCTGATCATACTCTCTCTATTGGTCTACTATTGTGCTTGTGTTTGAGTTCCTTGGTCTTGGGTGAATTCTGACCTAAGCCAAATTATTACACAAATAAATTTTAGACTTCTTTAGTAACTACAATAAAGTCCCAGTTGTGACAGTCAGTGACTTCAATGATACCCTATCATCAGATGAAAAATGGGGAGGAAGGTCTCAGATTAGCCAAGTCTAAAAAGGTTTCAATGAATTCATCATGACTAATGAATTGTAAGAGGTTGAATCAAAAGGAAATCCTTTCACATGGATGGACAAGAGGAGAGGATTTTCCAATATCATAGAAAAGCTAGATCAATTTTTCCTATATGGGAGGTTGGAATACACTTTCATTAACTTTCAAAGATGAAACTCTTGGAATCTAGGGTTTTGACCACTTGTCAATAGCAATATCAACCTACACGGATGGGGCCATGCGAGATGCCCTTTTAAGTTTGAATAGATGTGGTTTAGAGAAAAAGTATTAAGGATATGGTTTTAAAATGGTGGAATAAAGTCCACAAGAAGGATAGAAATCAAGCATTCCAATTCTTTGAAAAAATTAAACATGTTAAATAGCTCCTTCAAAGAAAAATATGAGATTGAAGGGAATTTGGAGGCCTTTAATTTTAAAATGATGGACAAAGGAATGGAGGAGGTGGACTATTTGATGGAGAAATATTTACTAGAAAGATATTAAGAGATACTCCAATGTGAAGAAATATTTTTGAGGCAAAAATCTAGAGAAACCTAGATAAAAAATAGTGACAAGAATACAAAATACTTTCATTTCTCTATCAAGGCTTGTAGATTTATAAATATAATTCACTACATCAGAGGAGAGGATGGTGCTCATACTAAAATCCCATATCAAATCAAAAAAAATGTAATATCTTTCTTTTCAAACCAATGGGGTTTGAATAAAGAGGAAAAAAGAAAGGAGCAAGAAGAAATCCTAAAGGTGATTCCAGAAAGGGTAACACGGGATGAAAAAAACACTTTAATAAAACCAATTACCATGGAAGAACTTAAAAGTGCAGTTTTTGATCTAGTAGGAGACAAAGCTCCTGGGCCAAATGGATTTAAGGCATGCTTTACCAAAACTTCTGGGAATTGCTAAGCATAGAGTTGTTGTCAGTAGTTGAGGAATGACAAAAGTATGGCTCTATTTAAAAGGACTTCAACAATACAATGGTGGCATTGATTCCAAAAAAAGAAAAGCTAGAATCATTTGAAAGAGTTTAGGCCTATTTTAGTGTGCAATAAAATATATAGGATTATCTCTAAGATTGTTGCAAATTGGCCAAAGTTGATTCTCAACAAGCTTATCTCACTAGAACAAAGTGGTTTCACCCCAAATTATAGCATTGTGGAAGGAATAATTGTTTCCCATGAAGTAATTCACTCAACTTGAACACATAAAATAAGCTATATGATGATAAAACTAGACATAAGAAAATTCTATGACAAAGTTGATAGAGCTTTCTTGGAAAAGGTATGAAGGAGGTTTGGATTTTGTGAAGGCTGGGTGAAGTGGATTGGGCGAATGATCAGTGACTATCATGACTCGATCTTCATTAATGGTAGCCCACAAGGCTTCTTCACCACATCAAGGGGTATTAGGTAGGGAGACCCTATTTCTCCCTTCCTCTTCATTCTTTTAGCCAAAGTTTTAGGGAGATTGATAAGAAAGAAAAGGGTAAGTGGGTGATGTAAAGTAATCCCAATTGTTAGGGGATTGGAAGCCACCACTCATTCTTAGTTAGTGGATAACACGTCTCTTTATCTTAGCATATATAGAGGAATCTTCTACCATGAAACAAGTCTTGAACTCCTACAGTTTTGCCTCGTGCTAGAGTATAAATTGGGGAAAATTTGAGGTGTTTTTATTCAACACCAAAAGGACAACCCAACAAGCAATAGAAGACTTGTTTGGAGTTAAAATAAGGAAACTACCAAGAAAATTTATGGGATCCCCACTTTTTGAAGACATGGAAAAAACATAATACTAGTAGGACCTTGTTGACGGTTGTTGATTGAAAATGGCAGGTTGAAAGAGCAAATGGTTGACCTTTGCAAGAAGGTTCTTATGCTAAAATTTATCATTTCCTCTATGCCTATCTTCTCCATGCCCTTTTTTAAAATTCTTGAAAAATATACTAAAAATATTATATTATTTTCATGTTATAGATTCCTTAATTTAACAACAAGAGCTCTATTTGAGCAAGAGTGTATGCATATAGCATAGGGATAAAATTGTCAAATGTTTTTAAATAGTTGTTCAATCTCCAAGTGTAGACTATGAGTGTAAATAATCTAACCAATAAGTCCTTAAATTCATAATTTTATCAATGATTATGTCCTTAAATTCATATTTGAATTGTGGCAAGTATTCATTGATAGAAGAAAATGAAACAAAATAAAACAAAACAAAACGATAATATTGAGATGAAAAGATAATTTTTTATTGTAGTCAAAAATTCAAATAAACATAATTATAACCTATATATTTATATAGAGTAGATTTCAAACAAAATAATATGATTAATAAGTACTAAAATTCATAATTTAATTGATGAAGTTTATTCTTGAATTCCTATTTGAATTATGGAAAGTATTCATTGTTCATATAAACTAAAAACTATTTAATGAAATTTAATGTTTATCATTCTCTAATTGCATCTTCTTCTTCCTCATTGGTTGCTACTTCCACTTGCATTGGTTTAGGAATTATCATGTACTCATTGATCCATTTTGAAATCTAGGTGTCTATTGGCCATATGAATTAGGAAACTTTGGGAATGAAACTCTATATATCTTACCATTTTTTCCTTGTTGCAATACATACACTAGTGTGGAACTTGACAAATTTACTTTCCAAAATGATGATTTTATCCAGTAAGGTGTGGAAATCATTTATCTGAAAACTCTTACTTTCCTTAAAATAGGCCATGGCTCTCTGAGGTAGTGTCATCATTTCATTTATGCATTCCTTTAAGTTTTTGTTATTTCCCTCACCGTTCCTTAAAGTAGGTATGACACAATGTTTAATAGAAGTAATGCAAAATATCTTCTTCTCAATACTTTGTTGCTCTTCTTCCATATATTACAAGTTTCTTGATATGGCTTCCATCATATCAACTATTCTTTAATTTATAAAGGAGCATGTCAAGATCTCATTTTCTTAACTCATAGAGTCTACCCAATTCAAAACATGAGGGTTTCCATTCTCTCTCCAACTCCAACAATACAATTTTATTTTTCTTGAAGAAATCAAGCATGTTACTTACATTTTGGAAACCTTCATGTACTTCATTTCATTTTCCCAAAATCATTTTCATCCGGAATGCTAGGATATCTTCAAGTTTTATATAAGTACACTCTTTATGTGTGTCTTCCTTTTCTATTTCTCTAGGATATGTTTCTTGGATTGCAATAATAGTGGCTCCCTAATGAGCAACAATAACACTTGGCGTAGGAAGGGCTTTTAAACTATAGAGCTCACTATCTAGCTATCTAGTTTTGTTATGTTTTAAATTATTTTTGAATTCATATCCATTTCCTTGTCTAAAAATCTTTAATTATCTCTTTCATATATTTCATCTAAGCCCTATTAAATATTTCTCTATGCATCAACTCAGTAGCATAAACTAGAGTCTTAGTGGTGTCTATTGTTTGAAACATTATCATTCCCCTAGAAATATCAATCATCTTTTGCTAATCACCTTTGAATGTGATCCAAGTAGCCAAGGTTTCTATTTCTAGATCAAACCCAGACCCCTCCATCTTCTCTAGTATCTCAATTTTAGTGTCAAATGTTGCATCCTCTTGTTTTCTCACCTAGTCTACTAAGAATAACTCTTTGAGTATCAAATTAGACACAATAAGGATATCATTTTTACGCACAATTTTCCTATTTTCATCTTATGTATAGGTTATGTCATCTAGATGCAATTCATTAATTATTTTTTGCACTATAGAAGCATGTTGTGATTCATCAACTCCCTCTAACTATCTTTTTTTTCTTTCATCAAAATCTTTCATTCTATACGTAATCCAAAAGTCTTTAAACACATGCATCTTAGTAAAGTCCTATTGCTCAATAAATCTCTGAGAGATAGCCTCTCTCTCATCTTCAGTATCAATTGGGCAATTATTCTTCATTGGTTGTACATGATAACCTTGTACCTGCTCCTAGAAAATTAGTGTAGGTTGTGGCTCTTTAGTTCCAACACCTTCCTTCAAGATCCTTAGAATATGTGTAACATCCTCTGGCCCGTCTTCTTTATCTAAATCATCATAAGTGACCAAGGGGGTGTTTCCTTCTTTAGACATACTAACCTTTGGTTCATAGGAAAAACTGCATGTTAGCAATTTTCTTTTCTTTTTGGGCTAGTGAGAGGTGAGCTTTCTCAATTTCTTTTCCTTTCTTCTGATTCACATGTTTTTGATACAATTTATCAATGTTTTATATGCATTTGTCAACCCTAATTTCCTCCAACTCTATTTCAACATAGAAATGAGGGATGCCCTTATTTAGCATCTGATTTTTTATATTCAACATAATTCCCCACTTCTTTACTCTCTATAATTTTTTAGGGACATGGTCACCATTTCTGATGATAGCTTCTTAAATGTTAAATTGATGGTCATATCTTGCAATAAAGGACTTTATGTGCCCCTTGGGATCATATTGCCTCGCCTTGTCACTTAGCAATCCAAAGTTGTTCATGATATACTCTTACACCTCTTATATGTTTGAATATCGTATTACAAAACCATCAAATTTGATGAAATGGGGAATATGATTCCCCTTTCTCCTAGGAGTTGCAATATCCCTTTCCATCTACAATGATTGCCAAATGAATTCTAGAAAACCTACTCTCACAGATAAAAATTGGGGTAATTTGTGAGGTTACTTCGTATACCCATATAATCCAATTAATTTAAAAGTAGTCTTTTATATCCATTCCCAAAAATTGAACTCATACTTCCTACCAGGAAGATATTCTTTAGGTCTCAACATGATCTTTATATGTTTGAGTATCCTAGTAATTGATCCTCCTAGCAACCTTGTAATCCATAAAACAAATACATCTATGAATACTTTATAATCCCCATCCCCACCATGCTTGTCCCAAGCTCCACACCAGATTTGAATGGGTAATGGGTTTCCTTGGTCATTAGATGTAGCCAGCTTCAAAACTCTTGAACTGGTCAATGTTTTAAAATAGTAACATGTGACATAACAAACAATATTTTTTGAAAGATTTGGTGGTCCTCTACCTGGCTAGTTGAGTATGGAATTTTCTCTCAATTTTGCTAGCATAATCAAGCTCTAGGTAAGAGTGAGGGTTTTCAATCCTCATAGAAATATACATATAATCAAAGGGAATCTTCTCTTTCAAATATTCTCTGGACAATTGATCCTAGCCATAATAGGTATTTTAAAATAAACTCATAAATCTATCAACAAAATGAGGACCCATATTCTCGACTAGCATCAACTAGTTATTTTGACCAGTATTCATGAAATGTGCAATTTTTATGAGCTTAAATGTTATTGTCTACTCATAATCAATTCTAAATTGATCCTTGTCTATTTTGGTTAGGGCTCAAGTGCTTACACCAAAACATTCTTCAATGCAAGACCTAGTTATGGAAAGCAAGGGTATCCCATCTGGTTTCCTAACTATTCTTGTGGTTGGTTCACAATGCTCTTCTAGAATATTGATAAGCTCAATATCAACATACACATTTGGAACTATGATTTTTCCTAGGTCTAATTTCCAAGGATTATTCCTAGGTTCCTTTTCATTCTTGTTTGCATAAAAGTACTATAATAAGGACCTACAATAAATTGGAACACTTGCATCCTTACACCCATTAAACTCATCAGAAAAGATGAACATAGTTCGAGTAGTAGAGGAATCATGAAATAATTCTATGAGTGTTTTTAGAATGTATTTTTCTATTTTCTCTCCTTTATCCTTTCTAATAACTATTTTCTTAGTAATAACTTATTTCTTGGATTCCATTTGAAAGGAAGTTCAAATTCGAGTAGAAGATTTAACTTACATTTTTTCAGAATTTGCAGATGCAACATTGCAACTTGCCTATTTGTTCTTCAAATTCTTCTTTAGCTCTAAGCTATACTTCACATATAATGATTTATTTCCTTTAATAATTTGTTATATTTATTTCTCATTTATGACTTTAGAGACTTCTCATAAGTGACTACTTTTTCACTTCGCTTACTCATCACCTCAAACATTGAACAAATAATGCCTCATACTTTGAGGTGCATGAAATCACTTGTTTTACCTTTTAAAATATTCATCAACAATTTTTGCATTTTCACTCTGTATTTTAGCTACCCCTTTCGAAACAACAAAAATTGTCACTTCACACTGGCCACTCAATGGTCTTCGCAGAACAACAAAAATTGCTATTTCACAATCACTTTTTTTTAGTACATGCAATCTCGTGACTGTAGAACAAGAATTAGTATGCAAAGAACATTAACAAATAAAGTAAACATTCACAAACCAAAAACTAAATTCACATATATGCTTAGACAAAGAAAGCAAACCAGAAGTACAAACCTCACAAGAGAAAACACTCCATGCTTTCTGGATTATGTAGATGTGTCCTTTTGCTGTGGATGTATGCTCAAGATGCTCAAAAGTTGCTTCAATGGAGATGGGTAATGGCAAATTGGTAGCTTTGTGAGCTCTCAATTTGGCATTATAAGGGTAATATTGATGGCTTTGGTTCTCAAAATAGCATGGTAACTTTAGCTCAAAGATTGTTGATCAAATGGCTTGGGATGGGATTCAATTTATAGGCTAAGGGGTAGAGGGATGGAGGGCTTAGATGCAAGGATGGATGAAGGCTTAAGGAGGTCTAGGATGCACTCAAAGGAGAGCACATGGATTGTGCTTGTCTAGCACCAATGGGAAGGTGACACTTGTCACAAGGAGGATGAGTGTGAGAGGGTAGGGTAAAGGGTTGGTTAAAGACATGATGAGTGGGGTTGAGTATGTAAGAGGGATGTAAGAGGAATGAGTGTGGAAGAGGGAAGAGTGTGGAAGATGGGTGTAAGAGTCATGAGTGGGCTTGTAAGAGTCTTTTATGTTTTGTAAGAGCACTCATGACTTAGTGGTTGGGTTTTCTGAGGGGAGACTTTGGTTTGGATTAGGAAAGTCTTAAACTTGTTTAAGGAATGTGACAACATTAGGGGGTGGATTAGGCTTGGGTTTAGGATTAGATTAGGGATGTTAGAGATGTGCAAGCGGATGGCATTAATGAAGGTGGGTGAGTTAGTGGCTAAGCTTGGTTAGTATGGGTGGATGGGGTGGATTAGGCTAAATGGAGGTTTAGAGATAGGTTAGGGGTTTTTGAATTTGAGGATTTCATTTATCAAATAGATTTATTTAATAAATGGGGATTTTTGGAATTAGATAGGAGAAAAGGATTTAATTGATAAATAATAGATTATTTGATTTATCAATTAGTACTATAGATGATTAATTAAATTAATCAACTAGGGGATGACAAAGGATTAATTAAATAAAAATCTAATTAATAATGCCTTTTTAGATAACTAAATAGGATTACTAAAATAGTGTAATCAAATTTAGGTGTCTACAGTGACAAATTTTTATTTCATGAGCCTTTCATCTTAGTCATCTCAAAATAGAAAAAATTTCTACTTCATGTAGTCCCTTCTCTGTCCCTTCCAAAATACTGAAACTTCGTTATTTCATGGATACCTTTCATCTCTCCTCCCAAAATGGTGAAAACATATTTCTTAAGGTGCCATATAAGGAGGAAGTGAAAATTTATGGTGTATTTTTTCATGTGAATTTGCAAGGCCTACTAGGACTTATTGTGGGTTGATGGTAAAGGGCACAAGAGAACCAATGTGATTTGTTAGGAGTGGTGCACTAAAAGAAAGAAGCTTGCTGGTTTGGGATTGAAAGACCTAAAAACTCAAGGCAGTGCTCTTTCTATTATGGGGATGAACCCTAGAAAGTTTTAATTAGAGCTAACCTTGCTAGAGCTCAGCCTTATGGAAACAAGTTCTAGTCAGATTTTACATTCTAGATGTCCTCACCTTGAAATACAATGTCACAGTTGGAAGATCCAATGTGTTTAAATCCATTTGGGGAAGTTGGAAGTATGTTAGAATATTTTTTAAAGATGTTGGTATTTATGAACAAAATAATTTTACTTGTGGATATAAATTGACTTGGTGGAACCTAACTCGTGGGCGGAAAGACTTGGCTCTTTTCCAAGGTTACTTGACTAAGAGATGAGCTAGGGAAGGTATAATGAGATTCATAGATATTATCAATGATAACCTTCTTTTTTCATTGCATGATCTTAAAGAGAATTTTGATATCTCTGAATTAGAAAGGAGAACCAATTCTATTTTGAAGAGATCCTATGACTAGATTGCATTTTAATAGTTGTTACTCTATTGAATTTGCTCCTTTTAGCTTTCTTGGCCTGATTCCACAACCTTCCATCTAGTCAAGTCCAAATGTGTTTATACCCTTCTCACACATACCCATGATATCATTGACCAAATTAATGATAAGTGGAACCTCAATTTTGAACCATAAGTCTGGTATAAAGCTCTGAACAACCTTGGGAAATGTCTCAATAATCCTAAGATTATTAGCTTCTTATGGCACTTTTTTTGTATAACCTTCCCTTTAAGAAACCAGGGGCATTTTAACATTTTCTCTATCTATAGAAGGCAAGAATATTTTTATAGTGCTTTCTTTGATTGTATTTTTTCTAGTGAAATATTAAAAATATTTGGGTTAAGCCTCGCCAAAGATTTTCTCATTTGTCAATATTATTTCTACTCTTTGTCAAAAATAACAAATTATGTAACATTTTTTGTTCTATCTTTTCCTCTATATTAATATGGAACATCCAAAAAATTGGGAATAATGATGTATTTGAGGGGAAAGCTAGGCACCTTACCGAGCTTATATGGAGACTCATTTGCAGTGATGTTGCTCAGTAGGTTGAAACCATCATTAAGATGAAAGAGAACAAGTTGTCACAGATTTTGAAAGAAGGGTTGTGATTGAAAAGAAAGAAATTCTCATGGATATACTATAATCAAAGATAAAAATGAATTCGATATCACATGGCTGAATTCATTCATTAGTTTAAAATTAGTGGACAATGGAAAAGTCACAGAAGAATTAAAGACAAATTCCAAGGAGACCACATCACTAGGGATTGAGATCTATTTGTGAATTAGGCTACCTATCCTATTAATGTCATTACCTTTGCCTCTAGTACCGACCTCCTAGATTATGTGGTGGATGATTTCAACTTTGAGTTCTACTTCGGATATTCCTACTTCTTATGTACTGCCAAGATGGCTTATGTTTTTTTTGGTGCTCAGGTTTCCTATTTGGTGTATGTTGTAGGTTGAGCTAGTTTTGCTTCCTGGTATGGACTATCTAAAAATTATAATGTAATGTTGTTTAATGGTATTCAATAGAAAACATAGATCCTAAACTTATAAATCAAGTTATTTTTTCATTTTTTTAATATTCTTTAAAGAAAAAACAAAGAAGATTGAACCCATCAACTATAGTTCTAAGAATAAAATGATCAAAGTTATTTTGTTGAAATAAAATATAAACTTAAAATCATAAATTAAAGAAGCTATTATGTTTAAAAATAAAATAAAAATATTTTTTTCAAATATAAAATATAAAAATTAAATTTATATCATAATTCAAATTAAAGATCATTAGCCATGACAAATATTTGGAATGAAAAATATACTAAAATATATTATATTATTTTCATATTGCATATTCCTTAATTTTCTAACAAGAGCTCTGTTCGAGAAAGAGTGTTTGTGTAATGTGAAAAACATAGGATGACAAATTGTCGAATGTTTTTATATAGTTGTTCAATCTCTACGTGTAGACTATGAGTTTAAATAATCTAACCAATAAGTCCTTAATTCATATTCAATCGATAATTGTTTAAATTCATATTTGAATTGTGGCAAGTATTCACTTATAGAAGAAAACAAAATAAATGATAATATTGAGATGAAAAGATAATTTTTTATTGTAGTTAAAAATTAAAAGAAAAAAATTAGAACTTATATATTTGTACACAATAGATTTCAAACAAAAAAAAAATCTAATTAATAAGTACTCGAATTCTTAATTTAATTGATGAAGTATATTCTTGAATTCATGGCAAGTATTCATTGATAAAAGATTATAGAATACAATAAAATAAACTTTAATGATATTATTGTGATGAAAAGATAATTTTTTATTCTAGTCAAAAATATGAAATATAGAATTAGAACTTTTATATTTATACAGTAAAGATTTCAAACAAAATAATGTTAATAGTGAGTGCTTAAACTCATAATTTAATATTTAATCTATTCTTAAGTTCATATTTAAATTTAGACAAGTATTCATTGACAAAACAAAATAAACTATACTTAAATAATAATAAAATTGAAGTGAACAACCTTGTAATATTGTAACATAGTAGCATAATTCACAATATTAGAAATAACTAATCTAATCAGGCAACCCAACCCACACAAATATAATGAAGGAAAAACATACAAATTGTTAAGCAAGTTTTAGTAATCATAACTAGTAGTGGCATATTTTTGTACATGCAACATGGAGCCGATAGAAAAGTATAACTTTACAACCTAAATTTTATTGAAACTAACACTATTAGAGAAAAAATTATATTAAAAAATTGTAAGAATTTGCCTTAGGGAAAAATTCACCCAAGATCAAAGAACTCAAGCACAAGCACAACATTAGACTAGAAAGAGTATGATAAGAATATTGATATGTATTCGATTTAATATGAAAGTACACTAGGAGTGCCTATATGTAAAGGCCTCTAGAATGCATAGGAATTAGCAACATGATAAGTCATACAACCAGGCACATGTCCACTAGGTGTGGGTTATCCTCCATTAAGCACAGGAGTAAGTGTGATGATGAGAGGGTAAGCCTACAATAGTATAGCATTCAAAATTATGTTCTAGACACCATGTGCTAAAATAAGAGTGTGAATAACTGTGTTGTCTACATGACAACTCAATTAATTATTCAAACTCTAGTGTTGTAGACACCATGTGCTAAATTAGAGTTGCTTACTTTTGTGTTGTCAACATGACGACTCATAAAAGTATGCAAACTCCTAAGTGTCTCACCATATAAATAATAAAATAATGCAATATAATAAAATAGTGCATTAACCTAAGTAAACTTAAGTAAAGTGTAAATAGTAAATACGTATTTATACCAACACCCCCCCTTAAGTACAACTTAGGGGAATGCACTTAAGCTCATAAAAACTAGGATGAAATGCATAATGGGTCCCAACTACTAGGCTATGTTAGGTACCCATGTACATAATGAAATGCAATCTCTCATAAAGCAGAGAAAGAGGGAAAACCTCATGGGAAAAACCCTCCCCCAAAAAGAGAGATGAAAAAACAAGATGCATGGATGGATGGAGTAATCAAGAGCCCCCCATTACAACATACATCAAGTATATACAAAAGTGAAGTATGAGAAGGACAAAACCCCATAAGAGGAAAAAGTCCGCCCTATAAGAAAGAAGAGGAAGTGAGACAAGGTAGTCCCCCCTAATAAAAAGTGTCGATCAGTGATAGCTGCTCCAAGGTAGATGTTGGTCCAAGTGTGTTGAATGATGTTCCTCCCCTTTCAAAGAAACAATGGCAAAGGTACAAGTGAGATACTTCCCCTATGTGTAGAAAGAATCCCAATGATTAATGATGCCTCTGAAACCTACTCAGCTGTCCCTTTGTCGATACTGATGGTTGCTCCTTCCAACACTGCTAAAAAGAACAAATGCAGATCTAGCAAAGATGGATGTAGAACCTGTCCTAAAGAACTATCTGTCTCCTCAAATGATAAAGAGACCTCCGACAATTGTTGTACATAAGGATCCACAATCATATCAACCTGTGAAGATTGATCATGTAGAGAATGGACATGAGGGTTAGAGTGAACCCTCGCAACAACTGAAGAAGGATCTTCTTCATCAAAGAGAAGATGTATATCATCAATGATGTCCCCCAAGTCTGTTATGTATGACTCCACAAACAAACCTAAAATGTCTGCTATGTAGTCATCCCCTATTCATGGAGTTGGAAGACTAGGTGTATCTTGTTGTGCTGGACCTATCACTATGGAAATGTATGCATGTGGACTATGCTGATGTTGTGACCTCTCTCTACATCTATCAATAGGATCCCACAAATCTAAGTCTATTGAATCACTATCGCTGGTGTCACTCTTAGTTTCCATAATGTATGAAGTGCAGAGAGGATTAGAGGATAAGTTGGGTGAACTTTCCTCAAAGTGAACATCCTTCTCCCCAAAGATCTCATGTGTCTTAGGATCCATAAGTCAATATGCCTTAACACCATCTTCATATTCGATGAAAGTACAAGGCCTAGGTGGTGGTGCCTTACATCCCCTAGAAGATATGTTTGCTCATGTTGGACAACCAAATACTCTAAAGTGTTTCACAACTAGTTTTCTTCCACACCATACCTCAAAAGGAGTATTACCATCTAAGGTACTATGAGGAGACCTGTTAAGTATGTGAGTGGCACTGCTTATAGCTTCGACTTCAAGTGTAGGATCAAGAGACTTGGCATGTATCGTGCAACTTGCCATGGACTTAAGAGTTTGTATTCTCAGTGTTGCAACATTTATCTTATGCAGATTGAATGCTAGTGAATTTTGAAGATCAATTCTCTCAAGTTTGCAAAATTCTTTAAGTCTTCTACCCACATATTTGCTTTCATTGTCCATCTGAAGAACCTTGATGGCTTTCCTTAATTTTTGTTCAACATGACTCTTAAAGGCTTGAAGCTTATCAACCACTTCATTCTTGTGATAAAGAAAGTAAACCCATGTGTAGCATGAGAAGTCATCAATGAAAGTAAGGATGTAGCGGCCTTAGTTGACTGATGTCACTGCAAAAGGTCTTGCTAGTATCATGTGAACCAATTGAAGAATAACTGGCGCTCTTAAAGACTTCCCTTTATCATACTTCTCCTCGAGATGCATATCCACTAAACATGATGAACATTCACCCTTAGAAAAATTGATTAGAGGTAGACCTTTGACCATGTTCTTGGAGCAAAGTTGTTGAAGATAGCGGAAGGCAAGATGACCAAACTGCTCATGCCATAATTTAATTTGTGGTTGTGATTGAGTCAACATGGCATATTCCAATCCTTAACCAATGGCTTCTACTTTTATCAGCATTGGTATACAAATCTGGCAACCTCCATCACCGATCAAGCCATCTTTGACATCACATATCACCAGCAACTCAATTCAATTTTGTTATGGTAGTGTCTTGGTTTTAACCACTGTAGAACTCTCCCACCGTGTGAATGTGGGATAAAACCCAAAAAAATTTGACAATTTTGAATGATCTTTTGGCCCCCAGTGTGATACCTTCAGCTCCCGCAAAAACTTTCCCTCGAAAAACTCTTACTCTAGCACAACAATTTGCGAAGATTAAAGAATCTCATTTAACCAAATCGAATAAAAGTTACTACAATAATATACATTATAATTTCTCATATCAATACTATTTATTAATTTTCATGAGTTGGCAATATTCCTTCTTGAGGAAGACTGAAAAAAACATTCAAGCAGAACTCTATATAGTCAACTCCACACCACAAGTGAGGAGCACATGCACAATATTTATGAAAAGAAGTTTGCACAGCTTTAATCTTTCTTTTCATCAGATCTGAAAATGAAAAGAGCTAATTATAGCTCATAGTGCTAAACAAAAATGCGTCTATTAAAATGCATTTCTATGTAGTCCATTATTCTACAAGAACTTAACAGCTACGAATAAAGCTCAAAGGAATAATATTAATCAAATACTACTTTCCCTTGGCTAGATAGTCTACTAACAACATAATTATTATACTAGTACATGAAATACCATCTCAAATTTGCCCAGATCTTCGATCATTTATATATCCCTAATATTTCATCTTTGGAAGCCACTGATAAGCAAGGCTAATAGATCCCCAACATTGACCATACTGAAAATCTATTATAATCATCTGGAAAAATCATAAATCCCTTTCCAATGATGATTTTCCCATATATAAATTAATTTTGAGAAGGATAAAAAAAATTTAACCATACAGTTGAAATTTTAGGCACACAAACAATTATGTTGCTTCATCCACCTAGGCCAATATTTCCTCCAAATCAATCAATGATTTATGGGAAATGAATGTCATTTTTAAGGATAGCTACCAGACATGTAAAAATGCTTCTAAAAAATGTAAACTAACAATTGATTTAAGGATAAATGGAGAATTGTAAAAGATTTAAATTGAAGTATCTAAATAGGAAAAAATAGAAACAAATCTCAATAAAGAATTACATTTTAATAAGGGAAGGGTATAATTAAAAAAGTTTTAATTTAACGTATTAAAATTGGGAACTCACAAGTGAGAGAAATAAAATAAAGAAAACATGGTACTTCAATAAATATAGCCCAATGGACACGACTACTCTTATGGTTGCCCTTATGAAATACATAGAGGAAAATAAAAATAACAAGTTGTCAAAGAACAATCCATCATTTAACATAAAAACCTTCCTCAATCGTGCTAAGCTTCACTTTGGACAATTTATTTGCAAGAACTTTCTGCCTACCACTTCTCAATTTTAAAGCCTTAGATTGATCATCCCTATAATTTCTCGCTCAGATCTTCTCATTCACCCTACAAACATGCAAAAGCTCAAGATTTTCTTCCCTCAAAAGACTTATTTTTGTCTACACCTTCTTTTCTAGTCTACTCTACTTCAAAGCAATGTTGGCTAGAGCAGCTATATCTAATGGCGAAATGCAATCCTTCAGCTTTTCTTTGGCAAACAAAAAATAAATCTGATCGAGCTCTACGATTTCCTCTATAGGCAAGGGGAAGAAATAATCATCATCAAATGATGTGGAATCTGCATCACAGATGAAGGATCCTAGCTATTCTGCAAGAACACCTTTCACATCACAATTTCAGATTTAAAAAAAAAAAAAAAAAATTAGAAAGTTTCTCCAACAATACAAATTATCTTTTAGAAATTTCTAAAATAAATTGTATATCTTGAAAAATCCATCGTAAAATCTAAAATTCGTTGGTGCTGACAATATTTTGACAACAAAAAATATAAAATCAAGGAGCAAAGCTCCCACATATAAGCCTATCAGCTTAAAGATCATTAGAAATTTACAGCTTTAGCTTGGAAAATTTTTTTTTCTTGTATTTCTTGACTTTCTAATGCAAAAAGAATTTAGGAGAATAGTTTGATATTCAAATTTAAAACATTAAATGTTGAATAGATCAATAGTTCAAAAATGAAAATATTTCTGTACATCCTGAACCAAATCTTCTCAACAAAAATGCTTGATGTTTTATGTTCTTTTGATTTATTTGTTTTTGCACCTAAACTTTTTATCAAAATCATCGAATTTAATTAATCATATATTTAACTACTTTATTTTAAATGTGGTTATTGTATTTATAGATCTATGTTCCATTATAAACAAATTGAATTATTGTTGCAACATGTTTAAAATGGTCAAATTATTTGTTATCTCTTTATAGTCTATTTGACAATCCTTTGTAAAAACAAATTATATTATTATTATTATAATGAAAAAAGCATACAAAAATTTCTAAGTCTTTTTTTTATACGTATAAAAATTTCTAAGTTATGGAGGAAACAAGATGACACATTTGTTGCAATCAATTTGTTCTTGTGGGTTGAAAACCAAGGTTTATTTTAATTTTTTTGTTCCATCAATTTTGTTATAACTGAGCATCACATCATTTTAACAGTTCTCATACATGTTATTAAATAAATAAATTTTATTATGTTTTGATGTCAAAATGCTAAACTAAGGCTAAATAAAGTATAATGATGGGAATTTTGAAAGGGAATATTGATTTTACAAGATTCAATTTTATAAGAAAAAACAAGAGCTCTAGTAGAGAGCTAGAGTCTTTGCCTTTTGGTAATGTAGAATTTATACATAGTTTTCAATCAAACTGATGGCATCCAAAAGAAAATTTGAACGAAAAAAATGTAACAAATTGGGAAAGAGAAGAATCAGACACTTGTTTGTCCAAAAATGAAGTTATATATATGAACTTATGGTGCAAGTTGAGGTGGATTTAGGTTTTAAATGTGTGGATTGAATATTTGTGGGCTTGGATTCACTTTGAGTGCACACTCCTATGATATTATATGTGGTTACAAGATTTTCTCATAAGAATTTTGACATAATAGCCATTTGCACTGCTACTTCCTCTTTTATGTTAGAACTCACAATTTATGTTTCCAAATAGAATTATAAAGTTTGTTCTTTATAATACAAAATATGATTTTTGACACATTTAGTGACATGAATTCAGCTCATTGGTTCATTTAGATTTTGGTTGGAGAATTCATATTTGATATTTATGAAAATTATTTTGATTTATCTTTATTATATAATTTTTTAAACTAGTAATTTATTTAAAATAAAATATTAGTTAATATAGAATGCAATATAATTGTAGGAAATTTCGCAATGTACAAAGTTTATAAAGTAAAAAATTAGTTAAATAATATTGATATATTTTTAAGTTTGATTATACTCTATTTCATAATAAAATTTATAAAATTTTCAATTAGATTATAATTATGTTTTTTTTAAAAAAAATTTAAAATGTATTATTTATTTATTTTATCAGTAAACGACCGAAGCCTAGATTAATTATTGCTATTTATTGTAATTAATTATTTTTATGTGTTAAGTGATTTTGAACCCAAGACCTCCCACATGAGAGGCTCACAAGTTACTGTTGTTTTGTAGGCTCTTGCCTATTAAATGTATTATTTTATCAATCAAATTATTTATTTTTAAATTATATTATAGATCACATTTTTAAAATTATATTTAGTATAAGGTTACTTTTTAAAATTGAAAAGTAGATGTTAAAAATATATGAATTATTAATATATGTTTAAATTATAACATATATTATATTATTAAATATTCTTAAATTAATAGCTTGATAATTAACGAACTTGACAAAATTGGGCTAGAGTTGGTGGGTGAATTCAAGCATGCCTCCCAAAGGGATAGGAGCGAAGGCCAAGGAGAAATTTGAACACTTTGGCCTAATTTTATTATCAAATTACCAAGAAAATTTAAACTAGAAAATCCCAAGAAAATCTTGAGATAAATCAGTGTACCATTCAATTGCCAGTAAAATAGAAATGAAATACACTGCCATTCTCCCCAAATTTTTTGTTGGAGGAAAGTAAACCAAGAGAGGATATCATTCTATTCAATGAATATTCTCCTAGAATCCAAATCAATAGTCTAGGAGACTTCATAGTCGATGATAAATTTGGAAAAGAACGAATTGATAGGAGAAATTTGAAATAAAAAAATTAACAGTGATTGAAATCCGGTGAGTTCCTCAGTTCATTTATCTCATGTTAGTGAAATTCTTTTGCAGATTACTAGTTTGTGTTGAGGATACGACACACATGTTGGAAACTACAACTAGAATAATTGTTATGTTGTCATTGATGTCAAATCTATTGGTGAGATAGTTTTCTATATAATCTAAGTGTCATATCTATTTGATTGATGAAGAGGATTAGAGACTTGTTGTTCATAATAAAAGAATCTAGAGGATAGGTTGAGTTATGAAGAGAAAACTACAAATGGACATTTGATTAGTTGGACTTGACAAGATAAAGTGATTGTTTAAATCATGTTGCAAGAGGAGAAGACAACAATGTTCAAGTCTTGAAAGTGTGAGCAGAGATAGATCAAATGCATAGGCTTGACCAAGCAATAGAGTATAAGATTAAAGAATTTTGATGTATATGCCAAGTGATGCTAGTGTTAACCAAGTCATAATAAGTGTTGAGCAAACTTAGTGTCGATCGAGCATCAATATCGACTGAGTGACAGTGTATGTACTAAACAAGAAATTTAATAATGACCGAATAACCCAGTGATGACTAAGTGTCATAACACAATGTTGGTTGAGGAACAACATTTTAACTATTTGTAGGGAATCATAATTTCTAGCTGATTAAGTTGATTTCTTGGGATATGGAAAGCGTGTTGAAGATAAGGATCGATGAGTTGGATCATTTAATTTCAAGAAAGGATTAGGTAAATGTCCTAAGGGATTGGATTAGAAGAGAAGTTTCTAGAAAAGGAGAGAGAAAGAAAAATGGCAATCAGATTCATTGTATTTGATGGATCAAATTGTAAACCCTGAGATTTACGGTGATGCTTAAGTGGCAAAAGATCAAGACTACCTATTTAAGGAGGTATAAAGGTGAACTTTCTATATGGGCAAAGAGGTTATGCACATGTGAAGGAGTTCCAGAGAGTTGGAGTTATTGTTGATGTTATTGACTAGAGAATCTAAGCAAAAGGCTGAATCAAGTTGAGAAGAAGTGAAGTGTGATTGCTTGAAGAATTTCCAAGTGAATCAAAATTGAGATGACAATGGAGGCTAGATAGTGAATCAATACATGAGAGTTGAATAGAGATCTATACATGCAAAGTGAGTTGTACTTAACAGATCAAAGATCCTATTATTACTTTCTAACCATTGTCAATAGTATTTGAAATCCTTTAATCAAGGTTGACCTAATAGTCATAGTGACCTAGCAGTCATATGTAAATCCTTTAATAGGGTGACATTATAATGGAATGTTCAAATGTCCTCTAACAAGGCTACTCCTAATAGGGTGATTATATCCTTTAACAATGTCACATTTAACTATGTATTGTAACCTTTAACAGGGTTGACTCCTAACAGTCGGTTCACTTTAGAAGAGTGAAAATTGGTGACATGTTGCTAGTGGTTTTTTCCAAATTGTGTTTCCATGTTAAATACTAGTGTCAAACTTATATGGATGTTATTATAATGTTTTACTAATTAATGTTTACATTTTGCAAGTTTGTTATTTTAGAATAGTGGATAGTTAGCTAATGTTACTACAAGTTTATAGTAGAGATCGAACAATGAAATGATAAGATTTGAAGTTGATTAACTATTTATTTGTTCAATTGGTACATCTGGATCTTGGATAACTGATTCATAGCCCCCCGCCCCCCAGTTATTCTAAATATTCTAACAACACATTCAAATCCCTAGGTAACCCAATCCACATTTGGTCCATTTCAATTAGTGTTTACAAATCTAAGAAATCAAGGAAGTGTGCGAACAAATTCTATGTTTCATCTTTGCAATTCTTTTTGGGGCTATTCCTTTCAACTCCAAGCGAGTTAAGCTGACTATAGCCTCACTTACCCTCTCTATTGTCATCATCCAAAATATCAGTATTTGATGCCCCAACAAACCACAACATTCATTTTCAAATAAGATTTTTGACCAAATAATAGTCTAAACATTCATAACAATGGGAAGCCGAATGAGTTTTGACAAAACTAGTGGAAAAAAATAATGGTTTTAGCTTTATTAAAGTATTGAGCATTAGGAATCAATTTTGCATGCATGCCAATGAATGTAGGAAAAATCTTGAGAATAATTGTGCGTATTATGAACATATTAGTTAATTACCCTGTTGTTTATATAATTTGTGTTAATTCAATTCATTTATGTTGTGTCTACCATAGTACTTTTTTTTAATATTAGGCTATAGGTTTCATTGACACATCAATTTTGTATAATTTGTAGATGCTTAAAATCATCCCAAACACTATATTAATTTATTTAATATTTCCTGTGACATTCTAATTAATTAATTATTAATTAATTATATTTATCATATTCTTCTACTTACTTAATTAAATTTATTTAATTAAATAGGTTCATTTCCTAATGTATTTAAATTTAAATACTTCCCCTCTAATGTATTAAATTCATTTAATGCATAATGCTCCATAAATCCCCTTTTAAATAAATTCTAATTTATTTAATTCCCTCCACTTTATTAAATTCTTTAATCCTATGATTAAGTCAAATCCTATTTAATCTAATCCTAATCCCATCCTTAAACCTAGTCTACAACCATCACTCTCATCCTTCTAAGCCTACCCACTACTTAATCCCACTTATTTATCTTAAACACCTTTCTAAACACCTTTTTAGCTCCTAAGTGTTTGCTCACACATGTGTGAGAAGCTCATGATCCAATAAAGCTTCCACTTCATTTACACCTCTTACACCTTTGTCGCCCACTCCTTCCCCCAAGGTTGCTCACACGTGTGAGCACACCTTGAGCCTCTCAACCATAAAGGCTCTTTTTAACTTTTCCATGGCTTGTCTTTTAGCCCATGTATCTCTCTTGTGGCATCTATGTGGATGCCACATAGATGCCACCTCCCCAAGGCCTCTCTCAAACCTATAAATAGAGCCCTTGTCTCAAGCATTTTTCATCTCCCTCATTTTCATTGTTATCATGTTAGTTTAGAGTTAGAGCTTTCTAGTGATTTTAGTGATCTTCATGCATTGTTGCTAACCCTTGGTAGTTTCTAGATTTCTCTTCATGCTTGCATTGATAGTTTAGTTTGCTTCCTTGCATTCACCTCCACTTCCTAGAGTGTTTTGAGAATGGCTTCTTTCATAGCCTCCTCTTGAAACATTCCACTCATCTTAGTTAGATTTATACCTCATCTTGCATTGCATTTCAAACTCTTTTGGGATTCAAATTGTTGTGTTTGGGAGAGCACATCCACATCCCTCCACTTAGAGCACGCCAACAAGGTTCACATTGGGTGCCCTTGTTGAGCTACTCTGAGGTTGCATGGGAATAATATTTGTCAATTATTTAGTTTAGTAAAACACAAGTTGTTTAGTTTTTTTTATTGTTTGAATCCTTTCTATATGAACATGTACAACTAACTTTTCCTTGTTTGAGCGTGCTCCCAATAGGTAGGTTTTTCACGTATACATAACTGTTGGGGTGAACATTTTAGGCCATGAGAGTTTTACATGCATGTACAAAGGCTTTATAACTTCAGTCATGGGGACAACAACAACACACTCTCTCTAATAAGTGCACTTGATGTCACTAAAAGAAATGTGGGTAACACTATTAGTTTGGCTGGGGCTTTCAAAACCTATAGAAAATGTTGCCAGTGGCTTGAGCACGTGCATGGTTGCTTAGTCAGAGCTTCATCATGTCATAGAAAAAGCATATGAATGGGCTAATTGTGTGGATGGAAGGAATTTTTTTAGGCAACCAAGCTTGCAAATAACTAGTGGAAAAGTGGAATGTTGTAGAAGGTTGTAGAAGAGAATATTCTAGAATTTATTTTTCTTCTAATTTGTTGTCAAAAATTTAATTTTACCTCTAAGAAGATTGCTTGTAGCTAATAGAAAATTAGGAATTATTGATTGAAAAATAATATAAAAATAAAATGATTTTTAACCTTTACAAACTCATTGATTATGATTGTAAAAACTAATTATGACTACTAGTGAAAACATTAGTTCATTGCCTATAAATAGGCAAGGACTAACAAGAGTGATATGATCTATGATGTAAGTGTTCATTGTACATTTAAAAAATATAAATACTAAAATATTTAACATATTATCCCAAAGAAGGATAGACTAGGGAAGCAATACAATGGCATGTCTCCTTCCTACTTGTGTTACTATTAAGTTCTAGAGGGAAGGTGTCGGGAATGAATAAATTACGTACAGAATTTGGTAAACTATACATAAACCACATGTCCACTCTACACATTCTCTACCCTTTAGCCCATCTTTGAATCATTAAATCTAACAATCATTTGTTGTAAATATTTTATAGTAAAGTTTTAAGGGTTTGAGGAAACTTGATCTTGGGAGTTCATGAAAAACTATAGTTAATATCAAATGACACATTTCCCATCAGATAGGGCCCAATGAGGCAACACCAATCTCATTTTGGTTAAATGCACAATAGTACAAATGATTTTATGTATTCAATCAACAAGAAATGCAACCGGATTTTGCTAATTTTCAAACCCTTCCACTTATTAACATACAGGACAAGCTTTAGTATGTCACACTCGAACCTTCAATGTTAGATTGAAGCCCTAAACAATTATGCTTAATGGAGAAGAACATCTAAATGAAATATGGATTAGTAGGTCTCTGGCCTTCCTCGATTTGGTGTTTAATTGAGTTTATGAAGATCTTTTGTTTGTAAAAAATGATAGGTAAATGTTATCATGGTGCTCTATTTATTGTTCTTGAACCCTAATTTTTTATCATTGTATTCTATTTTATAATAATTCACCTAATTTTCTAAATGTCCAAGTTCTTCTCGACCAACACACAGATAGATTGCCAAGTTTCAAGATTGTGATTGACCAAGACACACATGAGTAGAATAAAATTGATGGGTACATGAAGAAGAGGAGCCATGCCTATTGAAACTCTGACTGGAAGGGCAGAGCTCTGTATTGCAAGCGATGAAATTAGGCCTCTTGTCATGTGTAGAATATAACATAATTTTTTCATTATTTAATCATAGCAAAGTGAATAGATACAACCTTAACTAGCACAATTTTCATGGTGGCTCAAATTCAAAGTAATTTCTTGAGGTCAATTATCAGTCATGATCACACTACTTAACAAAGTTGTTTGAACAATGCTCAGTTGAGGTAGTTATCTATCAATGGTGATTTATAGAACCAAGGTTGTTGATCAATAGCTCTGGCACAAAATTCTTGAATAAATTAATCAACACAAGAACTTTGCCAAAATTTTGAGAATTTTATTTTTTGTCATTTTGTTTTGAGGCAGAAGTTTTTAGAATTGAATTTGCTATTTTTTTGTATCAAAAAATCAATTTTACCCTTAGGAAAATTCAAATCAGCTAATCAAAAGTTAAGAATTAATATCTAAAAATTAATTTAAAATAAATCATTTTTGAACTTTAGCAATTCAGTAATTTTAGATAGAAAAAATTAATTATGGACCATAACTAGGAACATTAGTTACCTGCTTATAAATAAGGCAAGGGGATAAGTGCACCAAGTTTTGGTGCCAAAAGAGCAGGGGGGAGGGTAGGGAGGCAGGGTGGGGTATAAGTGGCCACTTTTTTCTGAAATCAGCAATTTCTAAACTTTGACAAGAGTTTGAAGATAGTTATGCTCAAAATTTTAAGATATGACAAAAAAAAAAAGTAGTAGTCCTTTGAATCTAGTTTCTAAATTACTAAATTTTTTTTCAAAATGGTTTAGTTTTAGGCCCTTAAAAAAGGGGGCCACAAAAAGTGGTACTATTTTTTAAGAAAAAATATAACATAGTGCAAAGTGTGCCCCCCCAAAATTTCAACTTTTATTTTAAAATTCTTTAATCACTTTGGTCAAAAGTTACCTAACACCGTGTAGTTTATCCCAAATTTTTTGGGTAATTTTATAGTGTGTATTTTTTTTAATGAATTTGTAAGTGGACACATCCCAAAAATATGAAATGTATGTGTACTCCCCCTAGAAATTATTAAAAACTAATCCAAAATAAAGACTTCTTTTTTTCAAAGTGTGTAGAATGGAGTCTAGTTTCTAAAAAACCAACTTTTTGCAAAATTTGATGGATGAGCTAAAATCTACACCCCAATTAGTACATGTTGGTTTTTGAGAGAAAATGGACATACATTCAAAAGAAATTATAGTTGAAAGGTTTGAAATAAATTATATGATTATATAGCTAACATAGATATCTATAATATTATGCAACCCGATTTTATCGATTCTCAACCACATGGAAACTTGAAGGAGAGCACAGAAGAAAAATCAAGCATTTTTGTATGCTTGCTGCAAAACATATTTCAGATTAGTTTAGAGCCTCCAAACCTTTGGGTTGGATCCCCAAGGAAAACCCAAGTGTTAGGTGTGGTGGTATCCAATTCTTTAGATGGTGTGTGCATGCAATAATGTGTGCGTGCAATAGTGCGTACGCACTATAGTGTGTGCACACTATTTAATTTTTAAATTCAAGGCTTAAATAGTGCATACATGCTATAGTGCATGCACACTATTTTAACCTTTATTAAATTGAAGGCTTAAATAGCACGTACGTGCTATAGCGCACATATGCTATTTAAGTCTTCAATTTAAATGGAGAGGATGGATAAGGAGAGAGGGAAGGAGAGAGGGTAGAGAGTGATAGAGAGAGAATAGAGGATGGGGAGAGAATAGGGGATATGATGTGGAGTGAGAGAGAAGGATAGAAAGAGAGAAGGGAGAAGGGAATGGGGAAAGAGCATAGGATAGGATGTAGAGAGAGAGAGAGAGAGAGAGAGAGAGAGAGAGAGAGAGAGAGAGAGAGAGGAATTGAGGGGTAGAGTGAGAGAGTAAGAGAGAGTAGGGAATGGAGAGGGACAAAGGGAGGGGGGAGAGAGAGAGAGAGAGAGAGAGAGAGAGAGGAATGGGAGGAATGGGGGTTCAAAGAGTGTGTGGGATAGGATGCATATAAAGAGAGAGAAGGACATAGAGTATTAGATGATAGAGGGAGAGGGTGGGAAAGAGAGGGAGAGGGTGGGAAAGAGAGAGAGAGGGAGGGGGGAGAGGGAGAGGGAGTAGTGGATAGGAAAGAGAGAGGGTGAGATTGATAGGGAGTACATGATGGGGGTTCAAAGAGTACATGGGATAGGATGCATAGGAAGAGAGAGAGGGACACAGAGTAGGGGATGGGAGTGGGATATGGGGGAGGGAGAGAGAGAGAGAGGGAGGAGGGAGGGAGGGAGAGAGAGGGAGTAGAGGATGTGGGTTTAAAGAGTACATCGGATAGGATGCATAGAGAGAGAGAGAGAGAGAGAGAGAGAGAGAGAGAGAGAGAGAGAGAGAGAGAGAGAGAGTAGGGGACGAGGGAAATAGTACGAGATATGATGTAGAGAGAGAGGGAAATAGTATGAGATAGGATGCAAAGAAAGAGAGAGAGGATGGGGTAGGAAGATAGGGGGGAGTGAGGGAGAGGGAGAGGGGGAGAGAGAGAGAGAGAGAGAGAGAGAGAGAGAGGGAGGGAGGGAGGGAGGGAGGGAGAGAGAGAGAGAGAGAGAGAGAGAGAGAGAGAGAGAGAGAGAGAGGAATGGGGGTTCAAGGAGTACGTAGGATAGGATGCATATAAAGAGAGAGAGGGACATAGAGTAGTGGATGATAGAGGGAGAAGGAGGGAGAGATAGAGAGAGGATGGGGTAGGGAGAGAGGGAGGGAGAAACATAGAGGGGAATGTAGAGGGAAGTAGGGAGGGAGCGATGGAGGGAGGGAGGGAGAGAGGGAGAGAGTGAGAGAGGATGGGGTAGGGAGAGAGGGAGGGGAGAAATGGAGAGAGAGGGGGGAGGGAGGGAGAGACTAGGAGTTTCTATTGTTCCATGTAATTTCCAATAGAATTCTATTTCTCCATAGCGTGTACACACTATGGCCTAGGCTCAACAAGCCTATGCCTAGGCCATAGCGCGTGCACACTATTGGAAATTTTGAAGAAAAAAAAGTGTTATCTTTTTGGCACCACAACTTGGTGCATTCGCCTAGGGACTCATAGTATTCATGAATTCCTTTTTGCCATATAATATTGCTTAGTTGTTCACACGTTTCTAGAGAAATGATTCTTTTCTTCTTTTGGGAAATGTATTTTGTGTATGTTCAAAAATAAGAGCTATTTATGGTTTTTTAAAGGAGAAATAAAGAGCTTGTGTGTGTGAATGAGAGAGGGATATTCAGATAGATATAGAGAGGGAGGGAGAGAAATAAATAGATGATATAAGTGAAGTATATATGTGTGTAATTATATTTGAAGCTATCACTTTTGACTTGAGATTTTTGTTGAACAAACAAAATGAACTTCTATTTAATAACCTATCATTTGACCTCATATATATGTATGTATGTATGTATTTATACATACATATACATATATGTTTACACACACACACACACACACACACACACACATATATATAATGCCAAGAGATATTCTATTAGAGGTGCCTATTTAAAATTATATTCAGGTAAAGGTGTAATAGGAATCATCATATAGGAAATATCTTGACGTGTTATATACATATACATATACATAAATACATATTTAAACTAGTGTATGTATGGTTGAATGGATTTTAGGAAGACAAGTGATATTTCATAAATTGAAAGTCAACAAATTAAATAAATAAAATAAAAAGAAGAGGCTCTATTCTAAAGAAAAACTTTCAAATTAAACAAAATAAGCACACAAAAGCCTTGCCTTTAGAGCAAGGAGATGACAATGGATAGGATGATTGAGAAGATGTGTATTTGATGCCTAAATTAACAATCTTCTCTTCTATGGATAAGAGTAGTGTGATGAGAGGATCATATATTTTCTATCTAGAAACTTTGGATTATGAATTGTACAAAATTCCTTTTCAAAACATTACCATGAAATTTTAAATCCTTATAAAGCCAACACCATTGATTAATTGTTATAAAATAACTAAATTAGTTTCTTGTCATGAAATAGAGACACGTAAATCAATGTTTGTAATTGATTATTTTCATGTACACAAATAGTTCATTTCCCTTGAGTTGTTGTAAGGAACACCTCTTGATGTAATTAATGCATGCAAATTGATTGGCCTTCAACACCTCTTCGATTTTTTTTAATAGAAATACAAGAGCAAAACTATATTACTTCATAAACTATCAATTTTATCAAAAGCTGATGACGGGTAAGAATATTTTAAAAATATCAATTTTATCAAAAGCTAATAAGGTGTAACAACTCTGCGAGAAATAAGAAACAATCTAAAACAAAGTCATATGAGAACACAAGTTCAAAGCGGAAAGAGACAAGGTCTCTTAAACTTTGACTTTGACTTTGACTTTAATTTTAATGTACCCATTGCACAAACATGTGTAATTGATTATATAGAGACTAACATAAATTATAATACCTTAATGATAGTATGTTTCCACAATCTATGATTTACTACTATCAAGTTAGATTGCATGAGAGCTTTTCTAAGAATGCCAAAAGATCCAACTTACCATTCACTATTTCTAATTCCAATAATATAAGTAAAAAACTATTTTGAACCTTTTATCAAACTTGAAAAAAATTGCGCATGCACACACACACACACACACACAAAAGCTATTAATGTTTCCATATACATACAATCACAACTTCCTAGCTATTAATGTTTCCATGTATAACACTCACAATTTCCTAGCTATTAATGTTTCCATGTACATTAATGGTTGTATATGTAACAATGTCATGATGCAAATTCAAGTACAAACTGCTAAGGTTGTGCTGGAGGTGAACCACCTTCAAGAATTGTGAACCACTAGGGTAATGTGCCACATACAATTGCCAGAGTGCCATTAGATTCTGCTTCCATAGATTGCACTTTGCCCCATGGCCACCGATGGGGTCACATTTCCTCTGCTTGCCACTCGTAGATGCCATGTTCTCAAGCTCCCCATTGTTCTCCTAGTAGTGAATTTGGTGGCCGACGTTGCCGCTCTGTCTCTCTGCGACGGGGTTATGGCTGGTCCTTGGTTGCTCCTCTTGCTGCTCTTGTTGATTCTAGTTGGCCCTCCTCTAGTAGGGACCCAAAGTGGTCATTCCCTCACCTGGACTTGACGATCTTGTCTTCTAAGGTGGAGGGAGAGAAATATACAAATAATGTTGCTGCTATTGATGATGGATGGGCTCCCCCTAAGTCACCCACTAACCTCGTTGATGCATGAGGTTTTGATGAACGCCATAATCCTCCTCTCTTGACTGGTACTACCTTGACTGTTTATCTTTTAGCCGATAGGCTATTTGTGGGAACTTTGTTCCTAAAAGTTGATATTTTGACGAAAAAGTTGTTAGTTGGCTGGAAAAGTTGTCAGTTTGGCTAGAAAATTGTAAATCCTTTCCGTTAATTATTTACCGATCATTTTTTATCTAACTCCACTTTTAACTCTTATTTTGATATTTATTAGTTGTTATCTCCACTTTTAACTATTGTATTTTTTTATTTTTTCAATTTATTAAAAAACTTTTACTTGTGATCTCCACATTTGCTCATGTTGTGATATTTATTTTTTTAAAAAAATTGATTTAGATTTTAGTTTTTAAATTATTTTAATTAATTTTTAATATTAGTTTAACTTTTTCTTTAAATATTATTTTTAAACTTCTATAATTTATATATTCAATAGAATATATATTTGTTAGAGACATTATTTTTTCATATTAATTTTTTTGTATTTCTCTTATTAATTTTTTATAATAGATTTTTGATTAGGGTTTTTTAAATAATTTTTTTTTCATATTTGATAAATTGAATTTAAATAAATAATATTTATTAATCCATTTAATTATTTTTTTATATTAATAATCAAGGGATCAAAAAAAGAGATTAACAAAGTGAGGACAGGGGGAGCCAGTGCTTTAACCCACCAAAGTAGCACAACTAATCAAAAGCATCAGATTATATTATGTTATTTAAAATGAAAATTATTAATAATCTAACTTATTCACATAAGCTTATATTTTAAATCTCCACTTTTAGTTATTTGTGGGTAGTTTCTATACTTTATTTAATCAATAGAATATTTTTTAGAGACATCATTATTTTTTCATATTATTGTTTTGTATTTTTCTTATTAATTTTTCATAATAGATATTTTTAAATGATTTTTTAAAAAAACATTTGATAAATTGAATTTAAATAAATAATATTTATTAATGTATTTAAAAGATTTTAGTGAATATTATGTTATTTAAATTGAAAATTATTAAAATATAATTTATTCATATAATATTATATTTTAAAGATAATTTTAATATCGAACGACTATCAATTTTTTTTAAATAATAGATAGACTCTCGTATGGTGATCATTGGATCCCTCTTTAAAAAAGAAGACGTAATTTTAATTAATAAAAAGAGACTACTCATCCCGAAAAATGGAAAATTGTGAGAGAAATAAGATGATCTCTTCCCGACGCGTAAGGAATAGGGTTTCATGTTTTACTGCTGCAGACGAAATTGCCCCCTGCTAATTACATTATCCCTTTGGAGGCAAGGCAAGGAGTGGAGGATCTAGTGAGGGTATGCCAGGGTTTCTTTGCAGTATCAAGAGCGTTAGGCTTTGGAGGGTAGGTAAGATTAGATTGAGTGGCGATTGTTTAATCTTCCCGATCCCTCCGAAGCCTTCACTCTTGACTGCACAACCCTGTCTTTCCTTCACGGGCTGTACCAAACGGGCTTCACCGCAAATTATAATATTATCTTCAAAACGGGCTTCAATACATACATGGTAAGTTCTAATAGAATTGATTTTGCGATGGTATGACTGTTTCTTGAAGGCTTTATTTTGCCCCTTTTTCCAAAGAGAATCGGGCTCTTTTCCTCTATGAGGATCTCTGGTAGTGTTTTGAATTTTAGGGTGTTTCCTTTGGCCAACTTTATAATCTAACAAGTGCATGCATCTGAGGATTCTGGGTATTGTTTTTAGGGTTTCTTTGATTGTGTCTGAAAAAATTTCTGGCCGTGTTTCGATTTTTGGTATATTTATGTCTGATGTTAGCGTTGCGATTTTTGCAAAACAAAAGTATACGGATTTAGATCTGTGTACTAGGGCTGCTCCATTGCTGCGGGATGGTTTGAATTTTTTCTGGTTTCTAGAATGTAGAACTGCACCATAGCCATAGCTTCTTTGATTTATCATGTTTAGATTTCTTGCCGCCTTCTACATGGAAGTGGTATTTCTGGATGCAAAGAGAACTTCAGGGTATCTCCATCCAAGTACAGCCTACTGCATATTGTACTGCATATTTTAAGCACGTGATTCTTTTAATGTCCCCACTTTAGTAGTTGTCTAGTTGTGCAACCTTTAGCCTTTTCTTTTCTTTTATTTAATTTTATTTATCCCACATTGTTTGTGTAAAGTGGTCGATCTTATGAAGTAGGAATAAAAGGAGAGCTTGTAGCTATTGTTAGGCACAGTGGAATATGAGAAGAACATGGATGTGTGAGTTACAGATCTGTTCTTGGCATTAGAGGATGTCTATCCTCTGTTGTGACATTTTAGATGTCATTCCCTTGGGGTTTGGCCTTTGGAATTCATTGCTATCAACTTCATTAATAGGCAGCTTGGGCGCATTTTCAGCTACAGGTAGATTGGGTGTAATTAGTGAGTTGAAGAGTTTGTTATGTATTTGAGTTTATGATGCTAGAGTAATTAGTGAGCTTGCTTTGTATTTAATTTTATTAGTTTGAAGACTAATATAATTTCAGCAGTAGTTCAATCTTTAGTTTGCATAAATTCTTTCTTGTTCATGTTATGTGGTTTCAAAATTTATGCAAAAAACATTAAAATCACTATTAGCAGTTGTTTTGATTTTTTGGGCATTTTTTAGGTGCCCACTATAGTGGTATCAGAGTTATAAGTCTTGCCATCCTATGAAGGTCTTATAGGGAATTTGGGACAACTGGATAGAGGGAAAAGTGTTTGACAAAAAGTCAAAACACTAAAATCAGAAATTAAAAGCGCTAAGAATATATGTTTGAGCATGTGACAAGGGCTTTATAATTTTTGCAATACCAGAGCAAGATAAAGTAGGAGTTCAAACTTGCAGAGCGAACAATCTAGTTCATTCGTGTAGAGGGACATACAATCCAGTCATATGGACACAGAGGAGATATTCTTTGAACAAGACAACAGGGTATGGGTGACCGAGATGATAGGGATATAGGACTAGGCAGAGGCAGGAATACCGGTCTAGATTAGGAGGTAATTTTTAGACGGTTACTTGGTACATTAGAGGAGAGGCAACATATGCAACGGGAGCATAATAGGCAAATGGATATGATGTTGCATCTTATGGCTAGACAAATAGGCATATATATAATCTAGGTGATGTCAACAATGAAAACAATAACAATGGGGGGAACAACAACAATAGGGGCAATAATAATGGAGGTCGAGGCAACAACAACGGTCTTGAGAATAACATTAATAGTAATATTGGACATGGCAACAATGGGAATGAGGCTGATAACTTTAGACATGTTGCATGCCCAACTCGAATAGCAAGCTTGAGACGTCTTCTACCCACCTTCCCACATAGAGATCCAGTTCATCCAGTTAAGGAATTGCAGATTATCGAGTTACAGGATCAGTTCAGGAGGGACTGGGAGGCTAGTGTACCGGAGTTTTAGGTAGATATTTCCCTCAAAGGTTATATGGACTCGAGGATGAGACACATCCCTAGATCAGGAGGGAGAAATTAAAACTTTGAGTTGAGAAAGAAAGTTGGGAATATTTCTTTATCTTATTATGATGCTTCAGGGAAGATGACCGCATGAGCTTGGGTATAGAAGGTAGATACATACATGTAGTTGAATCTTATGCTTGAGGAGGAGGCTATAAAGTATGCGGCTATTCACTTAGATGGACTGGCACATGAGTGGTGGCACCATGGCATGGTAACCTTGGGGCATAATCGGATCACATCTGATGAGTTCTCTGAGAAGCTCAGAGAGATTTGATACTAGGGATCTCGAGTTACAATTTAAGGAGTTGGCACAATTCAAGTAGTGGGGATCAATTGAGACATATATTAGTGAATTTCAGAGGTTAGCTGTGTTGGTCACAGATATTTTAGAGGAGGTTAGTAGTGTTGTTTATGGATGGACTCTTAGATCCCTTGAGGGGTTGGGTCAAGGGGCATGACCCAGCTACATTACAGGATGCTACTAAAAAGGCTTGTGACTTAGTACATTTTTCTTTTAGGAGCAAATTTCAGCATAGGGATTCATATATGAAAAAGGACAAAATTTTTTTTCACAAGGATGCTCAACCAAAAAGGGATAAGTTGGATAATGACACCTTGAATGAGTTGAGAAAGAAGAAGCTATGTTTTCATTGCAGAGAGCCTTGGGATTTATCTCATAAGTTTCCTCTCAAGGCTAAGGCAAATCAAATGGAGTATTTCCAGTAGAGGAATCATAGTCAGAGAGGGAGGATCAACACTCTAATTCAGACGAGGATAGCACTACAGAGGAGAGCAGCATTTTTGAGGATGAGAAGTCATTGACATGATTAACGGGGGCTCAAAAGGCAATCACATTTAAGGTTAGGGGTACTATCTAGGAGCAGAAAGTGATCTCACTCATTGACACTGGGGCTACACATAATTTCATAGATGCACAATTGGTAGCCAAGAGATGTTTACAGATTGAGGAGCATGCCGGGTTTAGAGTCATGGTAGCTAATGGTGACAAATTATTATACACTTGGAAGATATCTAATCTTCACATCAGGTTTGGAGATGGCTATGAGTTGGAGGATGAGTTCTATGTGGTAGACATGGGAGGCTATGATGTCATCCTCGACATGACATGGATGGCCTCGCTAGTCGAGTTCACACTCAACCTAGCAAAATTGGAGATGAGGTTTAAGCATGAGGGGAGAACTGTTGTACTTAGAGGACTTCCAGATGGGAGATGCAGAGTAGTCTCCCTGAGGAGAATGCAGAGACTTTTTCGGCATAATGAAATAGAGTGGGCAGCAGAATGTTTCACTATGCCAACTTCACGGGAGCCATAGGTGAAGAGTCATCCACCAAATATCCAGGAGATACTTGACAGGCACACTAAGGTATTTGGCGAGATTCCACATGGGGCTCCTCCTGACATGGGGATAGAGCATTTTTATTAAGCTCGAGGAGGGAGCCAAACCAGTTATGATTACTCCCTATCATCATCCTAAGAAACACAAGGATGTGATAGAGAAGGCAATTAAGTAGTTGTTGGAGATGGGGCATATCAAGCCTAGTAAGAGTCCCTTCGCTTCAGTAGTAGTCTTGGTAAAGAAGGATGGGACGATGCACATGTGCTTCGATTACAGGTCATGTGCATCGATTACAAGGCATTAAATAAGAAGACCGTTAAGAATAGATATCCCATTCCATGAATAGATGAGCTGATTGATGAGCTGCATGGGGCATGCTTTTTACAAAGATTGATTTACGGTCAGGGTATCATTAGATTAGGATGAGGGTGGAGGACATTGAGAAGACAACCTCTCGGTGTTACTATAGCCATTTCGAGTTTTTGGTTATGCCATTTGGGCTAACCAATGCCCTTGCTATGTCCTAGAGTTACATGAATTAGGTATTCAGGTGGCAGCTTATGAGATTTGTCCTGATTTTCTTTGATGACATTTTAGTCTTCAGTAAGACTTGGGAGAAGCATTTACAACATCTTGAGATGGTGTTGTCCATTTTGGAGAAAGAGTCACTATATGCCAAGGAATCTAAGTGTGAGTTTGGGTTAACTGAGCTAATATACCTTGGGCATATCATCAGCGTAGTAGATGGAGTTTGGGTAGATCCTGAAAAGGTTAGAGCTATTGTTGATTGGCCTACTCCTACGAACCTCACACAACTTAAGGTGTTCTTTGGTCTCTGCGGGTTTTATAGGAGATTTGTTAAGGGATTTTCATAGACTGCTGCAACCTTGACAGACCTTACCAGGAAAGGAGCCTTTGTATTGACAGGGGAAGCTTAGAGATGCTTCGATCATTTCAAGAAAGCGATGTCATCATGTCTAGTATTAGCTCTATTGGACTTCATGAAGCCATTTGAGCTTCATTGTTATGCATTAGGTGATGGGATTGGGGTAGTCTTGATGCAGGAGAAGCATCCCATTGCTTTTGAAAGTAGGAAGCTCTGTGGAGTGGAGAGGAGCTATTCCATCTATGATCGGGAGATGTGGGCTATTATGCATACATTGGCCAAGTTTCAGTCCTACCTAGTTGGGGGGAAGTTTGTTATCAAGACTGATCACAACAGCATCAAATACTTCATGAGCCAGCATGATTTGAATGATAGACAACAGAAGTGGATTACGAAGTTGTAGGCCTATGACTTTGACATTGAGTTTGTTAAAGGTAAGAAGAATGTGGTGGCAAATGCTTTATCTAGGAGAGCTCATATTTGTGCTCTAGCTGAGATTACAAGAGATTGGAGAAATAAGATTACAACTGAGTATGCGAGGGACACTTGGGCTTCTAGAATGATTGCAGGCACCATACGAGATGATCATTCCGTGGTGATGGATGGATTGATCAAGTTCCAGGGTAGGATATATTTGATTCCTTCATCATAGTTTAGGGAGGTAATACTGAAGGCATTTCATGATGCACCTACAACTGGACATCCAGGGGTCTTTAAGACCTACAGGTAGATCCATGAGCGGTTCACATGGAAAGGGCTCAAGGATGATGTTCAGAAGCATGTCAGGGAGTGTGCAGTTTGTCAGCAAAATAAGGGAGAGCACACATATCCTGCAAGGTTGTTACAACCTTTACCCATTCTGGATGGGAATTGGGAAAGTATTTCTATGGACTTCATCACTGGGTTACCATGAGTACAGGGGAGAGATTGCATCTATGTGGTAGTTGATAAGTTGACGAAGTTTGCTCACTTCTTTGCTATTCCATCCACCTACATAGCAGCACAAGTGGTCGATTTTTTCTTTGGAGAGATATTCAGGTTACATGGGCTACCTAGTTTCATTGTCAGTGATCGGGATAGTAAATTTATGAGTGTTTTTTGGCAGGAATTGTTTGGATTGTGTGGTACAAATTTTACACCTAGCACTAGTTATCATCCACAGATAGATGGGCAGACAAAGATTGTGAATAAATGGTTGGAAGGATATCTGAGGAACTATGTAATTGCACAACAGAGGGCTTGGGTCAAATGGCTTCATATGGAGAGTACTGTTATAACACCACTTATCATATGTCCATCAAGATGACTCCATTCATGGCACTGTACAGTTATGAAGAACCTAGTTTCATGGATCTAGTATTGGGGGATAGTAGACTGCCAAAAGCAAAAAACTTCTTGCAGGATAGTCAGGATATTTTGAGGGTGTTCAAGGAGAATATACAAGAAGCCCAAAATCAATAGAAATTGTATGCTAACCGACACCGGACAGAGCACAGCTTTGAGGTTGGGGTTATGGTTTGCTTGAGGTTACAACCATATAGACAATCATCACTCAAGAAGAGTGGAGCAGAGAAGTTGAAGCCTAGGTTTTATGGCCCCTTCGTAGGGTGGGCGAGGTTGCCTATGAGATTGAGCTTCCGGAGGGCAGTTGGTTGCATAATGTGTTTCATGCATCAAGGCTCAAGAAAGCCATTGGTCAGAGAGTTGTGCCTTCTGCAGATTTGCCACCATTGGATGAGGAGGGGAAGCTTGTATTGTTTCCTGAGGCTATTTTGGAGACCAGGGAAAGGACTTTGTGGAATAAGGTGATTAAAGAATACTTAGTTAGATGGAGAGACCTGCCAGAGGAAGATGCTATTTGGGAGAGTGAGCAGGTGTTACAACAAATAGGACTGAAATTGCTTGAGGACAAACAATTTCAAGGGGGGCGGACTGTAATATCCCCACTCTAGCAGTTGTCCAATTGTGCAATCGTTAGCCTTTTCTTTTATTTAATTTAATTTATCCCACATTGCTTGTGTAAAGTGGTCGACCCTTTGAAGTTGGAATAAAAGGAGAGCTTGTAGCTATTGTTAGGCATGATGGAATATGAGAAGAACATGGATGTGTGAGTTACAGATCTGTTCTTGGCATTAGAGGATGTCTGTCCTCTCTTGTGACATTCTAGACGTCATTCCCTTGGGGTTTGGCTTTTGGAATTCATTGCTATCAACTTCATTAACAGGCGGCTTGGGCACATTTCCAGCTATAGGCAGATTGGGTGTAATTAGTGAGTTGAAGAGTTTGTTATGTATTTGAGTTTATGATGCTAGAGTAATTAGTGAGTTTGCTATGTATTTAATTTTATTAGTTTGAAGACTAATATTATTTGAGCAGTAGTTCAATCTTCAATTTGCATAAATTCCTTCTTGTTCATGTTATGTGGTTTCAAAATCTATGCAAAAAACATTAAAATCACTATCAGCAGTAGTTTTGATTTTTTGGGCATTTCTTAGGTGCCCATTACATGTGATTAACTTTTCTAGAGAGCATGGCTTTCTGCCTCAAGACCTGCTTCAAGAATCTTCCCTAAGAATGGGTCCTTGTTTGAAAAAATGGGATCAATTGGAAACAAATTACATAAGCCTAAAAGTCTAGTAGTCCGAGTCTATTCCTTAGGATACTGTAAAGCCACCAAAAATTTCTGAGGATTGTAATGAAGTCCCAATTTCAATTTTGCTACTCAGCTTCCATATGCACTTTTTTGAAACCTACCTTCATCTTGCAATAATGGCGACCTTATGCAAACCTGGATTACTAAAAAGCTTGTTTTCCCTTTCATTTTTATACTTCACTTTCAAACATGTTTGCTTTCTTGAAATTCCCGACCTCTTTGCAACCCAGAAAACATTCAAATACCATTGCAAGAGCTTGAGATTTATGCACTGCAGTCAACAACACCTGTAAGTTTGGTAGGAGGGCATTTCATGTGTCTTCGTTATGGAGGCCATTGGATAAGCTAAGAAATGCTACAATGGTCAACCAACCATTTTAACACTTTAAATAATTTTAAAAAAAATTGGTACATAGCATTCTGCATATTAAGTTTGCAAAATACTCTTAAATTTATGTTCCAAGAGCATATTGCAGTCTAGTTTTCATAATCTTTGAATTAATTGATGATTTAATATGTTCAAATTAACACCTTGATCTCTGCTTTGCTTAGAGGTACAGTTTGTGTTCAGGTCTTTGGCTGGTTCCTCGCTGGGTTCTGCCTTGGCCCTTCCTGGGGGATTCCCAAGGGCTGACCCCATCTCCTCCCCCCCCCACCCCACTCCACCCCAACAAAAAAAAAACTAAAACAAAAAAAAGAGATATTCAAGTTCAACGTAAAATTCATTGAATAAAAATTCAGATTTTTAGAATTAAACATCTACAGATAAACATTTCTGCTACACAACAAACATTACAGGCTTGTATTTTATGGCTGCAAATAAATTGCTCTGGGCAGATTTTGACAGAATGCTACAGGCAGCTATAGGCAGTTGGGAATCATGCTGTTTTGCAAAAAAGTTGATGCATTATCTCCTATGTGCAGTTTTATTTATACCATGTTATTCTATGGAAGTTTCTATAAGTAGCTATTGGCATATTTTGTTTCAGACATGTGTTACAAGCCTCCTGCCCTTTTCTTCTTTAAGAGCTTTCTGATCTTTTGATTCCAGCCTTCTGATCTTTCAAGTACCTCTGCCCATTCCCACTTGAAGAGTACCCTGCAGTTTCCTCTTTCTGTTTTCTCAATGAGCCTCCCTTTTCTTACAATTGGAAAGCCAATTTGAATATTGGTTTCCCAACAGTTCATTTCTTGTTATTCTGGTTGACTCTTTACTTCCTTGTGAGGTTTCTCGATCTCGTTTCCATATGATGACTCTTCACCTTTCTTTGGTTTGTGGGAAATTGCTGCTTTGCTTCTAACGTAGTAGACTTGAATGTAACTGATGTAACTGCTGTTAGATGCCCACTAGTTATGAAGACTGATGCTTTTGATGGAGAAGATTATAGAGGGAAATATTGATTCTCATTTTGAATTTCCGTTGTTTAATCGCATTTTGAGACTTGAGAGTATTTTTGGTTTTGCAAGTTATGAACAAGGGTGTTTTAATATTCAATTTTATTGCCAATTATGTGTATCACTTATAAATTTTGACATATGTATAATTCGTTTTTGTGCCTAAATGAAAAAAGTTGCTGCACCACAGCTGTGCTGAAACTGGTAACTTAGTTCAAAACCCTTGGGCAAATTGATTAAATGTGGAATTTTAGTCATAACTCATAAATCGTAAGTCTGTTATCTAATGTGCAAATGGCTGAAAATATGAACTGTGAAAAAATATGGTAAAAGATTCAGGTTAAAATAAATGAGAAAACAATAAAACTATTGATGCTCTAGGTGAAACAAAAATATTGACTAAGCATGAAAATGTCTAGACCTTTGTTGGAACCCTGCAAGAACATTGAAACCTAACAAATTATTAATATGTAAAAACTATAGCAATGTTGGATCATTACAGAAAATTGTACCTTGGCCCTCTTAAGTAAAAATTCTGAGGACTTGGATATCCTTATTATTACAATAATAGATAAGACGTCTCTATTATTAGTTAATGGTTATCTTGTAAATATCTTTAGCTTTAGTTTGCTTTCGTTTTTTGCTTTTTCTGGAATAGAATGTTTCTATTCTTTACGATCGTTTCCTAAGGAAACATCGTCTCTTTCTTTTGTATAAATTGACCTTTCGGTCTCTGTTATTAATAAGCAAGTATTTACCAATTACCTTGTAATATGGTATCAGAGCTAAATACTTAAATTTTTTCGGAAAAATTTATAATTTCTTCTTGAAATTATTTGTTTAAATTTTTTCAAAATTATTTCAGCTAATTTCTCCAAAACCCACCTAGGGTTTTTCTGCTTGGAGAAATTCCCGAATTACGGGTTTGCAAATCGCGTGGAAATAGTGGCCATTTTTTGAAGACTCGCGTTTTTGGGGTGAAAATCTGCATGTTTCTGTATCAAATCTTCATGCTCTTAGCCGTCTCAGTCTGTCATCGTGCTCTGGGAAGCAGATTCGACCATTTTTCATCAAGAAATTTGAAGTTTTTTCAAGCTTTTTTCAGCTAGGGCCGTTTTTTTTCGAAACCCTAATTTTTGGGGTCGAAAATTTTTTTTGTTTGCAGATTCTTGGTGGGTTTTTCGAGAGCTCAATTGGGTTGTCGTCCGTTTTTTCTGGGTGCCTCGATTTTTGTGCCTCAATTTTCGAGCCAGCAGATTTAGAAAACGATAGCAGATTCCTTCTGGGTTTTTCGAGCTCTCTTTTGGGTCATTCTCTAATTTTTTTGGGTCTTCCGTATTTTTGCCTCGAAGAACATGCCTTCGCAGATTTTCACAGCTTTTCATTGAAAAACGTGCCATGGCATCTCTGACAAATATTCTGCTCGAGCATAATTCCAAATTCAATGGTCGCAATTATGGAACCTGGAAGCAGCGCATCATCGCAATCTTCGAATATCGAAACACCGATCAACTTGTTCTGCTTCGTCCGACTTCTCCGGGTCCTGATCAAGATACATGGGATCTGAACAATCGAGAGGCAGTAATGCTTCTCAAACTCTCCGTAGCTGATGACCAGCTTTCTCAGATTCCATCCGGCAAGACAGCGGCCGAAATATGGACACATCTAAAAGGTCTTCATGAGACTTCCGACAAGAGCAGAGCCTTCTTTCTGAAAAACACTCTGTTTTCTATTGTCATGGATGAGCGCACCTCGCTCCAGGCACACCTGAATCGGATTCAGGAAATCCGTGATCAGTTACTTGCCATCGGTCGCAAGATGGAGGAAGAGGATATTGTGGTAATCACTCTTCGGAGTTTACCAAATTCCTATGAGCATTTTATCGAGACTCTCAACATCACATCTACTGGTGTTGATCTAAAGTTCACTGATCTCTGCACCCTGCTACTTCAGCAAGATCGGTGGAAACAACAGTTCAGTAGCAGCTCCAGTTCCACCTCCACTGAGCAAGCCTTTGCTGCGAAATCCTTTCAGAAGGATAAGGGCAAGTTTCAGCAACCATCTCAGCAGAAGTCTTCTGCTCCAGCATCCGATGGTACCAAAAAGAAGAACATTCAATGCAACTATTGCCACAAGTATGGTCACATGAAGGTTGCATGTCGGAAACGCTTAGCTGCCCAGTCTAAGCAATCAGGTTCGCAACCCAAAGCGAACAGTGCAGAGCACACTGAGCAGGTGGAATCTGCCTTTTACGCCTTCATGGCTAAAAGACCCGCAGATCATGTACAGTCATCTGCTTGGTACATTGATTCAGGTGCCTCTCGACATTTCACTCACCGCAGAGACTGGTTTACTGACTACCAGCCTTATTCAGATTCTGTTATCTTTGGTGGTGGAGAAGAGTACACGGTTGTTGGTAAAGGCAACATTCAAATTCAGTCTGTTGGGAGGAAGCTCATATTCCTTGATGTGTACTACGTTCCAGGGATGGAACTAAATCTACTCTCGGTCAGTCAGTTGCTGCAACATTCTCCACACTTGGCAGCCACCTTCAGTTCACATCAGTGCACCATCACTGATCGGGCGACTAAGTCTACTATTGCAGTTGGTCTTGAGGATCATAGTCTTTTCAGACTTACTGATTCTGGTGATTCTCAGGACTTAGCTATGGCTGCTCGGCGATCTTCCATCAGCTCACTTTGGCATCAGCGATATGGGCACTTAAATGTGCATTATCTCTCACAATTTTCTCGAGATGAGCTTGTTCTTGGTTTGCCAGAGATTCAAACCCAACACCTTGGAGTTTGTGACGCATGTCAGGCTGGGAAGCAACATCGCACACCTTTCCCCAGTGGCGATTCTTGGCGAGCTTCTCAAGTACTTCAGCTTGTTCATGCTGATATCTGCGGCCCTATGGCCACTCCTTCTGTTTTTGGGTACAAGTATTTTCTTTTGTTTGTAGATGATTTCAGTAGAAAAATGTGGGTGTATTTCCTTAAAAAGAAATCCGATGCATTTATTGTATTTCAGAAGTTTAAACCCTTAGTTGAAAAAGAGTCTGGGAAATCTATTATTACTCTTAGATCAGACAATGGGGGGGGAATTTTGTTCTAATGTTTTCTCCAGCTTCTTGGATACACATGGCATCCAACGCCAGTTCACCACACCCCACACGCCACAACAAAACAGTGTAGTTGAACGTCGGAACAGGACAATCACCGAGATGGCTCGTTCCATGCTCGAACACAGACATGTTCTGAAGCGTTTTTGGGCAGAAGCAGTTAACACTGCAGTTTATCTATTGAACCGGTCACCCACAGTGGCGGTCAAAGGTAAAACTCCGGAAGAGGCCTGGTCAGGTCGCAAGCCCAGAATCAGTCACCTGAAGGTTTTTGGCTCTCTTGCTTTTGTTTGGATCCCTGATGCTTCACGCACCAAGTTGGATGCCAAGCGTTAGAAACTGATGCTTGCTGGATATAACAGTCTTCACAAAGCCTACCGCCTTATTGATGTTGAGACATCTAGTCTCATATACAGCCGCGATGTAGTCTTTGATGAGCAGCGAGGACCATTCATGCCTGTTTCTCCTGTTCCTGATCCAGCAGACCAGCCTATGCAGGTTCATGATTTGGGAGTTCGACTTCCATTAGGTCCACCTGATGGGAGGGCTCCAGTAGCTCCTACAGCTCCAGTCCTGCCAGTGATACCTGTACAACCACCTCCGGCTTCTCCTGCAGGATCACCTCATTTTGAAGATGCTTCACCTGAGTTTGATCCAGATTCTTCTGATCAGGATCCTGCTGATCAAGCATCTCCTAGTACTACTGTTGGTCATTCTCCTCTCCGGCCTAATTGGTGGGCTAAGACACTTGCTAATCTTCATGATGATGAGCTCATTGATGGGAGAACTACTCGGAAAAAGAGCAAAACTATAGATTCTGTTAACTTTGCTCTTATGGCCAACATTCACAGTGTGTTTGAACCTCAAACATATTCCGAGGCTAAAGGAATTCCAGAGTGGGAACAGGCCATGCAATCTGAACACTAGAGCCTGCTGAAGAACAACACTTGGGTCCTTTCTGATCTTCCCCCAGGGAAGAAACCCATTAGCTGCAAATGGGTCTACAAAATCAAATACAAATCAGATGGTACTTTGGATAAGTACAAAGCTCGTTTAGTGGCAAAGGGCTTTTCTCAGCGTCAGGGCATTGATTATGAGGAGACCTTTGCTCCTACTGCAAAGATGAGCACCATCAGATTAGCCTTAGCCATGGCAGCACAGTTTGGCTGGAAGGTCCATCAGATGGACGTAAAGAGTGCTTTCCTGAATGGTGATCTCCATGAAGAGGTCTACATGACGCAGCCTCCTGGTTTCAAGGTTGCTGGTAAAGACCATCAGGTTCTCAGATTGGTAAAAGCTCTCTATGGTTTGAAGCAGGCCCTTCGGGCATGGTACATGAAGATTGATACGTACCTCAGTGATCAAGGCTTCAAGAGGAGTTCTTCAGACTCAAATCTGTACATCAAGACTACTGACAGTGACATCATCCTTCTGGTTATCTATGTGGATGATCTGATCATCACTGGCAGTTCGGCATCTTTGATTCAGGGAATCAAACAACACTTATGCCAGTCTTTTGATATGACTGACCTTGGACTCATGCATTATTGCTTAGGTGTTGAAGTTTGGCAACAGTCTTCTGGTATATTCATCTCTCAGTCCAAATATACCAGAGCCTTGTTAGACAAATTCCAAATGCAGGATTGCAAACCTGCATCTACACCTATGGAGAAAGGTCTCAAGTTATCAGCCAAGTCTGATTCTCCTTCCGTTGATGATACTACGTATAGGCAACTAGTAGGCAGCCTCATCTACCTATCTGCTACTAGGCCTGATATCAACTTCGCAGTCAGCTATATTTCACGCTTTATGACAGCTCCTAAGGCCGATCATTGGGTGGCAGCAATGCGTGTGCTTCGTTATGTGAAGGGCACTTCTGATTATGGACTTCTGTATTCTCGGAGTTCTAATCCTAAACTCAGTGGGTTCACAGATTCAGATTGGGCAGGCTCTGTTGATGATAAAAAGTCAACATCTGGATATGTGTTCAGTTTGGGATCCGGTGCAGTCACATGGACCAGCAAGAAGCAGCAGGTAGTTTCTCTCTCTTCTACAGAGGCTGAATATAGAGGGACTGTTAAGGCAGGATGTGAAGCTGTCTGGCTTCGTCGGATGCTTGGGGATATGCAGATGTCACATGCAGGACCGACTACTCTGTTTGTTGATAACGAAGGCGTTATCAAGTTAGCACGGAATCCAGTCTTCCATGAACGAACCAAGCATGTGGATGTTCATTGTCATTACATACGACAGCTGGTTGAAGACGGGACTATAGATCTGCAGTATGTTCCTACCTCAGATCAGACTGCAGATATTCTCACCAAGCCTCTTGGTCCTGATAAGTTTGTCAAATTCAGAGGACAGTTTGGTGTGTTAGGTAGATTAACCATTAAGGGAGGGTATTACAATAATAGATAAGACGTCTATTATTAGTTAATGGTTATCTTGTAAATATCTTTAGCTTTAGTTTGCTTTCGTTTTTTGCTTTCTCTGGAATAGAATGTTTCTATTCTTTACTATCGTTTCCTAAGGAAACATCGTCTCTTCCTTCTGTATAAATTGACCTTTCGGTCTCTGTTATTAATAAGCAAGTATTTACCAATTACCTTGTAATACTTATATCCAGTTATTGAAAAAGAAACCTCAAAAATAGGAAAAATTCTCAATAAATCAGAATGATTTACTACAGTGTCTTACTTAAATAAACTAATGCTGCATATTTTTCCTAAACCGGGGGATTTCCAAAATTCTACATCAAAATCTCAGCCTCCCATAAAACCCTGTGAACCTCCTTGAATGAAAAAACACTCTTATGCTTTAATTTTTTTATAGGATTTCACTGATATGTTAATACTTAGTCTTGTCTTGTCTTGTCTTGTAGGTCTTCATGTCTAGAGCTAGAGTGATGAAGTACAAATTTCAAGGGCTGTCGTGACTTGGGATTTTTCCTTCAGCAAAGCCTAGAGAATGATACATGTCTCTGCACAATGTCCTGGATGGGTGATAGCATGTGCTAAGGCATATTACAAGCAAAGGTTGAAGTTTCCGACTCCTGAAAGGAGAGTGATTATGGACAAAACACCAGCTACATTGGTAGAAAACTTCTGTTTCCCCTTTCGTGCAAAGGTAGTTTATTTGAGAATGGCTTCAGTACTAGAATATTGCAATCAGCAACCAGATACTACAGGGAAATTAATAAATTGTGGATAGTCACTGCTAGATAAGCAATTTTAGAAAATCCCAAGACATGGGGGATATGGCAACTCTTTTGAGCGTGATACTCGGACTTTTAATTACTTCAACTTTTGTTCCATGGATCTTATAATACATTACAATCATTCTTGAAGACTGGAAGATGGTACGTTGGGTCTAGCTAATTGTTGAAAATATCAGATGAGTATTTTTCCGAAGTCCAGGTCACCAGAGACTTCTGCATGACATCTTATTTGGTGTATTCTGCATCAAGGAATGCTATATACCTAGACTAAACAAGAAGCGGAATAGTTGAAAGAGCATTAGGAAAAAAATGACTGATTTCCCCAATTAGCACAGGAGGACTCAATAATCCATTTCAAGAGGGACGATGATGCATTCTTAATGTTTAGGGTAAGGACTTTGGAAGGAGACCTCACAGAAGGCTATCACTTAGGCTAAAAAATGATTCAACTGTATATGAAATTAGTTAATATTACCAAATTTACATATACGAGGATGGAAGGATTTACAGGTCCTTCTTACATTACCAAAGTAACCCTTACAAGATCAAACTACTACAATTGACAAGTTAGCTATGTGAGTCTTGTAAGGATCTGGCAGAGAATGATAGGGAAGGATCCAGTTCCCAATAATGACAAGCTCCTTGATTACTGAGTGCCAAAGGTTTATATGTAGAACTAGAGACTCAAAGCTCTAATTTACATTTTCATATAATGGGGACTATATTTGATAGAAAGCAGTAGTAGCTCACATGAAGCATGTACCTCATCTTGAAGACTTCTATTCAGATCGTGCTGATGACAATCAAGGAAGAGAAGATAAATATATTACAGGTGACTGCTTTTGAATTAAAAGCCTCTGGGATATCTCAGGTCCCAGACCAACTATTGGGCAATGGGGAAGTGCTCCAAGAAGCAGGTGATAAAGACCAAGCCTGCCAACAACCCATCCTACCTCTAAACTGAGTTGGAAAAGTTATATCTCTTAATTAGATATCCAAAAAGGTCCTGGAGTACAATCATCTATGAGGGAAAAAGTAAGGTTGAAGCTCTTCCTCAGCAATGAATGTAAGTAAAGAGAAGGAAGTATACAAAGGAACAAGGTCCACAAGTAGCCAAGCTGTCAATATGGTATACAAGAGAAAAGTTGTGCAACTTAACGAAGTAGAAGAAGAGATCCCCCTCAAAAGAAAGAAAAGAGTGAAGATGGTTGAAGCTCCTCCATAGTCTTACTGGAGACTTCAACTGAAGCCGCTCCTTATTCACTCCATCTGGTAGGTATCTCCGCAAGTTATTTAAGCATCCAATGAAGTTGAAATGCTTGTTTTATTGTGTCATTCTCCTTCTCACACTTCTGCCATCATCCCGCTATGTCAACCCATTCATTTCAAACCATCCTTCCACTTGATGCTTCAACCTGATTTATTCCATTCATTTGATTGATCTATGATTCCATAGGATAAAGAGCTACCATAACCCCAAAATTTTTGTGTCTGTCACTAATAAGGTCAATCCACTCCACTTATCCTTGTCAAACATTGACAAAGTGTTGATGTTTTGTAGCTTTACTCAGATAAATTACATCAAGCTATGTGTATTTAAGCTCTTCCTCAGTAACAAATGTAAGTAAAGGGAAGGAAGTATACAAAGTAACAAGGTCCACAAGTAGCCAAGCTGTCAATATGGTATACAAGAGAAAAGTTGTGTAACTTAACGAAGTAGAAGAAGAGATCCCCCTCAAAAGAAAGGAGAGAGTGAAGATAGTTGAAGCTCCAAACTCTACTGGAGACTTCAATTGAAGCTGCTCCTTATATGCTCCATACGGTAGGTATCTCCACAAGTTGTTTAAGCATCCAATGAAGTTAAAATGCTTGTTTTATGATGTCATTCTCCTTCTCACACTCCTACCATCATCCCGCTATGTCAGCCCATTTGTTCAAAACCATCTTTCCACCTGATGCTACAACCTCATTCATTCCATTCATTTGATTGATCTATGATTCTATAGGATAAAGAGCTACCATAACCCCAAAAAATTCTTCTCCATCACTATTAAGGCCAATTCACTCCACACCTGAATCTCCATTATGCTTGTCAAACATTGACAAAGTATTTGAGGAAATGGAAAAATAACAAGCCGAGACAGAGCATTGGGGACTGAAGTTATTATATGTCCTAAGAAGCCAATCACCAGTAGCAGGAGTAGAACAGGACACTCGTCACACACAATTTCCAGTAGACCAAATTGTAGCACCTATTGGTCTAAAGGATATTTAACCATAGGAAATTGTGTGCCTGAGCAATAAGGAGGAAAATATAGCTGATAAAGAATAAGAAGTTATATTGGATTCACAATCACCTCTAAGATTACCTAAATCCACGTAGCTCAAGTTCCAAGATACACAAACAGGTCAGCTATTGATCAAAGAGGAGATGACTGAAGGAGATAGCATTTGAAAAGGTTGGCGAGGGAAGAATGATAAGAAATATTCCAACAAACTGTACAAATACCTCAATCCCCTTCACTGCAATAAATGAAACTAGTTATACAATTTCCACTGTAGCAAATGTAGTAGGTACTGGAAGTGGGTGCTACTCATTCACAATTCTTGGTTACATGTAGCTTCTTGATGTCCACTTGTCTTCAAGCCAGTACTCGATGTAAGCTTGCAAAACTAGCACCTAAGGAATCATGGCTATGATGTAATGTTCCTGGACAATCTGCTGCAGTGGTTTTATTCTGTAGTATTTCGTGTGTTATTCTAGATGGCTAGAAATGAGAGCAATCTTGAATTTGTAATATAATAGCACTTGAATCAAAGATACTATAGTTTTATTGATTTTACTTCAAGAGCTGAAACATTAACTCAACCACCTTATTACATGTGAGGAGGAATCATCATCTCGGTGGAATAACAAATCTGCAACTGGCAAATAGCAGCAAGTGTGGAAAACCTCTCAAAGGTAAACTAGACAGTGTACCAAATAGAGGTGGTGAAAATGCCTGCCTAGGGTAGGTGCTAGGCACTATAGAGTCAAGAAGAACATCAAGCGGCTTCAAACTTAATCAATCAGAGTTCCACAACCTTGAGGACAATTACCACACCCAGAAATCAAGGTTTAGCATCTTGCAAGATTCCACCTATGGTGGCATATAGAAATCATGGCAGATATATTGTTTCATCATTGGCCTCAAACAATATCCCCAAAAGAACTAAAAGTTCTTTATTAAGGAAAACAGGTTTTGAAGGGTGCCTGAAACCTTGTACAAAGCTTAGGATTTTCAATAAGCACAGAACTAAAGATGGAACTGGTTACCCTCTAGGATAGGAGGTAACCATGGTGACAAAACCTATCACCAACAAAAAGGAGCCAAATAATCCAACAATGGGCTCCATCACCTAAACCCAGGCACAACAAGGGAGCTCACGATTTGCTCTTTGATTTAGAGACTCCCTTGCCGAACTTGAGAAACATATCTAGTGGAGGAAGAGAAGGCTTAGATTTCTTTCTTTTTACTGCAATCCATCCATCCCTTCACTCTTGTTGCCTCACCAAGCCAATCTCAAGAAGAAGTAGAGAGGAGGCTAGGGGAAGCAAAAGCACCCAATAGATCAATCTCCTTGGGAGGAACTGAAGAAGACATGCCCCCACCAGGACCAGGAAAAGTAGCTAAATCAGGGACAGGATCTAGACCTGAAGGCCGGACATCCATAGCATCCTATGTCCCGAAGAAGCGTTAGTCGGAGGAGAACCAGCCACAAGGGAAGAGCCATCCTCAGGATCAAACTCAGGGGAAGAGCCATCCTCAGGATCAAACTTGTGCACTGTATAGTGCTCGGAGGAGGCCCCATGCCACCAGGAAGGAGGACGCCTCAGCTTATTCTTCACAGAAAAGCAACGAGCAGCCAAGTGACTTGTCATATGACACTTCTTGCAACAAAAGGGGATACCTTCGTAATCCAGTATTTGAGTCTAGGAGCCTCACGAAGAGGCCAAGTAGATATGCTCAGGGAGGCCCTTTGAGACATCCAACTCAACAAGAATTTGTGCACATGTCGAATGGAGAATATCATAAGTAGCCAAGTCCACAAACAACAAATTTCCAATAGCATTCCCCATAGATTCCAAAACAGAGTCAAGCCAGAGATGCTAGGGAGATTCAGAAGCCTAACCCAAATAGGAACCTTGTTGAAGGACTCTGTCAGCAGGTCAAAGTCCATATGCCACGGTTTGGCCATGAGAGGGAAACGACCTTGCTAAGAGAAAGAACCAGACAGAATAGACTTCTTGTCCTCAGGAGATGCAAATTTGACAATGAAAAAACCTTTAGCAATCGGGAAGATTTGAACGCCATTGTCTAAGATTGGTTCTCAATGCTCGGAGATCCATGCATGAAGAACAGAAAGAGAGGGCCAAAAACCTTGGAATCGGAAAATAGTAGCTAGGGCAGAGAACTCCTCTATCGTGGTAAAAATTTCATTGTCAATATTTTGGTCTAAAACAACCCTAGCAAGGCTGGAGACACTCACCGAAGAGGCCTCTTGGGAACGAGAAGGCCCGAAAGAGAGACCCGCAGAAGGAGTAGCGCCGTGCAATTCGGCCTCAAAAGCAGCCACATCAGCAAATGAGGAAGCCCAACCTTGCAAACCAGCGGAAGAGGCCAAAATAGGGGTGGGGCCGAAGTAGCATTAACACATACGCCATTAGGAGAAGGCACGAGGGAACCCTTCCCTCCAACAGCGCCATCCACCAGAGCAAACCCTAAAGACAACGGAGGGAAATCGACGTCGATGAACACAGATGCAGAAGTGGGAGCCAGGGATGGATCCGCTAATGCACATGTAGGGGAATTTGAAATTCCACTGGGGCGGGAAGCCATCGCCATCAGAAGGAGCAAAAAACTGTGGATCCTAAAGAATTGAAAGTTAGTAACACACCTTTTAAGCAATTCACTTGAATGAATTGTTCCTAGAGTCAACCCACCATAATTAGCAAATATCATTCATCCATGATTTCCCAACAGTTGCTAATGCAATATAATGGCAGATATGACCAATAGATACAACTCTCAATATCAAACTCCCTTTATAGATAGCCCTTATGCCCAGATTACTCAGATCGTCTAGCTCTTAACATGAAACATTAATTTAGAACCAAAGGCTATAATATGGGCTGCCAGTATTGGGGAAGCTTTGATTAATTTTTCACATATCAAATCCACAACAAAGACATATATCAGGCTCAGAAAACATTCTTTTTCCCCAAATAGATATAAGCACAAAATACCTCAATTTAGAAAATATAGACTTAACAAATTTGGCATAGATGTAGATTTTATCACGAATCCACCCTTTTGAAGAACAAGGTTTTCGGCCAGTATTTTTGTTGAACTTTGGAAGTTTTCGTCCTATATTTCTATTGAACTCTGAAAGGTTTTTGCCTTCATAATTAGATCATAAACCGTTTATCATTTTCCTCCACTCACCCTCTTTATAAAGACTTCCAAAAAGCATCTAGCAAATTAGATTGACTAGACTGACTTGCTGATTTTATTATTTATCATATTTAAAGTACTTTTTTTTATTAATTTTATTTTTATTTTTATAAGTAAAAAGCTTTTGCCAAGATTTTATTAATTTTAAATTGTAGGAAATCCATTGGAAAAAAAGAAAAGGGGAATAAAATTCCTTGTCTACAAGGTACTAAAAATGCCCCATTTTATGGAGGGGGTCTTTTGAGAAGACATACCTTCTCTTACAAACATTTGATATTAATGATTAATACTAATATTTAAGGAGGTATAAAGGTAGTAAGGGATCAACACCTTTTAATTGTGATGAAAATGATTCAGAAGCACAAAATGATTGGTGTAGACCCTAGAGAATCTACCATCTAGGGCAATATATTGCATAACTCCCCTAAGAACCATTCACCATATTTACTTGATGTTACGCGAAGGGTTCTATGATTTGTCCATTTTAACCAAATCCGCCTCCTCATCTTTCAATAATTTACCAACAATTTCATAAGAAAACTTCTTGTTCGTATACAATTTTTTCCCCACTATTTGGATACCAGTGGCAGTGGAGATATGCTCTTCTTAAAAAATAACTTCCCTACCACCAATAACTAAAGAATCCTCATACTAATACTTATGAAAAAGCCTAGTAACATGGGGGCTACCTCCATGTAGGCATCCCATGAAAGGGGTGAGACCACCTAACTGCAAAATCTCCCAACCTTGGTTATTGCTCTCTAACTATTACAAGACATAGGTTCCCTTCTCCTTTGTTCACCCATAATTGAAGGCCAAAATCTGTCAATAACAAGCTCAAAAGCTAGGCGGTGAATGAAACTAAAAGAGGAAAAAAAGCCCAAAGAAGTAAAAACAACACCTTTTAATCCAGACCTTGAAAAAACAACCTAGCAGGCGTGTATAATAAAAAAGTAATTATTACAACCCCTGCCAAAAGGACAACACCCTTTCCAAATTCTCATGAATTGATCAATTCAATAGCAATTTTTACTCACCATAAACAACTCCTTCCTTTTCATGAATTATGTCATAAGTGAGGTGAGTTCAGAGGACTCCTTCACTATGCCATGTTACATAAATATTAGAATTAGTCGTCACATTTGCTAAAGAGTCTTCCATGGTTTTTGACTCCCTACAGTTTTCTGAAATATAAGTTTTTCCTCTTGTGAAATATAATGCATTCCAAAGAATGAATGATAACTTTGGCATTGGAAATGATGCTAGATGTTATCCAAGAAGGGGGACTTAAACCTTTTAAACATTCAACAATTTTGCTTGAATCACCTTCAAGCCAAATTTTATTGAAACTTAGGTTCTTAGTCAGAGTAAGGACCTAAAGTGTTGCCCTTGCCTCTATGAAGTGGTTGGAATGAGATCCCAAGGGGAGTGCCGCCACCACAATGCAATGACCTATATAATTTCCCAACACTCCCCCACACCTAGCCAACCCAGGATTACCTTTGGCCACCTCATCGAAGGTAGCCTTTACCTAGTCCTTAGGAGAGAACTTCCATTTGTAGTTAGCTTTGTCATTAACTTTAGGAGAGGGAGAATTGAAGACTTTCTAGATAGTTCTGATGTTGAAAGGGAAGAGGGACTAGTAACGATAATGTTTTCTTGATTGGCCCTTTCAATTTTATAATAGACCACTTCTGGGCTAGCAATTTCGTCTCTAAAAGTTCTATTATTGTGCTCTTTCCAAATACCCCAAAGAACATGGGGGAGTAAGAAGGACCATAATCTGCTAGCTTCCTTCCCCTTGGATGGGCAAGAGCACAGAGTAAAACAAATATAAATAGAGCTAGGAAAGATCCATTAAGTATTAACTCTATCAAAGAAAATGGACTAGACCTCTTGACCATAGGGACAATGAAGGAAAACATGGTTGACAGACTCCTCATCATTCATGCATAAATATCATCTATTAGGGTCCTTTTGGTTGCAGGCATAGGAATTGAGAATAGTAATGCATATTGGGAATAGGAATGACTATTCCAATAAAAACTATTTTTTTTTGAATGGACATAAGCTCATTTTAGGGACAAAATGGGAATATGTATTCCTATTCCCTATTCCAATTGACACACCAAACGGAAAATAGAAAACACATGCCTAATTTCCTACTCCTATTCTAGCAACCAAACATGCCCTTAGGTAAACAACAGTCCCTTTTACATAGATTATCAATAGCAAGGATAGGCCAACCCAAAGGAGACTCATCTGAAGAAGTAAGCAAGTTGTAGGCTAATGAAGTAGATAAGGTTCCAGAGGAGGTAGCTCCCCAAATCATCTCATCCTAACAACTAGGAGAAAGGACCAAAAGGTTAAGTTGATTCATAATAGGAGCAAAATGGGGGGATGTAGAGAGAAAATTGGCCCATTGAGAGCCATCCCAGTAGTCAGCAACATAAGTCCCAAATTTTTCCATGCAAGTTCTCTTCCAAGAAATCAACTCACTATTACTCACAAGGCTCCCACTAGGCAACCTATCATCCTCCCAAAACTTTATATGATTTCTATTTCCAACTTACCACCGCATTCCAAAAGCAACAATACTTCCAGCCTTAAGAATGTTGTTCTAGATAACATAACAAACTAGAATTTGATTATGTAAAATAAACTCCTAGGTATGCCAAATTCAAATACTTGGACTTTAAGATTTCATTCTTCTCACCAACATCATTATAGATTATATAGACTTGCTTGGCCAAGAGGGCATGGTTGAGAACTTTTATTCTTTTGAGACCAAGGCTTCCCCTATGTTTTGGGCAACTAACTTTATATCAATGGATGAGAGGAAGTCTCTTCCTTTCTTCCACCTTGGACCAAAGGAAGTGCTTTAGGATTCTATCAATAGCATCAACATATTTGGAGGAGACCCAGAAGAGACTCAAAGCATAGATGGGCAAATTTGGAAGAGTGAACTTCAAAGGTTGAAGCTTACTAGCCCGAGTTAGGTGAGTACCCTTCCAAGCAACTAATTTTGTGTGAAATCTATCAACCAAACTGCTCCTGAAGGTAAGTAGAGGGGAAGACCGAGGTAAGTCAAAGGAAGGAAAATTATGTGACATCCCATAATATCAGCGATTCAAGCTTTCCTTTCCACCAAAGTGGTGATAAAAAAGATATAACTTTTCTCCTATTTAATCAACTGTCCCATCCATTGAATATAACAATTGAGAGCCTTCTTCATGATTTTAGCCTTCTTAAAGGAAGCACACATAAGAATGATATCATCGACAAATTGTTGATGAGAGAATGAGAGATTCATTGAAGAAGGCTTGACTCCCGAGAGTTGTCTTTCTGAAACCAAAGAGGTAAGGAGTCTTCCTAAGCATTCCACCATAATAAAAACTAAGATAGGGGAGATCGGACCCCCTTGCCTTAATCCCCTAGAAGGTTTGAATAAGGTTGACATGGAGCCATTCACAATACCAGAGAGAGGGAGAGATGAGGAGGTAACCAACTATAGAATAATTTGGTAGACTTTGTTATCAAAATTCAAATGGAGACAAAATTTTATTGAGATAAAGTTAGTCCACTTAATTTTATATAGGCCAAGCCTCATAAAAAAACCTTCATTGTAGGAACCCTCCACAAAGTGAATGATTTCATGAATCGAAATACTAGAGTACCAAATTTGACTCCCAGGAACAATGCTATTATGATGTTGAGAGATGATGGAGCGCGAAATGGACAACATGCTATTAGTAAGAACACATAATTTTATAAAAGGAGTTGCAAAGGTTGATAGGTCTAAACCTATCTATAGCATTCACCCCAAAACTTTCAAATTGAGAACCTGAACACCCCACTCGGGAACCCAAGAGAAATCAACCTAATATGTTATAATGTTTACTGAACCAATTTATAGAAAATATTTATACAACATCATAGTAACAATGCAAAAGCGATATACACCATACACATTAATAACACATGCAACACAAATACATATTCCATTCGTCAAGGGTTCTTTCATGTTGAGTCACATTTATCAAAGTTCAATTAATTAGTTTTAATCTTAAATAAAATGTCCACAATAAATGAATAACATATACATAATCTCATAAGAAGATACATAAGCACAATTGATACAACAAAGTACATCCAATGAACAAAATCCATTGCACATGTCGCATGGTATACAATAATAAATACAAGTACATCAAAATACAAGATACATGATACCTATATAAATCAATTGAATAAAAGTCTCCAAGGTAAGAATAAGAAAGATAATGGTGTAATTGCATCAACAAGCATCCAATCTGCCAATCTGTGGGGAACCCAAATTGTAAAGTCACTCCCTTCCGACCTTGTGGTAACTTAGTCAAACACCACTCCCACTGCTCAGGGAAGATAATGTACGATCCACACACATATAATCAAACCATAAAATCAATCCTATATGTGAGGATCTTGATTGCCAAATCTACATCAAGGGTACACAAACTACTGATAAAGAAAAAATAACCAAAGTCGAAGAGATAGTCAACCCAAAACCAACATCACATACCAAAGATAACAACTGATGCCAAGTACAAATTAAGTATCAAAACCACTGAGATACAATCACTAAAAGAATACCAACTTCCAAATCAAATTCTACATGTCAAAGGCACAATAACCAACAGATAAACAATGGTCATCAATGAAAGTAAATCTTTAACAATAACTCCAATGATAAATACACCACCAAAGGCAAAAAAAAAAATCTATGGAGGAGACTCAGGCTACATAATAGGGAGTGCCATCACATGGTCAAACTAATAGAATTACCTTGGATTGTCTCCCACTAAACCCCAGAACCTCAAGTATTGAGCTATGTTGGATTGGTCACTCCGGACTCCAAATCCTCAATGTGATGCAGCACAAGAATACCTTCTTGTCAAGACGAGGAAACTAGTCATACCTCTCACTAGGTATCATCCCATTCCAGTCCTTAGCCTATACAAGCACTCAAGGCATGAGTGAGTTCTCTAATTTATCTTTTTAATGAGTTTAAAGATTTTAATTATGATGTTATCACTTATTACACAACTTATGATAAGTTATCTTAGTACTGACCACTTCGGGTCTCAGACCCTTATTGTAAGCCACTCCCATAGACATGCACCTAAGACAACCTCTCCTAAGTTCACAAACCACGATGTGTTCCATTTCATAAAACAATAAAAATTGATCTTGGTTCTCTGATAGGCAACCACGAAAATGCAAAGGTTCTCTAAACCCAAGTTAACATATATTCTCAAATTGAATCATAAGATACATCACATCCACTCAAAATAATCAACATAAAAATAAAAAATTCAAAGTCTCTAGTTCACATCCTAACTTGGCCAACTAATAGTTGACATGAAAACCATCACGAAATGAAAACCACAAGTTCAAAAGTAGTACATACAAAATACGAGTTTTCTGTCATATGGTTTTCTTCATTTGTTTTTGAAAAAAATGTCTAGTTTGACTAATAAGACATTTTTAATCATAACAATACCTTTTGTCAAAGGAGAATATCATCTCAAGATTATGCATGTAAAATAATCAATGACATTATTAACCAATTAATGCTACATCATGTTGTGATTTGTTAAATAGTCTACATAAAAAAATTTATTTAAGAAATTCATAGATTCGGACCCATTAATTTAAAATAATAAATTTTGAATTAATAAAATCTAAATTCACTCAATTTATTAATAATACATTTGAAGTTAAATATATTCTAATTATAGCATTTAACTTAAAACTGTTCTTTTTAGACTTTAACTTGAAATGTATTATTTATAAATTTAGTGAATTTATATTTTATTAATTCAAAATTTATTATTTTTAATATTATTAATAAATAAAAAGTTTGTAACTTAAAATAGTTTGTTAATAGTAGAGATAATGATAGTGGGTATGTGCTGAATGTTTATGCTCCTAATTCGAAAAGAGACAGAGCTAGATACTGGGACACGACTAGAACTTTGTCCAACAATTTTTTGTATGGAAGGTGGATCTTAATGGGTGACTTTAATACTCCTCATAAAGTCAAGAGAGAAAAAGAGGGCCAGATGTTGATCTAGACAACATACTGGACCTAATGAACTTTATTAATGACCTAGCTCTTTTCGATATGGATCTTCAAGGGACAAATTTTACTTGGTCAAACAAGCAACCAGGTGGGGACTGCATATAGGTGAGATTTGAGAGAGCCTTGATCACTCTTGATTGCCTTTCTTGTTTTTCTTGCTCTCTGTCTGTTTTGGCCTGAATTGGTTCAAATCACTCCCCTATTTCTCTTAGTTTAGATCTGTTGAATAATAAAAGAAGATTCCCTTTTAGATTTGAGAAAATGTGGATTGTCCACCCTAGCATTTGGGACAAGATTCTTGAATGGTGCTCCATCAAGGTTGAAGGTTCAACTATGTTCAGAGTTGCTAGACAACTCAAGAATATCAAAGACAAGGTCAGGGTCTAGAACAAAGCTAGATTTGGTAATATCTTTGAGACCAAAGTTGGGACTCTGATGGAAATCTCCCAGATTCAGGATTCTATTCAATCTTTGGGCTACGACCATGACTCCATTGAGATTGAGGACCTGCTTACTTCTTATCACATGATATAAGGAAACTTTCTGGAGATAGAGATCAAGTTCTATTTAGTTGCGAGAGGGGGATATAAATACCAAAATTTTCCATCTTACTACCCTCAAACATAGGGTGGCTATTCGTATCTCTAGACTAGTTAAAGATGATAGAATTATAAAAGAGGAAGCCAACATCATCATGGAAGTGAAGAGTTTTTTTGTGGATCTCTCCATCTCCAAAGATACCACAATTGCCTCCAGCGTAATATACAACTGGTCATTGGGGATGATTTGAATAAGAGGGTGATTTCTATCCCTTCAGAGAAGAAGTGAAATTTTATACCTTTTGCTTTGAAGGAGACAAGGATCTTGGTCTGAATGTCTTCCCCTTGTTCTTCTTTCAACATTTTTGAAGCATTGCTAAAGAAGATGTTGTGAAGGAGATTCAAGAATTTTATAGATCCAAGAACTTGTTGAAGGAGCTTAACGCTACCTTTTTGGTCCTTATCCCTAAAGTGGTTGGAGCGAAGAGCATGGAAAAATTCCTTCCTATTAGTCTACGCAACTCTTTTTATAAGATTATATCAAAGGTTCTTATCTTGAGGCTTCTTGAAATCTTGTCGATTATCATTTCTCTTTAACAATTTGGTTTTACCCCTAGAATATAGATTCTTGGTTCCATTATTCTCATTCATGAAGTTATTCATTCTCTTGTGGTGACTAGTAATCAAGGCTTTCTATTGAAACTTGATCTATAAAAAGGCTTATGATAGAGTGAATTGGAACTTTCTTCTGAGGATCATTGCGGCCTTTTGCTTTGATAAAAAGGTTTGCAAACTTATTTATCAACTGATTTCTACTACCTCCCTGATGGTTTTGGTGAATGGTGTCTTGTCCTCCTCCTTCAAATTGACAAGGGGTTTGAGACAAGGAGACCCCCTATCACCTGTTCTTTTCATTATTGCTGCTAAATGCTTAGGGAGACTGATTTCTTCTGACATTAGACTTAATCAAGCTGGCCTCGTACATTGAAACTTTTTCACATCAATAATTTGATTACCATTCTTGGAGGTGAGGCTACCATTAAGGAAGCCAAGAACATGAAGAAGCTCCTGAACTGTTAGTGTTAGGTGACTGACCAACTCATTAATTGGAACAAGAGCTCTTTGTTTTTAAGTTAATACCTAGGTGGACATGCAACATTGGATTGCAGGTATTTTTGGTTGTGACATTGTTACTCTGCCTGCCATCTACTTGGGTCTCCCTCTTGGGCTAAAATCATTGGACTCCTTTTGGAATGACCCAGTAGATAAATTTAACATAAAAATGGTAGGGTGGAAAAATAACATTCTTAGTCAAGCAAGAAAAGTGCAACTATTGAAATCCACTCTCCAAGACATTCCCACATATGTGCTTAGTCTATAATTTGTTGAGGCTATAGAAAGGATTGAAAAAAAAAGCTCTCTAGTATGGAGTTCAAGACCATAAAAGGTTTCCACTGATTTCATGGGAGGACAAGGTCTGTCTGCCTAAGAAGTGAGGGGTCTTCGGTTGAGGAAGATTCATACATTCAACTTGACCCTATTAACTAAACAAGTTTGGATGATCTTTCAATGTAATGGGGCATAGAGTAACATATTATTTTTTCAAAATATCTCTTTAACCATTCCCTTTTTCAAGAGTTTTTGGTTTCTAAGGACATTCCTAAGGGCTCTTTTATTTGGAATAGGATCCTCAAGGCTAGACAGGTTGCGGTGTTGAAGGTTAAATGAAAGCCTAGAAATGGGAACTCCATGAACTTTTAGGAGGATAATTAGCTTCCTCTAGGCCCTCTGGAAAATGTTAATGTATACAAAGATTGGAAGGATTAGTTCGTAAGGAGATTCAAAGGTACAATGGCAAACTAGTGGAGGGAAAATAGATGGGTTGACTTGGGTACTTTCCCTACCCTCCAACCTCTTAAGCCTCTTTTATCTTCCATCCTAAATGATAATCTTGATTCTTTGGTTTAGGAAGCTTCCCCCTTGGGGTGCTATTATGCTGTTTCTTCTTACCAAGCTATGGTTGGTGATCTAACAGAGACCCTTTGTTGGGAAAGAGCTTGGATTTCGACCCTCATCCCCAAAATTAACATATTTTTTTGTATCCTCCCTTACAATAGAATTCTTACCATTGACAATCTTTGTAAAAGAGGCTTCCAAATCCCAACATGTGTATTTTTTTTTGCTTAGAAGTGGAGAATGTGAGTCATGTTTTATTCATCATCCCTTTGCTAGAGATATTTGGGCTTTCTTCCTAAACAATTTCAACATGTCCTAGATCTTCCTAGTAGCTGTTTTTGATTTCTTCTCTCAATGGTCCCCTCCCTGCTTGGCCTATAAAGATTTTAAACTTCTATGGTATTTATCCCTCTCTCATATGTCTAGGTATCTGGAAAGAAATGAATAATATAATCTTTATAGACAAAGTGACCCCTCCTAAGGTGGTCTTCTCTAAAATTGAGAATGCTCTTGCTAAGAACCTTACCATCTTTGACAGGGACTATCGAGAATATGTTTTTGGGGAACCCCATTGATAAAAGAAGAATATAATCTAAATGAATTTCTCCTTTGAAGTATTGGTGTAAGGCCAACCTTGATGGGGTAGTTAATGGAAATCCTGGGCTAGTAGGGTGTGGGGGAGTGATAAGGAGTCATCATGCTTACTGGGAAAGAAGGCACACTTATTAGTAAGGATGGGCATATATAGAAGTGACATTTTTATGGTTTCGAGATGTTAGGTTGAGAGGAAGGATGAAATTTGGTATAATTGCTTCTTTTTCTCACACACTTGGAAAGAAGGGACACTTATTAGTAAGGATGGGCACATATAGAAGTGACATTTTTATGGTTTCAAGATGTTAGGATGAGAGGAAGGATGACATTTGGTATAACCGCTTCTTTTTCTCACACACTTTCTAAGTTATTTGAGGGCTTATGCAATTCTCATTTCTTCACATTATCTTGAAAATTCTCTTTATGGTGGCTCTCTACTTTTCAAGAATTTCAATTAGGCCATGGGGGGACACCGTAGATGTTGAAAACCATCCAATTGTGACAAATGTAAGAGAAGAACAAAGGTTTGGGAGTTTATGGAGAGGGTTGGGATGACCACTTTCATGGTGTGGCTCCATAGTGGTAACTTGAATGTTACTCAACTCTTCATGCATAAGTGGAATGATGGTATTTTGAACTTGGATGGTAGGAATATCTCTATTGCAGAGGAATTAATTTCCACAATGATGAGAATTCCTATGATGGGCAAATTTTTTATAGAGATCACAAGTTCTCAAACTCTGCGATTAATGAATTCCCAAAGGATCTAGGTGAGGGTGAAGCTCTAGTGAAACAAGAAGGTAAGACCTACTTCTAGCCTGGCTATATCAAGAAATTGTGGCATTTTATTTTGCAGGATATCATTTACTATGTGACCCTGTAGATTCCCTATGATTTGCTTGCACCATTTTGTGCCTTTGAATCATTTCAAGAATGGTATCAAGATTTCCATCCCCTTTTGTATTTTATCTTCTTTATCTGCTAGCATCAATGGTCTAAGGGAGTCCTGGTTAATCCTTCTCTCCATGAGGGTTTAATGTTGATCATTTACAAACACATTAAAACCCATTTCATCAATAAATTTTTGGATGTTAAAGATGTAGAGGAGGTAGATGATAGTGATTCAGAGGAGTCTTAGGGCCCCTTTGATAGTAAGGATAGTGAAGGATTACATTTGAAAGATGAGGAGGTAGGGTTTAAAGCAAAGGGGAAGGGGAAAGTCGTGGCTCATAAAACCCTTGTGAAGACTCCAAAGAAGAATTCATCTCCTGGGAAAAAGTAGAAAAAGAAACTAGTGGAGTTGGACGAGGAGCTGTATGAGGAGGAGTCTATGGATACTGAGTTTGAAGAAGATGGATACAACAAGAAAACGCATGGAAAAGGAATGAACAAGAAGATGAAGGCTATGCCAACCTCAAAGTACAACCGAACCCTTGTGCCCAAAAAAAATCAAGGTTGTTATTTTGTCAGATGAGTATGAAGATGGTGATGAGATGTATACAAACATTGGAGAAAAAGGTACCAACAAAACTATCAATAGGGCCAAGAAGAAATAAAAAGCCATTTGAGGGTGGTTTAAGATTGGTTTACCCACTAGAATTTATAAAACACCAATATGGGGATGCCTCTTCTCTAGTAAAATAGGATTCTGATCCTCAACCCACCCATACAGACAAGGTCATTGCCGTTGAAGGAAATTCTGCCCCTCCCAAAGGTAGAAAGATGGTTTGGAAAAATATGAGCATGGACAAAGTGAGGCTAGGGATTGCGAGGGAGAAGATTGAATTGAAAGTTGGTGAGGTGGAACTAGGTAATGTGGACCTCCAAGTGCTAATTGATCATGCCTTGATCATTCTTAGTGACAATAGTAAGGAGGAGGATATCAATCTTTTGAACAATGCCAGAAATAGTCTCTTGGACAACTTTAGGTCCATCGAATGGTTGTTTCACTAGGTGATCAATTTGAAAGAAAGAATGGGGATTGTGGACAAGAAGATTGAGAAAGGCAACATACATGATGTTGCTAGGGGGACAATACTCCTATGGGCTCTCTCATAAACATGGCTATTTTCTATAGGTTGGAGGCTCAGGTGTTGGAACTAGATAACTGAGTTAATAGTATTGAAAGTACCCTTAGGAGTATAGCGGATCAGAGCTACAAAATCCTTAAAGCTTCTAACAAGCATGTAAAAATTCTCATCATTAAACTAGAAGGAAGTCTAGGGGAGAAAGCCATTGTCACTATCACTAATGATTAGGGGATTTCCGGTGATAACAAGGAAATAACTAGAAGGAGGTCTAGGGCGAACACAAGGAAAATGTATTTTGAGGCCTCCTTAGATGTTAGTCATATCAAAGAAGTGGTTGAGAAGATGGACCAGCTAGAGGAGGAGGCTGCTGAGTTGATCAAGAAGATGGGATAGGTCCCCTTTGGTGTCCCTCTAGTCCCTTTTGTGTCTTTTGGTTCTGTCTTTTGTTTGTTTTGTTGTCCTTTTATAGCTAGCTTTTGGCTGCTGGCTCTGTTTTTTTTTGTCATGTTGTTTTGATGTGCCTAATGTAATATCTTTTGATCTCCCAATAATAGGGTTTTAGGGCCCCTTCAAAACTTATTTTCCTAATAAAAAATATTTAACTTAAAAAAATTATACTAAAATAATTAAAATTTATTAACAATAAATTTTATTAAATAAGATTAAATTTTAAATAAATTAAAATTTAATAATAGGAAATTTCATTTTATAAAACTAAATTTTAAATAAATTAGAATTTAATAAAATAAAATTTTAAATAAATTAAAATGTAATAAAATAAAATTTCAAATAAAATGAGAAAAAATGGCAACCAGAAAGAAAAATGCGAAAAATGCGAATTTCAGTAAACGAGCAAAATTTCCTAAACCCTACTCTAATAACAATGCAAGAAGAAATCTTCATTGATAGCCTCAGAACCCCAAACAACCTAGCATAGGTTCACATAACCCTTGCATCCAGAGCAAGGAGAAAGTTTATGGGTACTCGGGTGCAGAAAGGATCAATACCTCAAATTACTATGCTGCGTTGGTGGATCTGCAAATGGAGAGGGAGGAGAACACGATAGTAAGATTCGGCTGAGATATGCCATCCAAAATATTTTTGATATCAAGCTTAGACAAACAACTTGCAGTGTTCAACTCCACTAAGTATGTGAGTCATAATTAGAATCCTCCTCGCTTTGGACAAGAGGGTTTCGCTCACACTTAGCAACCCGATATTTCATCTCATTCATTGATCTGCCCTTCTTCGTATTTGTCTCCATACATTCCCCCTCATCGCAGAGTAGTCAAACTTCCACATCCAAACCCTAAATCCCTCCATCACCCTTCAACAACTTCCAAAGACACAGTTCTCATCATCAATGATCAAGACAACAAAGAGAAATGGGAAGAATGTCAAGAAGTAGGCCTATTCGCCTATTGGAATGGCCCCATAGCTGACATGCATAAATTGATCGACTGGTTTGAGGAGTTCTCTGGTGCCTAGGTATGTATTTCTAAATTTTTGGATAGAATTCTCTTTTTTCATTGCTATGATGAATTAATTAAAAAGGATTTTCTTTGGGCCTCCAACTGTATGTTTAGAGGTCATGCTATTTACTTCTTTGATTGGATTCCTAACTGCAATGAAGGTGAACTAGATTTTACAATTCCATCCTAGTTTGTAGTTAATTCTCTACCTCCAGAATTAAAGCATATTAGCATTTTAAAAAGGATTGGTAGATCATTAGGAAATCTAATTGGATTGGATATGGCATTTGAAAAATGCAATAATGTTAGACTTCTAATCAGTTGTCAAATTAACAAGTCCAAAGATAAGAATTTAAAACTCATCACAAATAGATCCAAATATGATTTAGAATTTCTCAAGTATGAGGGCAGAATTTTGGATATTATCAGACTTGATGATGAAAGAAGGCAGTCTTTCAACATGTTGTCAAAACCATCAGATCTTAGCAGATTGTTACCTCTAATAAGAAGAAGACATCTCAAGATGCTTCATGAAGATCAAGTTTCAGGGGACTGCTTCATAAGAATTGGTTCAGAATCAACTGATATGAAAGATCACAAGACAGGGCAAAAGTGTTGAGATAATGGGTGTTGCACACATTGCATAATATTATTATTTTATTATTTTATTTTATTATGTAATGTTGTACCTAGATGGACGTGCAACATGTAAAGATTTCCATGGAATATTTTTGATGAGTTGTATTGTAACGTTGTGATAATATTTTATGTAATTATTTAATATTGGGAAAAAAGAATTAAATGCCCAATATTAAATGTGGGGTCAGTGGGTTAGGTAGCACATGGTTTTAGCACATGGTTTATGTAATACCACTTAGTGATTTTGTGGGACTTGCTACTATATAAGCAGCCACAAGGGTAGTTGTTGTAGAGAGTAAGAGTGACAAGGAGACAAAAGGCAAGAGTCAAGTGGGACAAGGCTTGACAAGTTAGCCAAGGGAGCATTTGTGAAGGTTGAAAGCATGGCATGGGATGTGTGGATTCATGCTTGTTCATATAGTTTGCTCAGTTGTGGCTATGGCCATGAAGGCTTCCATGGTTGTATGGCAATGGTATTTTTTTTTCTGAATAATACATGGTGATGGATGCTTTTGGAGGCTGGGTTTTTCCCTCAATGAGGGTTTCCCAGGGTATATCTTGTCTCACAATTTTGTGGGTATGTTGTCTATTCTCTTGCACGTGGATTTTAATTCTATGTTTATTTTAGATCTATTATGAGTTATGTGGAAATGGTTATATTCTTTGTTGCCAAGTTTCCTTACAAGTGGTATCAGAGCTATGGTTTTATTATTGTAACCCTAGATTGAATCCATGGGAATGCATGAGAGGATAAAAGAAAGGGCAAGATATATGAATGATTGCAGATCTGAGAGTTTTGGGTTTGCTGTTATGATGGGATGTTAAAAGATTTGGGCATGGGAAATTTTTTGGACAAAATTTTTTTTTGGATGTTTCATTTAAATGAGGGTTTTTGGGGGGTAGCTTGCAGAAATGACCTCCTGGGTAAAAAAAGACCTCACCATTGGATTCGGGTCGACATTTCCATAAAATTTGATATATAATATGCCCTAGTTTGGCCATGTCAAGAGGAAATGAAAGAGTTTTTTGGTTTCAACCTGTGATGGCCGTCAAATTTAATCCTGTCAGAATTTTCATCACTGGAAAAAAATAAAAAAATGAAAAATCGTACTGAAAATGGTAAAGAGACTGTCTTAGTAAAATGACCATAACTTTCTCTCAGAATATCAGATTTCAGAGTTCTTACAGGCGTTGGAAAGCCAATTCAGAGCACTACAAGATGGTGTAGGTTTGGTTCTGTGATTTTCAGATTTTGTCAGGTTTTAAGAGCCTTAAAGTCAGATGTTATTTATTTTGAGGACAAATTGGGGCATAACTTGGGCATACGGAGTCGGATTTTGGACTTCAAGTAGTCAACGGAAAGCTCTTGGAGAGCTCTACACATTGGTTCAGATTTGGTGCAGGTTTGGCATGATTTATTTGTTGATATATTGATCTGAACAGTTTATAGATATATTTTGACTATGGTAACATTGTGAGTGTATGGCATTGAAAATTTAAGATTTGATGTCATTGTATACTCAGTTCATATTTCAGATTGGTCTCATGATGATATGGTTATCAGTGTTTGGTTTGGATATGCATGACGACTTGTTGGGTCTACAAGTTGTGCAGTGTTGTAAGCGGTCTATACTTACATGTTGCATTTATAGCTTGGTTATGGGTTGTCTTTGCCCATTGATCTTTCATTATTGATGCATATTCAGATTGGTGGCTTGGATTTGGGTTGTCTATGCCCTAGGTCACATGATTTACTATTTTCTTCATGTAGAAGGGATGAGATGTTGTTACCAAGGATAGTCATGGCAGAGGATTGTGATTGACTATGCTGACAGGTTGGACACTTTGAGAGCCAGATGCTCGGTTCATGGATGTGATCATGGTGTCATAGATTTTGGCATGACATGATTGGTTATACAGGTACATCCTTGATGTTCATTAGCTTGGATTTTTTGATTCAGTTATGGTGGTATATCTTCTTGTTTGAGGATCATGGTTATTTGGTTTCTTTTAAGGAGCTCATGATGTGCACTTTGAGTTCTTTGATAGTTTGATGCCTTGGTTTATTCTCATGGTTAGAGGATGGTTTTTCATCATGATGTCATGGATAGCTTGGATACACGGTTTAGTGGGAGCTTGTGACAGTGATGGGGTGACAGTGCAGGATTAGTTCCTGGTTTGGTTTATATCTTCTTGGTTTGGAGAGGATGGATTTTATGATGCCATAGGTGACTTGGTACCACGGTTGAGTGGGAGTTTTTGGCATTGATATATTTATTGAGTGTTTGCAAATGTTGGAGGTTTGTCTTAGATCCTGTTGCTGCAGAAGCGTTTTTGACATTTGCATGGTGCACTTGTTATCTTCATGGTGTGTGAAGATGGTTAGATCTTGAGGACTCATGGAATTCTTGGTTATCTTCATGGTATGTGGAGATGGTTTTTCTTCATGGTGTGTGGAGATGGTTGCATCTTGAGGACTCATAGGGTTCTTGGCAAAGGTGTGGTTTATGCTTTTATTTGGCATGTTATCCTTGGTATGAGGATGGTTTCATTATTATGTCATGGTATACTCTTGATACGCGTTTAGAGTTGTGACATGTTATGGTATGTTCATATGAAGCATGTTATCTCTTTAGTTGAGATGGTAAGATCATGTTGTCATGTTTATGTTCCTGAGGCCATGGTTGGAACTTTGACATTGATCTTGGTTTAGTTTCTTGGTAGTGAGTACACTGATCATAAGCTGGATACTTCATGATATTGCTATGTTGCATTTGGAGTTGGCATGAATTGATTGGTTACAGGTGCTCATGGATACTTAGAGACGGTGGTGACGCTGATTTCTCTTGGATTAGAGAAGTATTTGTTGGGATAGTTGATGGTTTCAGCAGGAAGTCCGAGGGGCAGTCACCTAATATGGACTTGAGAGGAGATTGTTCTTAGATGAGTCTTGGTTGGAGACTTGGGTATCTTGATGAGCATTCTCATTCCCCACTCTTGGTCTACTCGGCAGTTTGCTACTTGAGAGGTATAGCCCATTATTTTCTCTCAGTTGCATTATATTTATGCTTGTCTTTCATGGATATGGATCTTGAGCTATGGTACATGAGTTAGTTCTGGAGGGTTCATTTGAGAGATGGTTTAGCATTGGTTATCTCCATGTGCATATGTTGTTATGCTGGTTGAGTTTGGGAGATGGTTTTATATTGGGCATATTCCTTGGATTAGGAATGGTTATTCCTTGGTTTAGGAATGGTTTATTGAGTTTGATCTTCTTGTGAGAGGCTAACATCCATGATGAGTTATATGGTATGGTTTGGGTGTTGTTGAGGCTTCTTGTTGGGGTTTTATGAAGGAGATCATACTTGCACAGTTTACATCTAGAGGTGTGTGTAGAAGGACATGATACAGGTTTAATTTGCATGGTTTCTCCGATCTTGGTTATCTTCCTGGATGTTCAGTTTTGCCTACATTGGATTTGAGATTGGTTAGAGATTGTGATCACTGGTTTGTGCTCATGCATGTCATGTGAGAGATGACATGGTTATTACTTTATCTCTTTCCTTTGTTGGTTGTGGAGAATTTGAGAGACTATTGGAGACTTGTTATGAGAGTTGTTCTTGCAGGTTATCAGTTGATGTATTGTGGATGTCCTTGATACTACATGGATTCACTTCTTTAAGATGTGTTGAGTGGATTGGTTATAGATTTGACATTATCTTTTGCAGTGGGAGCTTCTTGGTATATATGTGGCAGGTATTGCTCTTGAGGCTTGTGATTGCAGGTTACAGATTGGATATGTCGATGATATGAGATTCACTTATTATACCTTTTGGAGGTATGGATAGTTGGATAGGTTAGCACTTTGCTGTGGGTGCTATTTCAGCTATGGATATTTTGACAACTACGGATACATGTGATTACCTTTGGATCAGGTTATTTGTGCTTGGAATTTTAGTTGGTACAAGATTTTATGATCTTCTAATGCAACAGGTTGGGTGGCTTTCTCTTTGGATGGCTTCTATGTATGTCCAGTGGGAGTGGCATAATAGGAGGTGAGATCATTCATGTTTGAGATGCTGGATACTTTGATTTTGTTGTGGGTACCAGGATGGAGCACTTGGTGTATTTTGATCCATGATGGTGGATGTGCTAGGAGGGATTGTTCCCTTGTTCATTTATGTGGCTACGGATTGACCCTATGCAATGTATACAACAAGTGGGAGATTGTTGAGATAATGGGTGTTGCACACATTGCATAATATTGTTATTTTATTATTTTATTTTATTATGTAATGTTGTACCTAGATGGACGTGCAACATGTAAAGATTTCCATGGAATATTTTTGATGAGTTGTATTGTAACGTTGTGATAATATTTTATGTAATTATTTAATATTGGGAAAAAAGAATTAAATGCCCAATATTAAATGTGGGGTCAGTGGGTTAGGTAGCACATGGTTTTAGCACATGGTTTATGTAATACCACTTAGTGATTTTATGAGACTTGCTACTATATAAGCAACCACAAGGGTAGTTGTTGTAGAGAGTAAGAGTGACAAGGAGACAAAAGGCAAGAGTCAAGCGGGACAAGGCTTGACAAGTTAGCCAAGGGAGCATTTGTGAAGGTTGAAAGCATGGCATGGGATGTGTGGATTCATGCTTGTTCACATAGTTTGCTCAGTTGTGGCTATGGCCATGAAGGCTTCCATGGTTGTATGGCAATGGTATTTTTTTTTTCTGAATAATACATGGTGATGGATGCTTTTGGAGGCTGGGTTTTTCCCTCAATGAGGGTTTCCCAGGGTATATCTTGTCTCACAATTTTGTGGGTATGTTGTCTATTCTCTTGCACGTGGATTTTAATTCTATGTTTATTTTAGATCTATTATGGGTTATGTGGAAACGATTATATTCTTTGTTGCCAAGTTTCCTTACAAAAAGGCTAGGGGCCACCAGGATAGGTCAGACAAATCAACAATCAATGAAGATTGGTATCCTCAATCTGATAAGAACATTCTTGAAACCAGTGGTAAACCCTATCAAGAGATTGCTATTGGAGATACGGATAAAACCACTGAAATCTCCAGTAAAACTAGGTTACAAAGCATCATTGTGGATAATAGGAAATAAAGAAAGAAAGAAAAGAAAAGTAAAGGAAGGAAGAGCAGAGACAGAAAATATCAGATATCATAGGGACAAGGATCTTTGGACATAAGGGAGGCATCTCTTAGGAATATCTCAGCTAGTAAGAAGAAATCAGAGGAGATATCCACTAAGAAAGGTGTAGAAGACATGTTTCAGCAGACACCCAAAGATATAGTTCTAGAAGTGACCCTAGGTCTCCATCAAGAAGATGTTCCAGAAGTTAATCAAGAAGGACAGTTAGTGGAGCTTGAGAATCTCATGTTGTTTACTTTTTGTAAAGTAAACAAAGAGAAAGAATCCCAAGAGGAAATAGTCACGCTGGAACCTAATCAACCTAGGTTGTTTGACAACAATCTGGATACCGCTGTCAAAAATAACAAGTTCTGGCAAACTCCAGTTGCAACAGGTAGTTCCCCATTCACACCTATCAGTAGGAACCAAGATAAGGAAAGGGACAGTGAGAAAGCAAATAGTCTACCAATTAAAGAACTTCAAGAATTTCTGAACAAGGATAGCCATTTGGATCCAACAAATGCTGAACTAGACATGGAAAAATCAAAAGATGTCAATCTTGATCAGCTCACTGATGAACTAGTTCAAGTTTTTAGTGATGATAGAATTGACAAAACCTCGACAGCTTAGACTTAAGAACTTATTTAGAGGATCCTCAAATTAGGTGGGAACAATTACACTTGTGAAGATCTTAGAAGAGACATATTAAATATAGAACTGGAGGACATTATTGTAAATCAATCCTAGTTGGCAATTTTGGATCCATTCATATGGGAAAGCTGTAGTGGTAACATTAAGGACAGTAATAAGCAATCCGGTCTCTCTAATTAGATTAATTCAAAAGTTGAATTTAAGGAACATGAACAGACTCCAGCAGAGAAGATTGATATAGTCCAAGAGGCGGATGCTAACCTAGATCAGCTAGGTATCTATATGTCTCAAGAAGGGCTCAAATCCCCTAGTTGTGGCAAAGTAAAAGGAAAAGGAGGAAGAAGATCTCTAAGGGAGCTCAAGGAAGCAGATGGTCTCAGTAGGGAACAACAGAAGATAGATCGAATTTTCAACAATGGGAAGGGGAAGTGCCTTCCCGATCAGGTATGAAGATCACTACTTGGAATGCTAGGGGTCTCAACACCCCTAGTGGAAAGAGGTTATTAAAACATAACCTCAAATCCTTTAACTTTGATATTGTTTTAATTCAAGAAACTAAATTAAATGCAATAGAAGTAGCTAAAATAAATAGGATGCTAGGTGTTTGGTATTTTGTGTTTCAAGAATCTTTAGGAGCATCTGGGGGTTTAGGTATCCTGTGCGACCCCAAGAAGGTCAACATTAGTATAATTCACCGTATTAATAACTGGATTAGTGGTAATGTTCAAAGTTTAAAATCAGACCTTAAATTCACAATCATTAATGTGTATGGCCCGATTAATAATTTTGATAAAAACTAGTTTGGAATGACATTGGTCAATTTATGAATAAAAATAATAAAAATCTATTTTCACTAGGAGGTGATTTTAACACAATCTTAAATATCAATGAAAAGGTAGGAGGCATTTAGATGTTATCACAAGCATCTAAAGACTTCAAAGAGTGGTGCACATTGCATAATTTGATTAACACCCCAACTAATAATGGAAGTTACACATGGAACAATAGGAGAAAGGACTTCGCTTATATTGTAGAAAAACTCAACATGTTTATGATAAAAGGAGATTTGGATGTAAATAATATGAACATTCAGTCTTCTATTCTGCCTATAGCAGGGTCTGACCACTTTCCGATCAGATTCAAATTTATTGAGCCCCTCAAACCAGCTAGGAATCCATTTAAGTGCAAGAAAATGTGGTTCTTAGACCCTAGCTTCATCGATAACATTAAATTATGGTGGGCTCAAGACAGTTGCAAAGGCTCAAAAATGTTTGTCTTCATCAACAAATTGAGAATGCTTAAAGAACGTATCCTTAGGTGGAACAAAGAGTATTTCAACAACATCTTTAAAGAAAAACTAGATATAGAAAATTGATTAAAAGATTTGAATTCTGAAGAATTAGCAAGGGCATGGATAATAAAAGTTATCTTTTAGAAAAAGTATTGTTAGCCAAGCAAGAAGACATCCTCTCCAAAGAAGAGATGTTCTAGAGACAAAAATCTCGAGAAAGATTGCTAGCAAAAGGGGATTGCAACACAAATTTTTTCCACAATTCCACATTATACAATAGAGCTAAGAGCAAAATTATGAGTGTTAAAAATCATCAAGGTATTCTAACTGATAAACCAAGAGAAATAACAAATACCTTTGTTAAAAACTTCCATAACTTATTAAATAACCATGAGGGTTCTAGCAGAACAACACAGACAAATCTACTGAAAATCATTCCTAAAGTTGTAACTTAAGAAGATAATAAAAGTCTAAACAAACTGATCACCTTAGAAGAAGTCAAGAAGGTGGTATTCGATATGAACCCGGATAAATCCCTAGGCCTAGACGGTTTCCAAGAATTCTTCTTCCAAAAATGCTGAGACATCATAGGTGTTGATCTATGGAAAGCAATTGAAGCATCCAAAAATGGAGGTTCGCTTCTTTTAGAAATCAACCATTCATTTGTCACATTGATTTCAAAAAAGTCTGACCCTGAATCCCCAGGTGATTTCAAACCGATTTCCTTATGCAACACAATATACAAAGTTTTCTCCAAGGTACTAGCAAACAGACTCAAAGAGATCCTAAAATTATCGCGAAAGAACAAACTGGTTTCATGCTGGGTAGATCTATTCTTGATGGAATCATAACCATTCAAGAATCCATCCATTCCACATGCTCGAACAAAGAAGCTTGTATGTTCATGAAACTAGACATCCAAAAAGCATATGATATGGTTGACTAGAGGTCCTTATGTAAGACATTAGAATCTTTTGGGTTTTCCCATCAGTGGATTAATCTAATTTTTAAATTTATATCTACCCCTAAAATTTCTATTCTAATCAATGGAATGCCAGAAGGCTTTTTCGATATCTTTAGAGATATCCAATAGGGGGACCCGCTATCCCCCTCCCTTTTCATTATCATGGTAGAAGCCTTTGGGAGAGCAGTGACAAATGCATATAACAAAAAAAGGATCTCAGGTATTACTATCACCAAAAATTTGCCTAACATAACCCACCAACAATTTGTTGATGGCACTATCCTACCCGGAAAAAGTTCAATTTCAGAAGTGCACTCTCTTAAAGGCATCATAAATATGTATATGGAAGCTTCAAGACAGAAGGTTAATGAAAACAAATCTAAAATTTGCTTCATTAATACTAAGCCAAATTTAGAGCAGCAAATATGCACAGTAATGGGTTTCAAGAAAGGAGCCTTTCCTTGCAAATATGTCAGTATTGCACTGGAAAAAGGGACAAGATCTAGTAAGGTCTAGGAAAATACTTTAAAAAAATTGGGTTCCAAGCTTTGCAGTTGGAAGGAGAGATGGATATCCAAGGCCAGGAAATGCACTAAGATCCGAGCAGTCTTATCAGCTATTCCAACTTTCCTTCTCTCATGCCTCTCACTCTCTAAGAAGAATCTCCAAAAATTTGAGTCCAAAATGCAGAATTTTCTTTGGACGGATTGGGAAGAGGAAAAAAAATTGGCCCTCATCAAATGGGATAGCATTTGTAAACCTAAAGATTTAGATGACCTAGGGATCAAGAACCTACAGTGGCAAAATGAAGCCCTAGGGGCAAAACTCGCTTGGTGCCTTTATAACGAAAGAAATCATAAATGGGCTAAGATTCTTTATAACAAATATCTTAATGTGGACGATCCACTTTCAACTTTTAGAGTAATCAATCCACCTAAAGGGTTAGAAGATTGGAATTTCATGTTAAGATGCCGTAAACTGATCTGTAGTTTCTTAAACTGGGATGTGGGTATGGGTGATGAGGCCCTTTTTTGGGAAGACTCCTGGGATGGCAAACCTCCTCTCTCACTCAACAATACCACTTTGGACCTCAAAAAAAGGTTGTTTGATCTATGGGGTAATAAAGTTAGGGACTATAAGACTTTGGTAGAGATAGACGGATCCCTAAATGGACATGGAAATCTCTGAATGGTTTGGGATTTGATGCTGAGTTGGTCAAATTTTTTGAGAAGATATTAGAAGGAAAAAAACTTAAGCAATCTGACAAGAAAGACACTCTAATTTGGGCAGCTTCCAATGATGGGAAATATAATGTTAAAAATGGATACAGGGCCATTGTAGAATCTCACAAATAAAAAATGGTGGATATCCCTTTAAAGCTGTGTTGGGATTCCTCTTGTCTCACAAAAGCTAGTTTCTTCCTATGGTTAGCAGTTCAAAATAAGATTCTAACCATGGACAAATTATCCATACTTAGTATTCAGGGTCCTTCCAGGTGTGTTCTCTACAAACTTAATATTGAAGACACAAACCATCTTCTATTCAATTGACCTTATTCCCAAAGTTGTTGCGAGTGGCTCAGGTGGATGTTGGGTTGGTCCACCCCCTTCCCAAAATCTCTGTTCGACTTGCTTAAAGGTTGGCCCATAATTCTGGTAAAGGGTATTTATAGAAAGATGTGGAACGTCTCTCCTTTGATCTTAGTTTGGAAAATCTGGAAGGAAATGAATCATCAGATTTTTTGAAATATGGAATTCAACCCTGAAGATCTTATTACCAAAATAGAAGCTAGTATTGTGGAAACCACCAACTCTCATTTAAGAAATATGCAGCTAAAGGAAGGTTTCTTCTCGAGTTGGGATGGGCTAATGAAAAAACTATGGCCTAACTTGATCAATCCCCCCTATTCTATGCGATAAATAATAAAGAGGCAAGGAAAAATTACAGATGGAAACTGCCACCCATTGGTTGGGTTAAGTTGAATTTTGATGGAGCTGCTCGTGGTAACTCGGGTATAGCAAGCATCAGATGTATCATAAATAATGATGTTGGCTGTTGGATAGCTAAAAAATCCATGTCTATCAATCGTACCTCCAACAACTTAGCAGAACTTGAAGCTCTTCATCAAGGCATTCTTCTATGTATCAAGCTTAAATTTATCAAAGTCATCATCGAAGGAGACTCCCAAATAATCCTAAATGCTATCAAAAAATGGTCCACCCCTAACTGGGTCTTCAATTCACAACTAGAGGAGGTCCTTTCTCTAATAGATAAGCTAGAAGATTATAGGATTTGTCATATCTATAGGGAAGGTAATCAACTTGCGGACCGGCTAGCAAACTCAGGAGCAAATGGAGTCAATTCATTGATATTCAACGATGGCTTCTCTCCATCCCTCTAATTTTGTGGTCTCTCTCTATTTTAATTTTCTTTTTCTTTTATTTTCCCTTTACTTTATGACTTATATGATTAATATTTAGATGGGTAGATCCTTGTCTATGTCATGTTCCCACTCTTTTTACATTCGATTGGTAGCCTACGTTACATTTTATCCCATGTTTACTCTTTATTCACATTTGGCTACCCACGTTAGCATGTGCATTTTAAGTATATATTACATATGAGTGTTGTCCTGAACTCAACTCCATCATTAAATTGATAGCCATAGTTTATTGGCATTTTTGAGTACTGAGTAATCATACCCTTTCTAAAGGATCTTTGCGTGTCATGGTACTCTGCTATTAAATGCTAACATATGATCTATACCTCATGACATCACACCAATGGTATCCATGATTGCATCTAGATGCTTTCCAACTTCTATTTTTGGGTGTCTACTCTAGTTTCCTTCATTTCCATTCTCGTCGATAACCATGGATTCAAACATTTATCTATTCCATGCAACTGAGAGTCAAACTACGACATTTTGTGGGTCAATGAAACTGGAGAGGTGGAATAGACTTCTGTTTCCTGTGGATGATATGTCACAAATTGCAATTAGTCGAGTGCTGGGGGAAGGAGTTTTTGATTATCAATACACATGGTGAACCAACAATGATTTCATTGGGTCTTTCATAGGCTGCCTATAAGAGCCAAAGTGGAGGTTGGTGATATCATTAGGCTATGCCATGATCTTTTTGTCCTAACCTGGAGAAAGGGCTTGGAACAAGTGGTGTATAGCATTGACAAAAAGTTTAGGATCCCCTTACCAGAGAAATGCATGAATTTTCCCCCAGGTTATCTGGATTTAACAATCTTCTATTGCCGCCCTTCCTTGGTTATATGCGAGGGCTTTGCATTCTAGCATGAGTGGCCTAAAATGGAAGCCAGTTTTCACTTTCTTCTTAGGTGACACAAAATCATTGCAGATGAGAGCAAGGATTTGCTTCTCAACTACCTTCACATCTTCAATGTGTATATTTAGCCAGGGGTGACATTTGACAATCTCAATGATTTGAACTTCTGTACCCCTAATGCAGAAAAAATAGCAGAGTGAAGGTTGATTTTGAGTTTCCACCCAATTACTATGTGGAGTAGCCCAATGACATCCCTGAAGTGATTATGGTCTACTGGAAGAAAGGAAGAGGCCCGACGTGATTTAGGGGAGCTTGCTTTGTTTAGGGTTAGTATTATAGGGTTGTATAGTTAAGCCATCTAGATGGTGATTTTGTTAGTATTCTAAAGTCTCTGCGACACAACCAGATCTTATGTATAAATCCTAAGTATGAGTTTTTGTTTCACTCATTTTAAAACTTAAGACTCTATCATATGTATCTCTGTGTTTAATATTATATAGTATTTGGTATTTTGGACTATGCCCTATTTCTATTGCATGTATTCCTATTCTTTAGGTTAAATATCTATCAACTTAATTATGTTTGGTTGTAAATTTGGTTGGATGGTTTTCTTACGTAGGGTTTTGGAAATGGTTTGGTAATCTACAAATCCTTTATGTTTTAGTTCATTTTAATTCATAGTCAAAGTAGCCAAGGCTTCACTCATTATGAGGATTCATTTTTGAGCCGAGGAGGTCTTGTTTTGCCAAGACTGCTTCCTTCTCCAATTTTAGTCATTATATATTGTGGAGTAGATATGTTTGAGCATTTCATTGTCAAGCCCTTGGTGCCGGGATCTGCCGTGGGATTATTGTATTCTCAATTTTGATTGATGTATCTTCTCAAGCATTTCCCTGCCTCACTATCAAATTGCTTTGCTCTGTGTAGTTTAATATTGTCTTTATATCATGTTTTGGTTTAGCTATTCATTTTTCTCTGCAGATAGAGTATTGGTTCCATTCTCATGAAGAAGTAACAAAGATTAAATTTCTTATAATACAATATAGATTAGTGTTTTGGAATTTAAATATGGAATAGAGTTGTTACTTTGTTTTGGAATCTATGATTTTTTTCATAATCTTAAATTATCTTTATTAAATTTAGGGCATGAAATGATTAGTTTCTGCAGAATCAGTTTTTCCTTCTTTCAGCATGCAATGTGAGCGATTTATTTGATTAAGCTCTCCTCTGTACCTTGACGGTCATGAGGGTTACAAGCTATGATGGCCTCACCATTATCTCATTTTTTGATTATGGCTTAGATATGCCCTTGTTTTAGCAGCTTCTGATATGGACTTTGGCTATTCTATTCATGGCATAGTTGAATGGATAACTTATATGACCTCTCTCTTATGGTCATGAGGCTCTTTGGCGTTTAGTTGGGTACGTGGATTAAGGTCTGGATAATAAGGCTCTTCACGATTTGCTTCTACTTTTATCTATCAGTGATGCTTTCTTTCTAATCTGATTAGTAATTTTTTAGCTTCAATTTTTGATCTTTAGGGATCCCAAACTTTTTAGTTAAAATATGCATGTTTAGCTCTGATGACTTCCCTTGGGATTGATTGATTAGGATAGTTTCAATAGTAAGTTGCAACAATTTTTAGACATTGTCTCTTTTTTAGTATATTCCTTGTTCTCTTTTAGCTTTTTAGTAGGATATATAATGTTGCTCCTGTTTTGTTTCTTTTCTTAAAGTACTATCTTATGAAATAGGTTATTATACTTTATCACAAAAGGGAAACTAATCCCCTCTAGATATAAAGCTGGTGGGTTAATTTATGTTGGCTTTTCTTTTCTCTTCTCTGTCGATTACTCAAAGATGAGTAGGAATATGTGAGAATGGCATGAGCAGGATATCTACAAACATATGGTTCTCATATCACAATGACACAAGTTAATTAATGTATTGATAAAAAAGAATCTGTCTCTATTTCTCTTCAGGGGTATGCCCCTGCTCACGATGTATATTATTTTAAATTATTTTTTAATGTCTTTATTAGGGTATGCCCCTTTTAAAATGTAATAATATAGGACATCTGTCCCAGGCTAGACTAGAGGTTTTCTTCTCCATTCTTTCCTAGCGGTGCCCATTTGAATGGAGATAAGCTATTGTAACTCTTTATTAAATTAATAAAATTAATCAAGGCCTTGGCCATTTACCGATAAAAATAAAATAAAATTTCAAATAAAATAAAATTTTAAGTAAATTAAAGTTTATATTAAAATTAATTTGTTGTTTTTAGAAAAAATCTTATAACGTCTTTTAGGGGTCGATGACTATCCTTTGATAGACGCGGTTTGCTAAAAGCAACTGTAGGCTGCCTTAAGATAACCACAATATGCTTTAGCAAGCATGCCCTTCCTTGGGGCAATCACGATCAAGCTTGAGGGTGGGGCTTGGGATCCCCTGCCCAAATCCAAATTTATTATTTAACTTTTTTGATAATAATAAATAAATAAATTTTTTTTTAATATATTTTTTTTATAGGCTTTTATAACAATAAACTAATAGGGGAAATTAATCTAGCCTATTGAAAATCTAACAATAATTTTCTTCTTGGTTTTTTGGTAAGAACTTTTGATTTTAAAACAAATGCTTAAAAGATGATTTTTCTGGTAAATTCATATGAAGATTTTCTATTAAAGTTTATCCTTCATTTTTGTATCAAACCCTAGCTAATTCTATTTGTTTTCTAATTTAATTTCTTTTGTAAAAATTCAAATAACAAGGGTTTGAGATGAATATTGATTCACTTGGTTTCAAAATTTCTCAACAAAGATCTATTGATGCTAAATTCCACAAACAAATTCCTCAATCCAAATATCTAAACAAGAAATCAACTATTTGATTTGCAAGCTCCTAATAATACACAAAGAATACAAACACTTTATTTTCTCCACTTTATTTAATTATGCAAACACTTTTAAAAATGTAATCTAATATTTTAATCAGTAATAATTGATTAATTATTATAAATCAATTAATTTAATGCAACTATAATTTAATCAAATAATTATAATAAACCAATATTAAATCTTTAATATTTTAATACTTTTTGTCCAATTTTTTGATTTAGACTTTTAAATTTAATCTTTTAAATTGAAGCACATACTCAATTAATTAAATAACATCACACTTCATTTTTTTAATTGATTAATATGTAATAACTCCAATATCAGAAGATTTATCCAAGTATCACAATCAAACCATTTACCAAGTAAATCACACAATCAAATCCACATAGAAGTAACATAAGCAAAACCAACCAAAGTCAAAATCAAGCAAAAGACGAAAAGACAAACTCATGGGTTTCAAAAGGGTAGACAGTCAGATACAAGTCCTCATTCATTGGACAAGTATATAGGCTATGACTAGGATTGAATCTGAATATCATCTCACCGTTCTTACCACTAAGCTCTTGCACTAGGACACACTCATCTCGATAATTTAGGGAAGTTGATGCCCGATACCTACAACCTATATACAAGATGAGCACACACACACACACACACACACACACACACACACACACACACACACACACACACACACACACACACACACACACATATATATATATATGTATATATACTAAAAAAAATGATAGGTGGTGGTGCATTGTGTAGATCCTGAATAGTAGGTGACTACGATTCCCTCCCTTAACCATATTAGACATATCAACATAAATGCAAAAAAAACATGTACACCATACACATGCAAGTGTGGGCTAAGTACCATAAATAATCATGAGTACAAATAACATCAGATTCCAATATAAATAACTCATATTCATTAATACATAGTAATCATCATTTAAAGACACATCATAAGACATCATCATAAAAATAATTTCATTTACTAATGAGGAGTCATTAAAGAATCATCATAATGAAAGTAATCAATATGGGTATAATATCAAGTCATGAAATAATGTCATTTAAGTATAAATCAAATATCCTTGAAAATAACACATGCATGAAGTAGGCCTAAAATAATTTGACAATCAAAACATAAAAGCAACCTACGCGTGGGAACTACAAAGCCAAAAATGTAGCATTAATCTCCCTAAGGATGCATCTAGATCCAAAAAATTCTTGAACAACCTTTGTCACATTGGAATGGACAATATATCCAGAAGTCTTGGAAGAAGACCATCAAAAACCCATAAGAACCCAAGGCTTTATTTACTTCAAAATAGAAGATTGTAGACTTAACTTCCTTCACATTTGGGATGATAACCAACTATTTTTTTTTCCTCAAAGATAATGGAAGGAATTTGATTCAAAATGACCTATTGGTCTAACAAAGAGAGATTGTTATCAGCATTAAGAATATCAACAAAGAATCGTCTTACCTCATAGCTTATTTACTTGTAATCTCAAGAGACGTTATATCTAATAACCATTGCTTCATAGTGGTCATATGGAAGAATTTGGTTTTCTTGGCTCCTTCCTCTATCCATTGATTCCTTGATCTCTATTTCTCAAAGGCTTCTTACTTAGAATTAATTGTTGGAATCACTATTATTGTTACACCAAAAGCTCGAGCTATCAATGAACATCACAACAACTAGAGACAAGGATCCACGGGAAGCAATTAAGTACATTTCACAATTCCTTCAGTCTATGTTGAATGGTACCTTCACCTAGAGGGGATAGAGGCACTGACTTCCCAACAATCCTCCTCCTATCATAACGTGAGGGATTTGAATGCATAACCTAGCACTTTGATAAAATTTTTTTGGAATCACCACTGATGTTACACCAAAATCGTGAGCTGTCAATGAACATCATGAAAACCAGAGACAAGGATCCATGAGAGGTGGCTAAGAACATGTCACAAATCCATAAGTCTATTTTGAACTGTACCTTCACCTAGAGAGGATGGAGATACCAACCTCCCAACAATAAGATCATGGTGTTTAATTGAGATATCACTTTCCATTTTAGAGCCGGTATTAGAGCTACCAACAGGGTACCAACCTCCCAAAAATGATACTAGAATTTAACATGGTATTAGAGCCGGACTACAAATGTAAGAAAAATGATAACACCTAAAGATTTATGAATGAAATTTTATAGAAATCTAACGGGCCAATTGAAACCGATGGAAATGACTATTGATTCAAAATGGAATGTTGGCCAACCTTAAACATCACACACTAAGGAAGAAATTAAGCCTCAAAAAGTAAGTCAAACTTTGACTATTTAACACTTTTGCACTAGGAATCAAGCCTTAGTGTGTGATGTTTAAGCCATTCATGGAATGTTGGAATAATGAACTTGAGAGTCGATCGCTACAAAGTTGATCATTTTCCGTATGGACACCATCTTTGGTGAAGATTGGAACCCAACTTGCAAGATAATTGTGAGTGCACTTAGTTTCATACTCTCATTTTACATTGCTTTCACATAAGATGTACACATAATTTGAAGGAAGTAGATGATACAGAATGAAAATGACAAGAGTTGAATCAAAAATCATGCACACATACATTTACAAGGGTAATACGATCACCATGTATCTACTGTGACTTGCAACGTGACCCTTCCTTGATAGAGTCTAACAGGTGGAAAGTAAACATTTCCAAGTCACTTGTGCAAGGAAGACCATTTACAGTACAAACAACGAATTGAAGATTGACCACTATGAAGGTGAGACAAATATATTCCTTTACACATGTATGAACAAGATATTAACATATTGTTTGGGAACAAAGACTGCCACAATCACACCAACATGAAATGGGAATGTGCCAACCTTCCAACCAACAATAGATGTTTGAGACTTGCATCTCTACAAAGAATGTTTGTGTGAGCTTCCATTAAGGTTGACCATTATACTAAGATCGCCATACAAAAGTAAGGAAAAACTTGAAGGGAGATGGCGCTCAAAGTACTCATTATTGGGTGCACAATTTTTTTGTTAAATTCCTTGCAAAATCTAGACTATTATTTATGTAGTGATTTGCATAAGTTTTGTAAAGGGCCTTTGTTTGAAATCTCAAACTTGATATTGTTTATAAATGTAGATACTTGGCTGAGGGTAGTCTTCATTTATCTGCATGGTAAGGATAGGCACCATAAAGCCAACAAAAATCTACTGTGAGGAGAAGATAAGAATAAGGGAATTGAAAAGAGTGATTATGTCGAATGTGGACTCATTAATAGGAACTTCAAATATATGAAAAGAAGAAAATAATTAATAGTTAAGAGAGGTCCATGTGATTCAAGAAAATAGAAGGAACATAGATGATGTTTTGGAAATACATTGTTCTCCACTTTCATATGTGAGGATGACACTCTACAAAATAATTGACTTTATATAATGTGAGGAGATGTAAGGTATTGAGAAGAGGGAAGTCAGTGAGTAGGAAATTGGAAAGAATGCCAAAGGTGGAAGTATTGGAATTAAAACTATTGTAAGGGGATTTTTCAAGTCAAAAGCCAAGATATGAACTCTTTGAATATCTTCTTAGTTTGTGCCAAGTTAGGATCCATAGAAAAGGAATATATTAAAGATATTTCAATCAACGTTCTATTTCAATACAAACTACACATTTGATATATTAATTAGTGGTTTAGTAAAAGAAAGGAGAGCAGATTATGCAACCAACGACCCAAATTATAAGGGGGAATATGAAGCGGAGAATTATTGGATCAAGCCAATAAATAATAGTTGAAACAAAGGAAATAACACATCATTTGCCAATGAAACCAAAGGGTCTGGTCACAAGCATTTTATGTAGTGTCCATGTAGCACATTAAGGGAAATAATAAAGCCCTCCCCTTTTCAAACTCTAGAACCCATAGATTGCTAAAAGGGTTAATAAAGGGAGCATGATATGCATATAGCACCAAATTAAATTGACTGAAAGATGAAATCGTACAATGGAGCATGACACGTTGGAAACTTAGGGTGACACAAAATCAAGCACCTAACCCTTGAATAAAGGTTTGTAGAAGGTATACTATGTATTTAAATATTTCTTGTTCATCACTATAATATATATAATATGATTTAAATGTATAAGGTATATATATATTCTAAACAATTTGTTATGAATATAGATAAAATTGGTTTCTTTAGATTTTTATGTGTTATTAATAAAGGAAATTATATATATATATATATATATATGTTCCAAGCATATACATTTATCTATACTATATTAGGATGATCTTATATTATTATGCAAAATTATCACTGGGTATTTTATTTATCTAATCAATGTACTCTCTCTCTTATAATTTCTTTATAAGAGCTCTGTGCCTTTATCTTTTCCTTTGAGAATGTTATTATAGGAAAAACAGGAGGATGGAGAATCAGCGGGAGGTTGATATTTCAGGTAATCTTGAAAGAGAGGGAGAAGATTGAGGATGTTATTTAGTTAATCTTTAGTGATCTTGGTCTTATTGATTAAGAGGGAGATGGATTTCTTTAGTAATCAATGAATTGCCACTGTCAAGAGGACTGTGATTCATACATTGTGACCATGTGATTTTAATGGGCCTACCCCCTATGTACATCATGAGGAAGTGATGATTTCTAAATGATGTCACTTGTATTTGCAGAATTTACTCTAAGGAAATATGAATTGTGAGACATTAATGAAGTTTTTAAGAATTCATTTGAACCATCTACGAGTCTCTCCTTGATCAATGAAACTTGACATATGAGTTGTAGAGTCGTTCATGTGGCACAATCATACTTAATCAAGATATTGGCATATTGTGGATGAGTTTGATAAAATGGAAGGACATGTTCACTTCTACTATTAAACTAATTAAATGTCTCGACCTTCAATGGACAAAAAGAGCAAGTTGGAACTTAGAAAGGAGTTGTCATATTTGATATAGAATTGTTCAAACAAAATAAGAATGAGTAAAAATTTTACATTATGGAGGGAATAATAGTCAATGTTCCATTCATACTTGAACCTTATTTAGAGGGGAGATTTTCCATTCTCAAATAATCTAAAAGGACGATTTTTGAACCTTCATGTGCAGATAAGTATTTTTATCTTTTACATTTATCTATCTCTTATTTGTAATTTATATACATACTGCAAAGGTTATTTTCCTTGATATTTTCCTTTTATCTTTTAGGATATGCTACCAGATATTGTGTAGACTCAACCTAAAAATAGTAGCTCAAAGATCCTGATGATGAAGATTGATAAAATGAGGTTCTTGAAGCAAACATCTTTGATGATAAAGATTATGTGATTATTCCACATTAAGAGGGAGTATGAAACTTCTTCAAAGGCAATGCAAGAACTTAGAAGATTTATACTCAAAGGGAATCTAGAAATACATGTGTGCAACTACATGATTTTGATAGGCCTACTCTTGAGTGCATCATGGGGAAGTATTGACTTATCACTGAAGATTGACAGATTAATATCAGGTTCAAAGAGACTTCGAGAGGTGTCCTTGGGTAAAGAGAGTCTCAAAGGGAGTAACTAGAAGACCTGACTTCCCAAGATCATTGTTCAAAGGTGAATTTTTTTGAGATGCAATCCTTTGTAGATGATATCTTCTCTATAAGGAGAAGGTCTATGTGAGATTCTTTGTAATGTGCTCTCCTCTATGAGAGAGAAGTTTAAGGTGAAAACCTTTGTTCCACCCTCTGGTAGAAGCTATGGTGGGTCCACCCTCCGACTTGGTTCATGGTGGATATCATGTGAGTTACTTCATGTTGTTGTTGTGATTATGTCATGAAAGGTGATGATCTTTTATTGATGTATATATTTTAGAGGGGAGCTATTGAAAGGTGATGATCTTATGAATAGTTGGACCTGCTATCATGGAAGACTTCATTAAATGTTGTCCCAGAGTGCTGAAAGACATGATAAACAAACAGATAGAAGGTAACCATTGTAAGGTGGTGATCTTATAAATGGTAGACCTTTTATCATGGTTCTTCGAGCCAAATTTTGCTGGACACCATGGAAGTTGTTATGGTTCTCTAGGCCAGATCTTTCCGGACACTATAACTTAAATCAATTATAGACCACACTTAAGGTGGTATTTAATCTTTTATTACATATGCTTCAATCGCCCCCTTTCCAAAGAGGGAGTGTTGAGAATTTTAGCCTCATTGTGAATCAAAGCAAATTCCATATATATGTGTGTGTGTGTGTGTGTGTGTGTGTGTGTGTGTGTGTGTGTGTGGATGGATTTATGTTGATATCCTTAAATATGTTATTCTAAAAATATCATTTTGAGATGATGTCTCTTCATATACTCAAGAGCATAATGTGTTCTATATCAATCCTCTCTAACTAAGAGGGAGCGTTAAGTTTGTAGTTCAATCAAATTGATATGATCGTGAGATTCATTATTGATGATAACTCATCTTTAGAAAAATATTCTCATAAATATTAAATTATATATATAATATATATATTACATATATTTATATTGAAATAGTTAACAATCTTGTGCTCATTCAAGAAACAACATGAGAATTACAAACATATTCAGGCTCCTTTCAAGCAACTACATTAGAAACAACATTTGGAAGACCAAGAGTCACAACTTAGAATCCACCTTTTACAATGAGCCAAATACAACCAATAGAAGATCAAAATTCACAACTTAGAATCTCACAAAGATGTCCCTCTTGGGATTTGAACTAGGGTCTCCTCAATGAGATCTCATTGCTTCAACCAACTAAGCTAAATCCCTTGGACTATATATTACACACACACACACACATTATATCATATATAATAATAATAATATATATATATATATATATATATATATATATTATACATATAGGTATTTATATTATTGATATACTAACTAATGATGATTAACTATAGATACATGTCTCAGCCCACAAATTTGCATTTCGAAAATCATCAACAACAATGACTACGATTCTACATTTGTAGAAATGATCCTAGAATTTAACAAATTCCTCCTCTTTATATGGTCTAACACTAAATACAGAAGAGTGGTCTAACCAAAATCTAGATAGAGATGATAACAAATAGTGATAAGAGGAAAGCTAATTAGATGACACTAGAGCTTTGTCAAGCCAAACTTGGATAATATCATACCCCAATCTGCAATTAGACAACGTAAAGGCCACACCTTTAAGGTTCAAATCAAACATGACATGATCATTATTAAAGTTCATGAGATCTAAATCTACTATCTAGATACACTGAAGAGCCTCACAACTTATCATCCTACTTAAGAGGAGTGTAAAAAGTCCCCCATGATAATCCAATTGTCTTGGTTGATTTGAGATTTGATTTCCTTTAATTTGTTCCAATAATTTTTCCTCCCATTCTTGGGAGCATTGACATTAGTAAGCAACCAAGAAAAACCATCCTTAATGTGTTCAAATCTTCTAAACATGATGTTACCATCTCCTAAAATAATCTCCCCCTTAAGCACACCATAATTCCAATAAATAGGCTTGGCACCAGAAGCTCCTTCTGAGATAGTGCCAACAACAACAAAAGTCTTGAGGACTCTAAAATTTTCAACTTTCTCTTTAGACATCTTAGTTTCTTGAATTAAAATAATGTTAGGTCTATGATCCCTAATCAAGTTCCTAAGAACATCTTGCTTGTGTGGACCATTTAGGCCACAAATGTTCCATGATATAATTTTTTCTTTTTTCTTTTGAAAACATACCTCTAGGATGGTTAGATGAAATCCATCCTCTGTATTCTTATAAGCCTTTTTCTCTCTTATCTAGTTGGAAAATTTTCTACCACATTTTTTTGGTTTAGCTCCAACATCTGCTTTATGTTTCCTTCTAGTTGTGATAGGAGTATTTGGAGTAGGCAAAGAATGACCATTAGTACCCCTTTCCCCTCTCTACACAACTTTTGAGAAAGGTTCCCCCTCTTCATCCATTGAAGTTTCCATGCCATCACTTTGTTTTTCATCTTCTATCGTAGCATCTCAATCCTTCATTTGGAAGGATATGTGGATTTCACCATTTCCATTGACATAGATGAGCTCGAAAGATGAATGATAGATCCTTCCAAAATATTACATGGTTGAGCATCCTCAAAAGAGTTATCTTTTGATACATTCCTAGTCGATTATGGATCAATCTCATTGTTCTCCTAGATCTCACCTTCTTCCATATCCTAGATTTGTCCAGTATGATCAAGGATAACAATAGAAGCCCCATCCTTGATCTCCAACTTTATTGCTATCAACTTCACCATTTCTTCCTTGTTTTGAATCTTCAATTGGTCCCCACAAAAGGTCCAGTCCAAGGATTTTTGCCCAAATCCTTTTGGGAATTCTCGCCCACCTTCTTTAGAGCCACGACACATATCATCTTTTCTTTCTTGTTATGTTATTTTTTTGTTGCCTTTAGTGACTAGATTGACTTTCTTCATCCAAATATTCTTTTGTGACTTTCTAGCCTTTTCTTTTTCCACTAGAATAGAGCACTATTTGGATACATGACTCACCTTTTTGCAATGAAGAAATAAAATGAAATTATTTCATATTCCAGACATTATAACAACATACCCTATTTCAAATATATTTCAGTAGTCTCAAGCATATCTCTATCCTTCTCAACCCCAACATAGATCCTCACAAAAGTTAATCTTCTTCTATAAGTGGTAGCAAGGTCTATACATAAAAGTTCCCCAAATGAACTTGCAATACCACTGAAAATGTAATCATACCAAAACTCCATGTGCAATCCCTAGTAATCTGAAAAGGAATCATTCAAGTCCAGGTTTGGGGACCATTTTGAAGCACCAAAATTGATTTACCAACCAACCATGACCCAACACAAAAGACTTTGGTTAGGTCTTCTAAATCCTTTTGACATTGCTGTTATTTCCACTTGCCCCTTCAGGTCCCATTTTTAAAGCAAAGTTTCTCACTATGTCGTGCTCAGCCTTGGGCCCACGAACTTTCCCATTAGTTTAAGCGCCATAAGCTCTATGGGTGAGTCAGGAGTGTGAAGAGAATCACATTGAGAACAATATTCAACATCTGCCCTTGTTCACGACTCTACTTTCCTAAGTCATCCTTTTGAAACTAGCACTTTTCTAGCTCTTTTTGGGCGCCGAACCCTATCCTTTGGATGACAGTCCACCTTTGGGTCGCAAACCGACCAGAGCCCACACCTGTAGGCCCATCGGATTTTACGCCCACTGTCAAATTCAAAATTCCTCCCTCCATGCTCATCTCAGTCTATCCTCAAATTATTATGATAATTTGATATGTTGTCAATTAGTTTACAAATGCAAAAGATTTAGCAATGGTGACTCTTCAACTGCCAACTAAACAAATTGCAAATATGTAAGGTTTTATAAATTATAAACTAATTGTAAGAATACCAAATAATTGGTGATGGGGTAAAACTCAACCAATCATTTATTTTCCAAATCAACTATGTTAAAGAGGGTGCTTTATTCCAAGGATATGTTGATGATTATTATATCATCAACACTCATTATTACACTCAATGATGGAAATATTCAGAAAAAAACATTTTCAATTGAAGTCAAATGCTTGTAATAAAGCCCCATATTAACTTTATACTAATATTTGCAATAAAAAAGTATCAAAAGTTACGAAAACTAGCTTTGTTATATTTCACCTATCAACAACAATTCTCATTCATCTACTTCTACTTATATTCAACATTAATGAAAATACTAATCTAAGTTAGGAAATGTAGAAACAATGGAATGATTCAAAATTTTCACAAACATTTATCATGATAACAACAATGAAGAGGAAATACTTTTTGTAGTGTTATAGCAAGAAGCTCTCCTAGTCTCTCTCTAACTAATGAGTTACAAATGAGAAGGGGTTGTCTGCTATAGTTTCTATAAGTACTATGAAGGGCTCAAATTGAATCAAGAGCAATGCCCAAGATTAAGTCAAAACAACTCTAATGTAATTATGATTTATGAGCATTAAATGTTATCCAATTGCACAAAAGCACCATTCTGTGGGCCAATGAGAAAATTACATAGGTTTCAAAGACCAATGCAAAAACTGGTTAGTTGGAGACATTCAATGACCTCTATATGTAAAATTTTTGATAATTTGATTAGATTCCCTTGGGCACATAAATTTTTTTTTTTGATTAGTTGAAAATGACTGGGTACCACTTAAAGATGCCTATCTTGTGGGCTTGATCAATTCCTTACATCTCTTGATACTCAACATTATTAAATCTTCAATTGATTGTGTTGGCCTAAATTTCAAAATTTCTTAATCTTGATAAATCTTGTTTCTATCCTCTTGGAAACCTTGCCATTAAATTTTCTTGATCTTCAACTTGAAGGCACCTTTCTTTCTTGATGAACAACTTGTAGTTTAATGATGCTAGAGGTCTTCATGTTGAATTTGATGTTAAAGTCATGCTCACACTTGAACCACTTAGCTCTTTGCTATCTCCATCTTGAAAGTCACCATTATCTCATCTTGCATACAAAAAAATATGAAGAATTCCATACAATCCTAACATTGTTGTTGTATTTAGATTACTCCATCCATTAAAAACAAACAAATTCCAGTTCAACTTGAATCCCTATTTAAATGACACTTAAAATTTACTAGTTGAAACAAAAAATCTTGGTTGTTCAATCCAAATTTTATGAAAATATGCTTCCAAAAAGGTTTGGTTTTAAGGCCTCTACTTAGTCTTCTACAAGCATATGATATGATTTTTACTCAGGTCTACAAGTTTTCTTTCCTTGAAAAGGAAAAGTATAAGTTTCATCCCTTCAACTTTCTTCTTGTTTCAAAATCTTGAAGACATCACTTAATCACACCTTGCAAATGCCAATTTAATCCACCATCTCAAATTTTGATCTCCATTTTAAAGTGAATGATGAAGTGATTGGACATAGAGCCCCGAGAGAGGTTAGGATCTGACTTGCTCCTGGGCTCACCCAAGTTTGCCTTTAAAAAAAAGTTTATGAAATATTGATTAAATTACCACATTTGTAACTAATTTCACCTTCATTTCATGATCTTTTCATTAGCTATTTGACTTGGTTTCCTCCATAACTTCTTATTATTAATGAGTTGATTTCTCTATCTCAATGCTTATCAATTGATTGATTGTTTTTCCTTTCAAGTCACATCTTTTCTTATTCAAGCTCCTCAACTCTACCTCACGTCTTCGTCAAATTCCATAATTTTCCTCAAGTATCAAATGGTAAGTGTTATTTTTCAAAGTGCAAGAAGTGGTTTAAAAGTTGAGCCCCAAGAGAGGTCAAAATATGAGTTCCTCTTGGACTTAGTCAAGTCCAAAAATCTCATGGCCGTCGAACTTTCTCACTCAAACTTGCATCAACCTTGACCTTTTGATTTGCAACTTTATCATGATTAGCAATTTTTTTATCTCTCCCTTCCACTTGCACTTCAACACTCAAGCCTTTCAATTTGACCCCATTACTAAATCCAAACTTCTTTCTTTTTTTGTGCAGATTTCCATTGATCAAACTAAGATTCTCATCAACTTTTATTTTTTATTGTATCACACTTCATCCCTTCTCTAAGGTGAAAACTCAAACTCCCATCAAGCTCTATGTTAATCTTTTACTAAGGTTCAACACTTAGAATGTAAGTGTTGGCTGCCTTGGTTCAACTCTATGCCATGACCTTGACTCCTAAATGACAAAGAGACTTGCATATAACTACCTTCTCCAACCTAGCCAATGGATTTTAAGACTTCAAAATTTCCACTTACTAAGGATTTCTAAGACACTTATCATATGTCTTGAAAAAAGAGAGGGTCCCCATTTTCAATTAGTGAAGGCATGAATGTTAGAAATAGGAAATACTAAGAGAGGGAGGTGAATCCACATTCCACAAAATTTTTCCCAACTATGGATGCCATTAACAATATTACAACTTGCATATGTAACTAAACTAATTAAGTTGAATAGTAAACACAAACATAAAATAATGTAACACATAACACCATTATTTTGTAACTAGGAAAACCCTGACCAAGGGAAAACTACATTGGGGATGGTATCCACAAAATGATCCACTAATCAAAAGTGTCTTGTGAAAGATATTAACCCTATTAGGAGTCTATTACATCTGTATAGTGTCTCGGTCCTTGTTAGAAGCCTCAACCTTGTTAGAAGCTATTATCATAACTATAAAATGTATGCAAGATGAGCCCATTGCCCAAACATGCAATATAAAATGATATTCTGTATGCAAAAGGAATAGATGCAAAAAACCTCTTTCTCAATACTAATATCATCAATATATGACATGATCTTTATAGCTCTCTACACTATCTTTGCATGTACTTCTTCTCACTACTTTCAACATCAAAGTTGCATCATATTCACAATAATTGCACACACCCACACTTAACTTTGCATTACAAATCTTTCTTTTATACCATAATATTCCATAATATTATGTTCTATCAGCCTTCGTGCTTAAGATGTGTCCCAAAATACAAAGCTATACTTTTCCCACTTAGGGTTAGCATCTAGGATGTCATCTTTCATTAGTTAAGGAATTATTTTTTCTATCAGCCTTTTTGTTTTAACATGTGTCCCAAAATATAAAGCTATACTTTTCCCACATAGGGTTAGCATCTAGGATGTCATCCCTAATTAGTCAAGTAATTATTTTGGTAAATGGAATAATTCCTTAACTTAAAATAACCAATTTCTTAACTCTGTCATGTTCTGTCTATTCAGTACTTCAATTGGCAAATTTGTAATAACTCCATTCATATTGATACAAATAAGTGGTGCATTTTCTGACATATAGGCTGATGTCCACTCTATCTTCTACTAATTACGCACATGCCAATAATATCTCTATGAAGCTCGCCAATCAAAACTCTCCATTTGCAGACATATAACCTTCATGATACTTAGACAATTTTCTAAGTCTTCTTACCAAAACTTCATCTTCAAAATTTGCTTACTTAAAATGAGTATATGTTTCCATAAATGACAACCTCATACCATCTACCCTAGCCAAATATACAACTATCTTCCTCTTTGGCATTGATGGCAACATATGGGAAAATTGGCTAAGTCCCAAAAATAAAAAAATAAAAAATTTGTGAATCTTCACTTGGCCATTACAAAATTTCCAAAACGAGGATCATTTTCTATTTATACAATCTTACATCCTTATATCTCATAATTACAAGATTACATATTACTCCCCCTTTGACTATAATCTATCTTATATCTCTCTTTACAATTTATGTATACAAATTTCCATACTACACTCCCCCTTTGACACCGATGGTGAATGTGAGTAAAAAACTACGTACAAATCAAAATTTTACTACTATCTTCATTCTTCATGTTGTTAAGTTTGATATACATGAGATGTAATCAAAAAAGTGTTTTTTAAAATTCTTGAATTCTTTGACCCAAGTGTCTTGAATTGCTTATGATGTACTGATTAGGGCATATAGTCCATAAGGCACAAATTCAACTATATTCAAATCTAAATACACAAACTTCTCATAAGAGCATCTCATCTTCAAGATGAGATGCTCTCTCATCAATGAGAACCTCTTGACCATCCTTTCTCTTTTTAGCTCTATTGAGGCAATCTCATCACAAGCCTTTACAATTGTGCTCTCTAAATCTTCAATATGTGCATTTGGTGACTACAATTCATTTATAATTCCTTGTAATTCTACCTATTTTTCTTTCATCTCTTCATTAATATCATTAATGAATTTGTATGATAGAGCACACTGTCCATACAAAGTCTTCCCTTTAGTTAAACATCTTCTTAGCTCTTTAATACAAGAGTCAAGACTTGGTAGAACATTTATGATATTCTTGCATACATTTTCATACAACTTTGCATCATGCTTCACCTATGCCTTTGTAGATGGAACTTCCTAAAGTGTACCAAATTTACTATCAAATATCCTAATCATTTCCTCTGCCTTTTTCTCTGGATCTGATTTCAAGACCTTTAATTGAATGATTTCCTATAACTTTCTTGTCACCTTGTCAAGGACTTCTTGCGTCCTTTTTATGATTTTAGCCTTCTCCACTATTCCGTGGATTGCTAGCACTATGATGTGACTAGATATGTCTATCTTTGGATCTCTAGTGGGGGTTAAAGATGCACTTCTTGTCATTTTTTTCAACAATAATTCCATTGGAGTCTTTGGGGTGCTTGTGCTTTGAATTTCAGAGCTTGGTTTCGTTGCTGGTGTGACCATATGAATTTGCATACTTTGACTATCTTCTCTGCTTTTTTTAGTTTCCTCTATCACTAATTTTTCATATTCCTGTTCTTTTCTTTTGTGTTCCACCTCTAGCTATGTATGAGCTTCTTCTTTCTTAGTTTCAACATGTTTTAACTATGGCTTGAAATGATAAGTTTCTTGAGTAATTACCTTCCATTTATTTTACAACCTCTCATCAACTTTGTTAAGTTCATCTACTAAAGTAGCTAGATCTTCATCCTTTTCCTCTCCTTCTTTTTTCTTTTCAACTTCATCCTTCTCTTTTTCTTCCTCATCTTTCTTTCCTTCTCCTTCATTAGAGGTAGTGTACCCTACCAAATTGTCAACACTAGGGCCATAATCCTTAAAAGGATCTTCTAATGTATCAACAATTATATTTGTGGTACTAAAGCTCATTATGTCTTTAATAACTGCAATATGAGGCACCTATGATGATTTCCTACCTTTTGCCTCTTCCATTTTTGTGTCCTTTGTTGCTACTATTGTTGTAGGTGTAGGGGTTGATGACTCTACTGCTCCCCCTAGCACTGTACTCTCTTCCTCTTCTCTAGGTTCAATAGAAGATATTTTGTCTTCTAAAGTCTTCTAAAATTGTGTCATAACCTTTACAATATCTTCTTCTATTTCTTTATTAACTTCCTCATAATTACCTCCCATTACCGAAATAGTTCTTGCCTTGTTCCTCAATAGGGTTCAAGACTCTTCATGATCCATTGAAGGTGCTCTTCATTTTCTATTTCAAAAAGCTTTGTAATGAATCTTTCTCTTGTTTCCTTGTCATCTCCTACTACCCTTTTCTTTCTATTTACTATTATTTCAAATGGATCTTTAGAATTTTTTTCTTTAACATCTATGAACCTTTTGTTAGACAAGATCATATATCTAATAACTACATTCTCCAACTAAAATTTCTCAAAGTTATCATATGAGTGGTAATACTTGTTCAACTATGAAAAGTTTCCATAATTAATAATCATACAATTTATGTTTGCAATATTTGGTTTCCACTTCTTTCTTCCTTCAAATTTGTTTGTCTCATTTTCTTCTTGCCTTTTTTGTGTAGTTGTAGGAGAAACAACTTGTCCTCTCATATTTTCCTTTCCTTCATATGAAACACAAATTTTTTTCCTTTTACCAGGTCTAGTAGCCATTTCCTTCATTCTCTTAGGTCTTGGTGCTTCTATTGGATCTTTCTTAACCTCTACTAACCTCACAGATCTTCATGTACCTTTAGATGTAGATGATCTAAATTCTATTATATTGACATCTTCTTCATCTCCATTGGGCTAAATTGGTGGAGGTGAAATAAACTATGGATGTACTAGTACAATTGCTGGTTTTGTTGATGGTTCTAAAATTGTAACTCCCATAGCTAATGGTGTCAATTATAGTGTAGTAGGGCCTGCTAATTCTAATGGTGGAACAAACAAAGTGTTTTCTTTTCCAATTTTCTTCATCCTTGATATGGTTTTTTTAACTAATGTGAATTCTTGTGGGGTCATGTCAATTTCTTTCATTATTTTCTTTATTGTACTCTCCACTTTCCTTTTAGAAGACTTCTCAAGCTTATCTTGAGAAGCTAGCTACATGTTCTCCTCATAAGTTCCAAATCTATCAAATTTAACATCTGATTCTAATTTAAGAATAGCTTGTACATATCCTTTTGTTTCCTCTTTAGTTGTCTCATAACCAATTAGATCATCATATAACATTCCAGGTTCAACTTCCTGAATGTATGGAAACTTTGTATTAACCATGAAACATATTTCTTCCTTATACTTACTAGCAATACAGGCTAGAATTCTAAATTTCTATATCATCATAGTCTGATATGTCTTTACAACAAGTTGTTCACTGCTTTCATTTTGTCAATCAGATGCCTTCTATGTAGATCTGTAATATTTTCCATCATACACTTATCACTATTGTTCAAATTAGAAAGGGTCATGAAAGGAAATCTTCTTAAAAAGTGGAAAAACATGTGAGTAATCAAATATTGGAATCTAAGTTGTCCATTCTTTACTTTCTTGATCCTCTCCAAGTTCTCTACCAACTGAACTCTAAAAATATCACACAAGTTAACCTTGGTACTCTCAACACATTTCTTGTATACAACATGTAAAAACTCAATTTCTATGTCATCATCTCTAGAACTAGAACATAAATTGGTTGCCATAATCTTGCTTACAAACCTCACATCATCTTGCTTGATCTGACTAAGAACCATGCCTCTTTCATTATATGCTGATCTAGTGTTCTCAATTAAAGTATTCTTCACATTTTTCTCATTCAACATTCAATGGAATAACTTCATGGATCATATTGGCTAAAATCTCAACTACATTATATCCAATCCAATTTTTTATTATCATGAATTCTACTAAGAATTATCTTTGTCTAGTTTTCTTTGTCAAATTCATAGTACAACATATACTTCAATACATCATTTTGACCTAGGAGTTCATAACCTACCTTGAACGACATATCTTGATTCTAATTGTGTCAAATCACTAGAGATGTTTCCTTTACCTACCATTTCAAATTTTCATAATGTATAACTAGAAATGCTCTCCAAATATAATACTCCATTTGGGGTTTGTGAAAAAGAGGTTGCAAGATCATCCTGTAATGGTGGAATAGGGTTTAATTTGATCTTAGGTCTAGGGGTGTCCTCAACATTGTGAATCATTATTCCTTCCATTATAACTAATAAAATACTCAGCATAACTTCACAAACTAATCACACAAGATCATAAATACCTATGGAATTGTAGAATTAGGGATCCCTGACTTCTCATCCCAATTTGATTCAACTCACTTCAATTGCTCTTAAATTTTTCTTTCGATATCTCCTTAAATTCTTTCTTGATCAAATGGGGCACATAAATATGATTTCATCCTTTAAACATCCTTTAATTAACTTGTGTATTCATTGCACAAGTACACATGTATCAAAATGTTATGAGAACCCTCTGCATTCATCAACTTCTATACTATCCTATTAACCAGAGAACTTCTTTCTCTTCGTACACTCACATATGAACTCCAAATATTATGTGCACTTAACATAGCTTCCTTACATCAATATCTACCTTTTATAATTGTGAAAAAATTGTCTCTTTCTCTAAGGGTTCAAATAATTTTCTAATGCAAGTTTCCCTTTGTTTATTATAAAATAATATGCTCAAATAGATAAGGGTTGATTAGCCACAATTACTGACTTGATCAACATATTTTCAGGTGTTTCACTTGGCTTCACTTCTACATAATCTTAAGAAATTTTTGGAGTCTTAGCCTTAACAAATGTCTCATTGAAACCCTCTACATGTTCTTTCACACTTTCTTTCTAACTCTTGTTGCTATTCTAATTCCTTCTAACATTATTCACATTACTTCTAAATTTTGCGTTTCTCATGTTGTTCCTCATGTTGTTTTACATTTTTACATTTTTCATCCTACAAAATCTTACCATATGTCCCACATTGTTGTAAATTTGACATGTTATCATTTTCTTTCCATATCTAGGTCTTGACTTATTGATTTGTAATCTGCAATCTCTGACAATATGTCCAAATTTGTTGCACTTATAACACATGATACCATTTCTAAAAATATTTGTCCTCCAATAGGTCTACTAGTTGTAGGGTTAGTACTTTGACACATATTATTAAATCTAGGTTTTCTGTACTCACTAGCTTTATGTCCAAAACCATAACAATTATAACAATAACTAGAAATAGGGTTAGTATACTTACCTATACAATCCTTCTTTCTATGAACAAATTCATTTCATTAATAACATCTTCATGTTAATTGCCTCCTAAATTCTTTAGGTAGTTCAACTTGCTTAGGTACATATTTAGATTGATTCTACTCAACCTTGTTTGGCCCTTTTGCTATGGTTTAAGCCATTGGATCACAAGATATGGTTTTGTAGTGACTTTAGATCTCTTAGATGATTCTCCTCCAAAGTATCCAAGACTAGTATTATCATAAGAAGGTATTTGTGCCAAAATATGCTCATCAAGCTTTTCATTGCTTGGGTACAACTTTTCAAGATATTTCTTAGATTGTGTAAGCTCTCCTTTCAAAATTGCTTTGTGCTTCTCAAGTTATACATATTGTAACTTCAAAGATTGAAGTTTAGATATCACCCTTGTTAGTTTAGATCTTAGATTTCAAATATGATTCAATCTTTATGTCATCATCCTTCAAGCTAAATTTCAGATTTTTAATCTCTAGCTCATGCTTCAAAGAATCATTCTATATCTTATGTCTTGAAACCTCATCACTATTCTTGATATGAGCTTTAGGCTCTTTCTTGTATTTCATATACTCTATCTTGTCTTTTAGCTTCTGAATGTAGTCCTTTGAATGTTCATACTTGTCCTTTAGATTATCTCTTTCTTCTATAAGTATATAAAGTTGTTCAAGAGCTTCATCTAGGTTCTTCTGTAGCTGATCCATACCCATAGAGATCTTTACTGAAGCTATTAGGCATCTTCTAAGTAATTGTGCTCTAATAACAATTTTTATAAATAAGAAATTCTGAGAGAGGGAGGTGGGAGGGAGGGGTGAATCAATATTCCACAATTTTTTTCCCAACTATGGATATACTTAACAATCTTACAACTTGCATATGTAATTAAATAGATTAAGCTGAATAGTAAACACAACCATAAAGGAATGAACCACTTAACACCATTATTTGTTAACTAGTGAAACCCTGGCCAAGGAAAAACCCTAATAGGGATGGTACCCTCAAAATGATCCATTAATCAAAAGTATCTTGTAAAAGATATTGACCCTATTAGTGTTAGAATATGAAGATGATGTAAACTAGTGATTTGTGGCATTTTCTGTCTAGTTTCTAACACTATTTTTTTTTCCCAAAGTGATTGAAGTCCATTTTATTTTCTCCTTTGAGAAGTGATATATATTAAAAATCAAAATTTTTAAAGAGTGATGGATGTGTTAATGAACATAAATATTTTTAAAAATATGATAATGACAAAATTCTTTCAAGGTTAGAATGATAACACCAATACCTAGACAATTTAGTTGGTTTCATTCAATTTTGTTAAAATTTGTAGATTTTATTCAATGGCAAAGTGACATTAATGATAAATTAGACATAGGTTGATTTTGATCAATATAGTTTATTTTGCATGAATCAAAATGAATTTTTCTTGTTTTGTTAGATAGGTAACACACATACCTTTGTAGAACATATTTTTCATTTTTTTCTTTCTCATTTTCTACTTTTCTCAAAGCTTCAAACTAAGACTTTTGAGATGGAAAAATAATGTATATTTAATAAAAATACAAATAAAACATCACAATAAACACAATGTATATTAAAAATATAGTCATTCAAAAGCTTATTTAGAGTAGAAAAATGTGGTATATTTAGTTGTAAAAAATAGACCTATTTCCCCCTTGTTTGAGCTCTCAAAAGGGTAAAATTTGATAGAAAATTTAAGAAATTTGTAAAAAATGGTATTTTGGGGGCTTTGAATGAAGCCCCCTTCATTCAAAGCCCCTACTTGTAGAATGTGTGGCACAAAGGGGGCTTTGAATGAAGCCCACTAGGTACTTTCTGGCTCCTAGGGGGATTCTAATGAAGTAGGGAACTTCAATCAAAGCCCCTAGTCGAAGCCCCTATACTAGGGGCTTCTAATGAAGCAGGGGGCTTCATTCGAAGCCCCAAATAAATTGCACACATATAATTTATAACATATACAAATACTTAAGTACATTATGTATGTAACAATGCATATTTATATAGGTATATATGTGTGCACCCATATATGCTTCTATAAATATACCAAACAAATATCATATACAATTTACATGAAAATACGAATATCTAGATCATAAACACATAATTCTAAATACTAGAATCCACCAATCAAATCATCAAAAGAAATGATAAAAACATAAACCCTAGACTAAGTGACTAGTTTCCTATTAAATTTCTAAGAATATAAGGATACCTATATGGATCATGGTTCCATCTCCATTTTAACAACTTGTTTGAGTATTTTGAGGCATGCTTAGACATGTGTAGCTAGGTGGAGTCGATGCTTGGTACCTTCACACATCTACATCACCAATTAACAAGATACAATACACATGTGCACGCACACGTGCGCGCACGCACACGTGCGCGCGCACACACACACACACAAATAATGATAGACAAGCAAGGAATATTGTGACATCATATATATATATCCTAAAGAAGTGACTATCATTGCCTCCCCTCATCCTAAAGACACACCAAGAAGAGTAAACACACACATATATAATGCATCAGGGGCTAGCTAGGTTATCTTAATAACAAATGATAATCAAAAAATTCTAAACAAGGTATTGAAAGCATAAATGATAAATTTATAATAACATATTTAAAGTATGATAAAAATCAACCATATACCTAGTCTCGTAAAGGCATTAAATAGAACATGATGAAGTTCCCAATACAAGGCAATATCTAACACCATGAGAAAGAAAGGATGCATACAATAAGTATTGTTGATAATAATTATTCAATTGTATATGGTTTGTAAGTTACACAAAGGTTTATATGGTTTAAAGCAAGCTCTTAGAGCATGGTATGAGAGACTTCATGGATATCTAGTCTACAAGAGAGGCAAAATATGTTGCTGTAGTAGTTAATTGCTCCAAAATAATGTGGTTCAAGAAACCATTATCATGAATGAAGGAAGAAGTCATGGATCCAATGGTTATCCCTTTTGATAACACAAGTGCAATCAATATATCTAAAATCCAGTGATGCACACTAAGACAAAACACATTGCAATCAAGTATCATTTTCTAAGAGAATTAATTCATGATAAAGAGGTTAGATTAGAATAGGTTAACACAAAGGAGTAGGTTGATGACATATTTACCAAACCAATACCTAAGGATGCATCTTTGTAGCTAAGAGGAAAGATAGGAGTCATTCCCCTATCTGATACTCACTAGAGTACAAATTAATGATGCATCAACCAAACTGCATTGAAGATCTATCTAGTTGAAAAAAATAAGTCAGAGATTATTGCATATGAATCAATACATTAGGTACATTGTAAAAACACTATGTCAAGTATTTGGCATTTGATGTCAAAGAGGGAGAGAATCATGTCATATATTCATTGAGAGAGATTGGTATAATCATAATTAGAGAGAATAATATACAAGAGGGAGAACTTGATCTAATGGAGTCTGAAGATAAGATGGTAGAGGGAGAATCTCAAAGGGAGCTCTCATGGATGGATAGAGAATCAAAATGAAACTAAGGATATTATAAAATCTTATAAATCATTTGATTGCTCTAAGTTGTCTTTTCTTAATGACATGTTGTGTTGCCATCAATTCCAAAGAGGGAGATTGTTGATAACAATTATTCAATTGTATATTGTCATTGATGTTACACAAATGTTATACTCTTTCTGAGCATTGCCAGTTGGAACCAAGTTCAGAAGACTTTAGTATTCTAGATTCGATTGTGTTAAGATTTTTACCATCAACATTTTGAATCACACTACATGATCCATCATTAGGATGAAGAGTAAGAGATGCAAAAAAAAAATGATGATGGATCACTTGTTTTCCCAAATTGGATCAATTTTTTGCATCTCTTGCTCTTCATCCTAATGATGGATCACGTAGTGTGATTCAAAATGTTGATGGTAAAAATCTTAACACAATCAAATCTAGAAACATATCAGTACAATATAATGGATTGTGGAAATTTTTTCTCTTTAATACTCTAGTATTCGTTAAGAAAAAGTTCAAAAGAAGAGAAATTTAGGAATTCTTGTGTAAATTGAGTCAGATTGGTTACCAAGGAACTTAGTGTAATTGAGTGACCCAATTTTAGCCGATCTTCAGTAGATTAGTTTTATCCATTTGTTGGTTTATGCAAGTTGACTTAGTGGATATTATTATTTTTATTTAAAAGGGTATTCAAGATGACTTGACATTGAATCTCATATATATAAAGGTCAAGTTGTGGATTGAAATATGTAAGCAAGAGGTGAAGAAGATAAGATGCGAATAGAGAATGATATCTAATTAAGAGTAGAGTATCCAAGGAGCTGAAAACAAGATTTTGATCAAGGAGGATCTAGAGGATAAGAAACCACAATGATCTAAATCTGCAATCTAGTTGCTTCATAAATCAGGCCAGTCATTGTTACTCTCTAATAATTGCAGCAGTGAATACGTCTCTTAATAGAGCTAACTTAACATTCATTGTGTAAATGCTCTAACTAGGTGGCATTTCTAGATTGAAGTGTCTCAAGACCTTTAACAAGGCCACTTCTAATAGGGTGATTTAAATCTTTTAACAAGGTCACACCTAATTGTGTGTTTTGTAATCTTTAACAAGGTTGGCTCCTAATAGGGCTCACTTCAGAAGAGTGAAAAGTTGTAACTAGTTGCATTGGTGGTTTTCCCAAATTGGGTTTCCATGTTAAATCTTGGTGTCTCATGTGTTCATGTTATTTTCTTATTTTATTTATCTTTCTGTAACTAAGTTACTAAAGTTTAATACATATTAATATTTCATATTGCTTTGTTAACTGAGCTACAGTAAATATATGGTTCTAACCAAGCTATTATTTTAAAGAAAGTTTGTATTGACATTGAAGGAATTTGGAATTGTTTTAGTGGCAATTGATTCATCCCCCTCCTCTCACTTACTCCTCTTATATTTCCAACAAAGTATATAATTATTTCTAAATATATTATAACATAAGAACCTAGTTAATTACTAATTTATGAGTAGATAGATATCGATCTTTTGTTAAGGTTGTGGGGTGTTATCTTATAGTTTTACCCATGCATGCATTTATAAAGTTTTGAAATCAAGGAATGCTTAAAGTAACCTTATCTCCCAACCTAGTTCTAGTATACTTATACTATCTTTAAAACCCTACTGATACTTGTTAAGATAAGAGTGGTATAAAAGATCATAAGGGGTAATCCCCATAAAAGGTATGCCAACATTAGGAGGAGAGTGTTGACGAAGAAAAACCATCACCTACCAAAGGAGACAATAGAGGAGAAAAAAATAGAAGAAGGTAAACAAGTTTTGAGGAGGCCACACTAACAATAAGAAGTGGAGTATAATCATAGTGCTAGAGGAGGTCACCTCAATAGTTAGAGGCACAATATCAATTTGGGAGGATTAATCATTGGCTTATGAATGGTCATCAGAAGAAGAACCATAAGTCACAATAGTCAAATGATCACCTTTAATATCCTTATACCAAGTGGCAACACATTTACAATACAAGAGAATAATTTTAGTGGCCAAGTGACCAATAGAGAAGAAATGATGACATTTGTAGGGAGACGCTCACAATCTAGTAACTGCACCTATGACCTATCTCCAACCACAAGACCCACATCCCCATGAAGGGGCTTAGAGATATCAATTTCAATCAAAACTCATACGAAAGTAGAATGCTCCAATATAGAAGTGAAATTTATCAACCTTCTAGAAACAATTGGAGGAGTGGCCAATGATCTCCCAAAAATAAATTGGGAGGTTGGAAAGATGAACCCACACTAGACATCAATTGATGTGGTTTAGTTAATCGGTCAAAGGACTCTATCTGAGGTTTGACCAAGAGGTAGTGAACTCCCCAAGCTCAAAACTTTCTCAACACCAAGTCACAAGTTATTAGAAGTAGAGAAAGAAGCAATTTATTACCACAAGGGAAGACCCCAATGTTGAACTTATATTGTTATATGTTTATTATTAATTTTGTATGCATACAATAATTCCATCTTTGGGATAGATTTGAGTTTTTGTCTTACATGTAAAGTGACATGGATGACATGGTTCTTTATTTTGGAGATATGAATTCCACCTTGTATGAGTTGATTGAATTCAAAATTCTTGATTCGTGGAACCATTGGAGAATAATCAATTTTAGAAATTGCTAGAAAAGGCATATTTGTGCATGTAGGCCCCTTTCATGGAAAATTTTATTTCTAATTTTTATGGTAGCATGTGCCTTGCCTGGTGAAGATGATGCCTTGGATGTGCTATTTGCCATTACTAGGTTTTAGCTTGCATGTCTATGATAAGATAGGTGCTTTGCATGTTCATGTTCAATCTTGCATGCATGTAGTGAAGAAGATGATGTCATTTGACATTCTTGAGCATACCATTTTGGTTACATCTAAGTTATGTAGTGTAAACTCTTGTATATTGAAATGTTGTGATTTGGAGTTATATTATTATTCATTCAAATGTATTATTGTATTTCTAGAATTATTCTAGAATCAAATTGAACTATATAGTTTTTTAAAGATCATAACTTTTGAATTGTTTTGCAAACTAATATTTATTATTAGTATATTGGGTTTTATTTTTGAGTTTCAGGTTTCTTCCAAAAGTGTTTTTGTCATGTATAAACTATGTTGTGAGCTTATTTTACTTTAAATGTTTATTTAAGATCTTTGAATTTGTAATAGTTAAAGAACTTTTTTGTAATTTTTTTACTTAGTTTAGTGTTAAAAATTTCTTTTTCATATTATACCATCCTAAAATATAAGCATGTATAATTAGATCCTCAATTAGGCCCCATTTTAGCATGCATGGGCTCCCATATTGATTTTGAATGTGCCCAAACTCAAATTTTCTCATTGTTTCCGCATCCCCATTTCAATTAGGACCCCTAGTTTAAATTTCATTAATTTTTTGAGGGAATAGGTTGACAAAATCAACATATCCTCTAATTGACTTTCAACATCTTTTCAACATACTCATTGTACACAAAAGTGGGATTGTTAGTATATAAACATACATATGACAATTTCAACATACATACCACAATTTCAACATTATTTGATTATATCATAGTGGATGGGAATGCTATGTTCTGACTGACTTAGAAATTGGATAATGTAGGGAGGAGTGCTAAGGATTGGGCTAAGAGATCTTTTGGGGATGTGTTAAAAATAAAAAAAGGATATTGAGGAGGAGCTCAAAAGGCTACAAACTGCCATGGCAATGGGGGATGACACTGACACCACCACTCTAGAGGAGGAGAACTATAAGAAGAAGTGGAAGGATACTATTACCAAGGAGGAGATCTTTTGGAAGAAAAGGTCTCACATTTCCTGGCTAATGGAAGGTGATAGGAATACCTCTTTTTTCCATAGATTTTATTCAAAACACAAAAGAAAAAATACCATTACCTCACTAGAAGAGGAAGGAGGAAGGACCCTAATAGAGTAGGAGGAAATGTGAAGACATGTAGTGGGATTCTTCACAAATGCTTACAAAAGAGAGGACAAGACAATTAACAATTTAATTAGGAGAAGTATGCTCAATAACATCCCAATAGTACTGGAGGATGAGGAAAATGATAAGTTAAAGGAGAAAGTCTTGAAAGAGGAAGTGAAGAATGTTGTGTTCTATATGAAGGCCTTCAAGGCTCTGGGCCCAAACAACTTCCTTCCATCCTTCTTCCAACACTTTTGGGAAGTGATACAAAACAAACTAATTTGGGCCACTAGGGACATGATCAGAACAGGGAGGATGCAAAGAAGGATCAATAAAACTTTTATAGTCCTAGTGCCACAGATCCTAACACCAAGAACTATAAGAGATTTTAGGCCTATCAACCTCTGCAATACCATTTATAAAATCTTCTCCAAGGTGTTGGTCAACACAATTAAACCCTTTCTGGATATGGTTATTGGGAGCTCACAGAAGGGGTTTGTATTGGGTTGTCAGATTATGGATGCAATGATTACCACTCATGAGATCATCCACTCTATGGAGAAAAGTCAAAGATGGGTATAGCCCTTAAACTCGATATATTTAAGGCATATGAAATAGTCAATTGGACCTTCCTTTATGATGTACTAGAATAAGTGGGGTTCAGTAAGGACAATGTGAATATCATAAAAACTATGGTGGAAACCATAAAATTTGAGGTTCTACTTAATGGGACCCCTTAGGGAAACTTTGATGTTGGTAGAGGTCTACGATAGGGTGACACTTTATTCCCTTACCCTTCCATTATGGTGGCTGAAGTGTTGGAAAGGTTAGTTTATAGATTGGCTCTATCAGGTGACTTGAAAGGTATCCAACTAGCTACTTCACTAATGCCTAAGGTTATTCATCAATTCATGGATAATACTTTCATCTTCGAAGAATCCTCCATCCAGGAAGCTAGAGCTTGGAGGACCCTCCTCACCAATTATGAGAACTATTCAGGTCAGCAAATTAACTTGGTAAAAATTAAGATCTATTTTTTTACTACTCCTAAAGTTTTGTAGGTTAAGGTTAAAAATGTTCTTGGGTGCTAGTTGGAGAACCTACAAGACACCTACCTTGGTCTTCCCCTAACTATCAAGAAGGTCTCTACCACCTTTTGGAATACTATCCTAGAGAGAATGCAAAGAACGCTTACCTGGTAGAAGGGTAAATTACTTAGCAATGAAGGAAAACTACAACTCCTAGTGGCAACCCTACAGAGGATACTAATCTACTTCCTCTCAATATTCATGATTAATTAGAATATGGTGGACAAACTTGAAAGACTACAAAGAAACTTCCTTTGGGCTAGCACAGAGGAGAGGAACAAATGGAGCCTTGTCAATTGGGAAACTGTGTGCAAACCCAAAGATAAAGGTGGGTTGGGAATAAGAAGAATTGCTAATATGAATAAGGATCTACTCATTATGGGGTGGAGACTGGTTGAAAATAAGATCGGTTGGGGAAGAATCATGAGGGCTAAATACCTAGCCAACACTCACTTTAGATATAATGTCCTTAATAATGATCTCCTAGTGGCTCTAAGATTTGGAACAAAATCCTCAAAAATAGGTCTCTTTTATGGAAAGGGGTGAGATGGCTAGTTGGGAATGGTAAAAAGAATAAGATTTGAGGAGAATAGATGGATAGGGGGAAAGCCACTCATCTACAACAAATTTAGTGGCCTCCAGAATTGTTGAAAATATGAGTTGGTATGAAGATGGAGGACTATATTGATGATCGAAGGAGATGGAAGTGTTTATCCACTTTGGATATTCCTAATAAAGAGGACCCTTTGCTTAAAGAAATGGAGGACATGATCAGCCAACATACACTTCCTTTGCATACCCAATTGGATCAAGTGGTTTGGGATAGGAGGACTAATGGTTGGTTCTCAATTAATTCTGCCTACTAGCTTATTTTTGACAAAGATCAAATCTTGATCAACTAGAGTAAGATCCAAAATAGTTAGTTGCTGCCAAAAATCAATTTCTTCTGGTGGATAGTCATGCATGGTAAGATGCTTACTATGTACAACCTTCAAAGGAGAGGTATACTAATTACTAACAGATGCTACCTTTGTAAAGAGGAAGAGGAAAGTATTTTCACCTCTTTTTGGAATGCCCCTATACCTTAAAGGTTTGCTCCTACATCTAGAATAAATTTCCATTGGTTTGGGTCATTAATAGAGGTATGGATCAATTTGTAGAGAACAAGAGTTACCCCTTCTACCACCCACGTCTTAGACTCTTTTGGAATCTCCTCCCTCCACGTGTTTTCTGGGGTGTTTGGAAGGAGATAAATAATTGGGTCTTTTGGGAGGAGGAAAGGGGTGAGTAGGTAGTGGGAGAGATTTTGGGAAAGCTTGTCATAGAGAATGTTATGGTGGAAATGTTTAGAATGCCACAAGAACCCCCAAGAAAGAAGGAGTAGGGTATTGCTTGAAGATGTAATATTCTCCCTAACTTCCACAAATTTGATAATTCAAAAATGGTAGCTAGAAAAAATACCCATTGGATCTCGCCCACTGGGTCAAATGTCAAACTCAATTTTGATGGTAGTGTGTGTGGGGGTGGGGGGTAGGTGGCATCTGGAGGTGTGCTACAAAATGATAAGGGTGATGTATTGGTTGCCTACTCGGGACATTTGGGCCAAGGAACCAATAATGTGGTGGAGGTCACTGCCTTACTTTGGGGGCTAAAATTTGCTATGGAGTTAAAGGTTGGAAGACTAACCATAGAAGAGGACTCTAAACTCATCATTGACTCTATTAAAGGGTGTACTCAACCTGGTTGGGCTTTGCGTCACATCTTGGGTGCCATACATCATTACCTCATGACCTTTGATCATTATGAATTATAACATACTTACAGGGAAGACAATGTGGTGGCAGATGCCTTGGTAGGATTGGGGCTGATTTCAAGAACATAAAAAGCTGGAAGAGTACTAAAATGTTACCTAATTATTTAAATTCCCTCATTAATAGGGAAAAGACCCCTCTAAATTAGGTTTGATTACCTTCCAATTTTGGAGAAGAGGCAAAATTAGCGGCATTGGTATTCTTATGATTGTTAAGATCACCTTGATTTTGACAAGATGTTTTGCAAGGAACTATGTGGATCAGTTCACAAAAGGGCATGGAAAAGGGGATGCGATAATTAACACCAACTTTAAAATTAGCACCATCATTGTTCAGTGTTATGGCAGGATTATAGAGAAAATTCACATTATTACGAAGGCCAAATCATTAAGGTGTTACATGTAGATTTTTTGCACTCCCTATAATGATATTTTAAATAGGTTAGTACATTCTAGAATTTGCAATCTCTTGAAGCATAAGAAAGAAAGCATCTTAACAGTTGGTTACTTCATTTTTAGCCCTGCCTTGGTGATTTTCTGGGTGCAAATGAGAATTATTGAGATTGAGGAAGGAGATATCACTGAAGAGACTATTTCCATGGTTGGGGACCTTAATAGATTGGAGCCCACAAAGATGGAAGATTTTTCCAAAAGGTAGGCCACATGGATTTTATTAAGGGAAGGAGGCTTTGTCCCCTACATGCAAGCCATGGCTAGCTATGATGAGAATTGTTCACAACAATTTGTTGCTAGCTAGAAGGATAGGTGGGTGAGTATCAATGGCATTATGTTTTAGGTGAATGAGGAGTCCATTTCCATGGTGATAGGCCTAGATATTACATGCAAGAAATGACAGAAGATTATGAAGGTGGAAGATGAAGCTAGCCTATTAGTTTCTTTAGAGGAAATGAGACCCTAGATCGATACTATAGTGGTTTTACGAGGGACAAGCTTCCAGAGCCTTGGGATGTTGTGTGCTTGATGATTATGAAGTATCTGATGCTAGAAGGAAGACACGGTGTGTATTACCTTTATCATTTCCCTCTACTTAACCATTTTTGTAATAGGGAGTTAGTTTGCATTCCATTCTTTTTGATGCACACCCTTGAAGAAACTGTGATGGATGTTAGAGAGAAAAGGAAGAAAAGGGCCAATTTCACTATCCTACACCAAGGGCTCATGTTTCATCTTTTTCTGTTTCACATGGCCCTTTGCCCTCCCCATGTGATAGCTATTGATAATGTCCTCCCCTCTGGGAGCCCCCTGTGTTTGGAGTTTGTAGGTGGTAGCTATGCCCCTACCCCTCTACCCTCTCCTAGCCAAACCCTTGTTAAGGGTAGGAAGAACAAAACTTTGGCCCCAGAGTTGACCACTAATAAAAATATTAAAATGGATAAGAGGGTGGAGGTAGAAATTGGGGATTTAGATGAGGAAATTGGTGGGAGAAAAAGAAGGTTGGGAAGAATTGCTAAAACCCATGGGAGATATAAACAAATGACCAATCACTCTTAGGAGGAGGAGGAGAAAGATACTAACTATGAGGAGAGCGACAAGATCTTAGGGGATGGCGAGGAGAAGGGGAAAGAAGAGATAGAAAAAGATGTGGAGAAATGGGATGATACTCTGGATGGAACTTGGGATTTTGAGGCAAAGAATCCTACCAAGGACCCCTCCCTTGACCCCATCCATGTCTCTACCACCATCACTCTACCTTCTGCTGACAACCAAGAGAACCCCAAAGCTGTTAATGACTCCCCTGCCACTATATCCTCGCTGGTTAAGAAAGATGATTTGGAAAACCTAAAAGCCCCCACTAACAATCTTGTGGTGTAGGACAATAGGAATTCTCTGGCAAACAATAGGGTTCTTAAGTTGGGAACTGAGGAGAAAGGAGCTGTTACTTGCAAGGATCTCTAGGAGTTGAAAGATAGGTGCAATGCAGTGGAGGAGGGCTTCACCCTCTTCTCAAAGTTCACTCTTAAGGTGACTCATGCAGTTATCACCACTCTCCAGGTGCTGGCTAATGCGTCAGAGTAGGAGGGCCTTGGGAAGGTGGACTCAAAACTTCTCTATAGCTTCCTTGCTAAAGATTGGGCCAAGGTGCTCCTGGCTGGGAAAGGAAAGAAAAAATATGTTAGTTAGTGCCCCCCTGGTGCCTAGTGTTTTTTGGTACTCTGTTGGTTGTTGCTATCCATCCTTTGATGATGGTTTTGTTTTTTATGTTGAACTTGGTTTTGGGCTGTAGGTGGTACAATGCAATGACCACCTCTATGCTGCATTTTGTCATTTTGTTTAACTCTGCTAGTTTTAAGAGTAGGATCCCTAGTACTTTTACTACTGTTATATTGTTACTTATGTTTTTGATGTAATTCGTTAGGGGGGTGTGTGTGGTTGTCTATTGGTTGGCTTATTTTTGTTGGTTGTGCCACCACTATTGTAAAGAGCCAGCCCCCTAGTTTTGGCTTCTTTTATATCAAAAACATTATTCAATTAAAAAATAATTATTTTAGTCATAATAGTCTCAAAACATAACAAAAAAATATAGATATACATTTCTAATCATTATAACTTATAATACAAGTAATAAATATAATGGGAAAGGGTCTAATAAAGAAGTGAGGTTCCCTAGTAGGCATAGGAGTTGACCAATATGAGCTCTATAATGAAGCACTTAAATAACTGTATAATATTATTCTTTAAAAAAGTGTTTGGTGAAGCCACCACATTATGTGATGTTACATCATATGACCATTAAAATATGACTTACTACATAATTACTAATCATAATTTTTTTTTGAAGGCAAGAGCCTACAACACAATGATAAATTGTAAGCCTTTTATCAATTTTAAAAAGAATCTTATTTTTTAAAAATGACTTTAAATACCTCGACAAAAAAGATATTTTAATAGAAATATAAGAAATATAATATAAAAAGAAATGAATGATAAATTGACTCATATGTGAATTATTATTTTTATTTGTATCGATTTGAACATGTTCCCCGTTTTGTTAAAATTTAATTTCCAAGGTTTTGGAATGTTTTTATTTCAGCAAGAGTCAAAGATTCTTATCAATAATTCATTCATTGTGATAAAAAAGTAAACACGACACAGACTGACAAGTTGTCTGAATCGCAGATTGCTGGCCGTTAATTCTGTCACTTGAATTAGTCAGTTGAATATTACGCCATCTGTTAAAATAAAATACTAGTCACTTGAATTAGTCAAGGGAGATGAATCCCAAGGGAGCACTGTAATAATTCTTAATTATTGTGTATTGATTTATTTGTATTTAAAAAGTTAATTAGTAATTGTATTTAAATGATTGATTGATATAAATATTTATAGTGACTAGTGATTATTACTATAAGTTTTTGGGAAAGAGGAAATATACTTTGTGAGAGTTTTCAGTTAGTTCACAATTTACATCAAAGCAAAATTTCTATATATATATGACATGTAAAGAAAAAATGAACAAATTTATAGCTGAAAAATTATGTAAAAATATATTTAACTAGCATTTATCTATGTCAATTGTTTATTTATGTTTTATTTGCTTTTTAAAATTGTAAAAGTGAATTTATTTCACAAGTGAATACTTACCTATTCATTGAACTCAACTTTTTAAACATTCTTTAAAATTGTAAATGCTAATTTATCTCACAAGTGAATACTTACGCATTCATTAAACTCAACTTTTTTAACAATTTAACCAATCACTAGAAATAATTATAACTTCTGAACATTATTTCTAAGATACATTTAATTCTCTATTTTAAAAATTGTAAAAAATATAATTTGTTTGCCTTGTATTAGTTTATATTAAAAAGTCATCACAAGAATTAAAATATCAAAATATAATTAAAAGCATTCAAGTCATGAACTCAAATTTCAACCGTGTTAATGGCTTGAATGGCATTAGTCACTATCCTTTTAATTGCTTGAATACATTATCACTATTGTGGATGTTATATTTTTGCTTTATTGTATGTTTTTAATGGGTTGCTTTAAATTTTGTAGTTAACCGATCAACTCTATTAATTTCTTGAATGACAATATATAATATTATATGGTGCCAAAATAATTTATTATAAAACTTAAATCACTTATATTTTAACAATTTATATTCATTTTGTTGATTACAATTCATTTACATACATTTGAATTTTGTCATTTAAAAATAATGAACAACAATTTTTTTAATGTAACAAACTATTTTGGTAATATTTGTATTCTATTTTTTTCATATTGGTTATTTTGTTGAAGTATTGCTTTTGGGATTTTGATCATCAAAAGTAATTTTTTATTTTTTTAAAAAAAGAGCCTTAATCTTTATAATATTTGAAAAACTAGAGATTCATAATAAATTAGTAACAAAATCTTTCTATATTGTCTTAACAATTTTTTAAAGATTTATTTAGATGTCCCATCGTCTTTTATATCTTAGTCCATTTTGCTAAACAATGTAGATCAAGTTTATCATTTTTGCAATTCTAATTAAATATTCATACTTAAACCAACAATCACACTATTGGGAGGAACTTGACACAATGTATATCTTGTTTTATCGTATTTTAAACTGTTGTGATTCCACAACACATGACCTATTTTCAACTTTGTAAAGGGTAACCCCCCCTTCTTTTTTACTTTTTTCCTTCCTTGATATGTTAGATCATGGCCACTTTCAAGTGATCTCGATAGTTTATGAAACACATGGTGACTTTGGGTTGGTTTCTAGGTTAGTGGTTTTATTTTCACTTTTGTTTTTTGAGTTTTCCATGTAGGCTAAGTGCTTTCTACATGAGTAGAGTTGCACACTTGTGTACCGTTGCATATGCATCATTTCCCTATAGTCCTTTCTTCTATTCTATATCCAAGTTATTTTGTACACTTGTGTAATTGTGGATTTGTGCATGTACGCATGTCTGCAGTGCATGTCAGGTCCACCATTGAGTTGAGAGTTGAAGTGAGCTTATGAGTTTGTGTAGTTGCACACCTACACACTTGTGCAACTGTGCAAAATTGATGGTTCCAAAAACCTGTAGGTTTATGTTAGCCCACCTTGGGGTCTATATAAATGGGAGGAGGTCTCTTTTTCTTCCCATTCTATACATTTTCTATTGGTGACTTTGTCTCTTGGCTCTATAATTTTGACCCCCTTCTTGTGCACCTTTTCTTTGCATTTTCTATGTTTTCTTCGATGACTTATTTGCATTTAGTGTAGAGCACTTCTTTGTCCTACCTCACCTCATCATTTTTTTATTCTAAATCTCCATATTATCTTGTTGCTTCTCTTCACACTGCCATAACTTAGGGCCAAGGCTTTAGAGATTTCCCCCTTATCTTTGTTGAAACCTCTCTCGCCTACTCAATCATGCATAGGAAACCATTAGCATGACCACATATGTTTTATTTTTTACTCGCAAAAAAGTTGCATTATCTTCTATTCCTTAGATTTTTGAGATTTTCCCTATGTTCACAAGTACGTCTCATTTTCACAGGTGTGCAAGTGCAATGACTCGTGTTTCCTCGTATTCACAATTTTATTCAAATATAGTTCTTTTTACACATGTATGCACATGTGTACTTGTCCAGGTGCACATATGCACATCACCCTAGGTTATCTAGTTCAATTTTTAATTCCCTATAAACTTGCATATCTTTGTAGGAATGTAGGTCCTCCATTATGAGTATTTTCTGGAATTCTATAGGTCCCATTTGGAAAATTGACTAGGTCAATGTGACTTTTGCACTTGTCTAGATACACATGTGATTTTTTAAACCTTTATAGTGTATTTCTACACACTTGCATAGGTGCTTGGATATTTCAATTTTTGCATCTTATCATCATGTCAGTTAATCCTTTTTGTGTCTTCTTAGTTTCTTTTTATGCATGGGTTTGTGATTAGGGTACTGATGAAGTGTGTTTTGTGTAGATAATCAATGGCTTTGACATTTGCAACAACATCCAAGGTGGCCCCTCCTAGGCCAGTTCAATATAGTCTGAAATGCATTCCTCCTAAGTCCATGTTTGTGGATGCCCACTTAGAGATAAAATATGTGGAGTTAGGGGAACATGGACTAGAACCACTTCTTGGGATATTTTCAACAAGCCCAATGATAGATAAAATATTTTGACATCAATGGTTCTGGTGGGGTTGGCTAATGCAACCTCACATCTAACCTCCACCCAATCCTTGGAGCTTAAAATGACACTGGCCAATCACTATGTGTCAGATGAAAAAGTTGTAAAGAACATTACTTGAGAGATCATGTTGGATATCTAACCAAACAACATTAAGAAGGTCTTCAAATTACCAGTATTAGACATTACCATGCCATGTCTTTTGAGGGTGCAAAAAGGTGGTACAAAAGCCATAAACAAGAAGTAGATGAATTGGTATAGTCTAGGTACTTGATTACTCCAACCCCCCATAATAGGCCCAATAGGGTAGATATGGGAAGGGGATATATGGAAGTAGATATTAGTTACTATATTGTGCTTATGAGAAAGATCATGGGATTTCCCATCTCAAGCCACTTGGAGACATAGATGATCCTTTTTATTGAGAAGATAAGAACAAGGAAGAATAGAATTGACTAGGGGACTATGATCAATGATTCATTGGATGAAAAAATGACATTGGTAAAGACTAGCTCCATATTCTACTTAACCTCATATGTGGTGTACTTATTGGTAGCTTGGGAAAATTTCCTAGGATTAACAAAGAAGAAAAATATGCAAGATGGGAGGAGATGGCCTTATATAGTCTTCCTCTAGTTAGTATAGAATAAGTTGATGAAGGAGGATAGTCTTGAATACTGCATCATCAATGATACATTTCTCTTTGCAATAATCCAGCTCATTGAAGGAGATTATGCAAACATGTACTTTTCAGATGAGACTTTTACTAAAGTTGTGCAACTCATAGCTTATTATATTCAATTTAAGTCATTCACTTATATCCAAGTATCTAGATATTTGTCTAAACTAAAGAATCTTCCAAGATATCCTTCACATCAGTTGGTACTATTAGAAATAAACTAGAAATTGATGACAACATAAATGAGAGATACAAAGGAAAGCATCAGAAGACTTGGGATTGACCAATTGTTATTGGGCCCCATATTATATTAGAATATAATATCATCAAGAATTTTGAGTTAGAATGGGAACAATACCCATTGGAAGAATTCCCAACTTTTTAGAAGGTTTTTTAATCTAGTCAGGACATATGAGAATATAATGAGTCAAAAGTTTATTCACAAAATCACATTGGAGGATCATTGGGTTAATCGCGCTGATGACTATGAAGTGAGAATCAAAGATTACTATTGGATGTGCTTGACATTACTAGAAGTAGTTCTAGATGTACAAGTTCCTTCAGAGGCATGAAAGAAAGACTCACTAGATTTGTTGGATCCTTAATATAATAGAGACAAGATATATGAGAGGGTGATTTGTAGGAAGTTACAATTGGAAAAATTGTTATGTTTTCATTGATGTCAAACCTTACTAGTGAGACAATTGCTACTTGAGTAGAGTGCCATATCATCTAATTGATGAAGAGGATTTGGAAAGAAGAGATGACAAGAAGACCTAGTGGAAAGGTTGAGTTATGTGGAACTATAATGGGCACTTGATTAGTTGGACTTTGGAAAGATAATGTGTTGTAATTCATAGAGATGATCAATGAAGGACCAAATTCATAGGCTAAGCCAAGCAAAAAAGTAGAAGATTAAGGAGCTTATAGTTTAAGTCAAGCTATGATAGTGTTGACTGAGTGAACAATAGAAGTTCAAAAAATATAGTGTCAATTGAGCATCACTAAGGGGTGAGTATTAGAAAATTCATATTGAGCGAAGATAGTATAAGTCAAATTGGCTAAGTGTTAATATTTGATAGTTTGTAAAGGAATTGAGATTCCCATTCAACATCGTTAAATTTTTGGATTTGTCAAAGAATGTGAAGGATAAGTGATGATGAAATGGAACATTTAATACAAGAGAAACCATGTTTGAGTGTCCCTAGGCATGGATTCAAAGAGAAGTTTTGAGAAGTACCTAGAAAGAGAATCTAATCTATGGAAGGATTTGATGAATCCGATCTAACCCTAAGATCAATGGTGATGTTTAAGTGGAAAAAAGTTCAAAACCTACCTATTTATGGAGACATAAGGATAACCTAGAGAGATTGGAGTAGTTGTTGACTTTGTTGATTGGTGAACTTAAGCAAAAGACTTGAAGAGATGAGTAGAGGTAGATTGTGATTACTTGAAGGGTTTCAAAGAGAATCAATGATGGAGATATTAATGGAGGCCAATCATTAGATTGACATATGAGCTATATTGTGACCTGTATTTAAAAAGTGAGTTGTGTTTGTCAGATAAACCTGTTGTTACTTTCTAACCATTCTATCAATTAAAATCCTTTAATCAAGGTTGACATAACCATCATTTGTAAATCCTTTAATCAAGGTGACATTCTAATGGGATGTTCTTAAGTCCTCTAACAAGGCCACTCCTAATAGCATGATTAAATCCTTTAACAAGGTCACACCCAACAACATGTATTGTAACCTTTAATAGAGTTGGATCCTAATAGATCTCACTTTAGAATTTGAGTGAAAATTTGGTAGCATGTTACTGGTGGTTTTTCCCAATATGGATTTTCATGTTAAATCCAAGTGCCATACTTGTGCAAATGATGTTTGAGATGTTTTATTGTTTAATTTTTTACATTCTACCAGTAGGTTTCTATTGGGACAATGAACTACAAGTTTATGTTACTGATAAGTTGCTATAGAGACTGAGTGGACTAATGAATAAATCTGAGTTGTTAAGAGTGGTTAAAAGTTTAATTGGTACATCTAGACCCGAGGATAACTAATTCACCCCCCCTCTTAGTTATTCTAAATCATTCTAACAATTGGCATCAAAGCTTGTGATGCTTGCAAGAAAACATTTAAAGGGTCTTAAAGAAAAAGCTAAAGATGTATAGAAAGGAGGTACCCAAGTTGAACAAGAAGAACTTCCTTGCATGAAATTTTTTGATGAAGCTACACATTGTTGGAATTGGAGATTCAACAATATACTTCCTAGAGCATAACTACACAACAATACTGTCACCTATGCTAACCTAATAGATAAAGAAGAAACAAGAACACAATCATGCAATGTTGGAGATTAAATCTTCCCTAAGCTACTCAGAGTTTGATGATATAAAGGTGAACGTTACTGCAAGTAAATGTGGGAAAAATTCGCAAAGTCCATGGTGGGGACAAGAATATATAAAAATCCAAATTATAAATCTTGAGAGGAAAGTTTGATGACATGAAGATGGTAGAAGGTGAGAGGATTGGTCAATATGTTGGAAGAATCAAAGAAGTGGTGGTTCTATCAGAGGTGATGAAGGAAAGATTAGTGATGAGAGTGTGATCAATAAGGTACTGAGAACTTTACTTTCAATTTATGCTATTAGAGTTTTTACAATACAAGAACTAAGATGTACTCCTAGTAATGATCTAACCTTGGATAGTCTAGTTGGTAGACTTACTAGTTTTGAATTGTCAAAATTTGATAATTTTACTAGCCCTGTTATCAAAACTTCTTTCAAGTCACAATTGGTTTTACATAAGTATAAGAAGAAGAAAGGAAAGGATGAGGTTACTAGCGAGAGTTAATCTTGTGATGATGATTGTATATGAGCAATGTTAGTATGCTAATAGAAACTAAATTTAAATAAAGCTTCTACAAACTAAACAAAATTCATAAACTTCAAGATAGACTAAGATGAGCTCTCAATTGAGAATATGAGCCATTAATGGGCTCTCTCAATGAGAAGCTCTCTTGTTGAGTAGCTTTGTCTAAATAGATAGGATGTATGCTCAATATGCTTCCAAAGGCTTCAATGGATGATTGTGGATTTTTGGTGTGGATAGATGGCTTTAGTATGGATTTGGCTCTCAAAATAGCATTATAACTTTACTTCATGGATTGTGTTGAAATGGCTTGGGAGAGGATTCATTAAATAGGCAAAGGGCTTGAGGGATCAAGGGCTAGGATGCAAGGATGGGAAAAAGCTCATGGAGGGCTCAGATTGCATGAGAGGAGAGCACATGGATTGTGCTTCCTTACAACCAATCAGGGAGTGACACATGTCACATGGTGAGAGGATGGAGGAAAGGGGAAGGATGAGTCAACAAAGGAGGCTCAAGGGATAAAATCTTCATAAAGACCCTCATAGTGGCTTGTAAGAGCAATAAAAGGGCTTGGAAGAGTCATTTATGGCCTAGTGGACTTCATAAAGTTTTATGGTTGAGATATTTTGAGGGAGATGAAAGCAATTTCGACTTGGATTTGATTAGGAAGGTTTTAAGCTTGCTTAGGCTTGTGCAAATGATTAGAGGATGGATTAGGATGGTTTAGGATTAGCTTAGGGATAGGCAAGTGGATGGCAAGTGGATTGCAATTAATGAGGGTGGGTGAAGGAGGAGATATTTGTTAACTTTGGCTTGAGTTAGCAAGTCTTAACCCATGTTTAGGGAATGTGACAAGGTTAGGAGGGGATTAGGATTAGGTTTAAAGACATCTTCTAGAAGAGTCTAGGCTTTGGATGAGGATGAAGACTTTCTAGAAGAGTCTAGAACTTCCTAGGATGAGGATGAAGACTTTCTAGAAGAGTCTAGAACTTCTTAGGATGAGGATAAATTAGATTTTTAGGAAATAAATAAAGTTTTATTTATTTTAAGGGTTTGGGTTGAGGAGATATTTATTAAAACTTTTTTAATAAACATGAGGATTAATATTTAATCTTAATTAAATATTTTGAGTTGGGATTAGGGGTAGGAAATGATGGGATTAGCCTTTAATTAAAATTAAAGAAGGATTAGAAGATTTTGGAAGAGGTTAGTGGTCTTAAGGAAATTGGCCAAATTTTGGGCAAAAAATAAATTTATTTATTTATTTTGGGTTTTTTGGTCAATTTATTAATTAAATAATTAATAAATAAGGAAATAATGTTTAAATAAGATTTAAACATTTTTGGGAGGGATTCCTTAATTAAATATTTTAAATTAAGATAAAGGGATTTAATGGCATAAAAATAAATAAATTAATTAAATAAGTAATTAATTAATAAATGATGATGTCATCAGGACTTTTTTAGAAAATAAAAATACTTTATTTTCTAAAGGTTTTTAGGTGTCTACAATGATGATCTTGAGGATCTTGAAGAATTAATGACTAGAAGGATACCAAGAGGCAAAGGAAAATTCAAAAGGTAAATGTCTTATAATATTTTTTCCATGCAATAAAGTTGGTCATATTACGACAAGATATCCTGACAAGGATGAAAAGGATGAAAGGAAAGAAAAACCATTCAAAGGAAGAAGAGATGGAAGATACAATAAAGGATATAAAGACTACAAGGTTAAAGGTAAGAAATATTGTTACATTGCTAAAGAAGAGACTGATAGTGATTCTGATAATCATGATGAAGAATTTGTTTATGTTGCAATCAAAGATGATTCTAATGAAGATGAGAAAACTGGACTTATTTTATATGTGAGTAAAGGCTATAGATGCATAATTGATAGTGGTTTCTCCCATCACATGACTTGTGATATAAGTAAGTTTGAAACCTTAGAACATTATAAAGGAGCCTATGTTAAGTTTGGTAATGATGCACCATGTCTTTTGAAAGGTAGATGATCAATAAGATTGACTAGCAAGATCAGATGTGATAATACTTATTGAGTTAAAGGACTTAACTACAATTTGTTGATTATTGCAAAGTTGAATAGTTTATGTTACAAATTTGAATTTAAGCACAAGAAGGCTAAGATCTATGATGTTTCTAGTGAACTGATTAGAACTAGAGATCAAACAAGAGGTAACCTTTTCTACCTATACCTATTTGATGATACATGCTTGTTTGCACAATATGAAGACTTTTGGTTATGGAATAAGATTCTATGTCATGTGAACTTTTACAATTTGGTACAAATTAGTAAGATGAAAAGAGTGAAAGGATCACCAAGATTGAAGAAAACTAATAATGTGATGTGTAAACAATGTCAATTGGGAAAAATGACAAAGTCTAGTTTCAAGAGAAAGACCTATACTTCTGATGATATTTTAGAGGTTGTCCATAGTGACCTTTGTGTACCTATTGGAGTGCAAAGCTACTATGGTGATAAATAGTTTATTTATTTGTTGATGATTACTCTAGTACAATGATTGTGATGTTTCTTAAAGAAATATTTGATACATTTCAAATGTTAAAGTGGTTTTTGATAGGGTTGAAGAAGAAATAGGTAAAATCTTGAAGTGTTTGAGATTTGATAGAAGAGGTGAATTCATATATGATGTATTCAACACATTCTTCAATGATAGAGGAATCAAGAGATAGATGTCTACACCTAGGACCCCTCCATAGAATGGTATAACTGAAGAGAGGAAGAAATCCATCATGGATTGTGCTAGGACATTGATGATGGAGAATACTTTTTCACCAAATTACTAGAGAGAAGTTGTAAGTGTTGCTGTTTATACCTTGAACACAGTACAAGTCAAGAAATGTACAAATGTCACACCTTTGGAGTTATGGTATGGATATGCACCTAATGTAAAATATCTCAAAGTACTTGGAAGAAAATGCTATATACTAAAACATAATAGACATGGGAAACTTGATGCAAAAAGTGATAAAGGCATATTGCTAGGATATTCCACTAAGAGCAAAGCATATAAGTGTTTGAATGATAAGACTAAAAAGGTTGTGGAAAGTGAAAATGTGGAAGTTGATGAACATGAGAAAAATAATAAAGTTGAATATAAGAAGGAACCTGAAGAATACATGAATTTTGCATATGCTTATGAAGGGGCCTAATACTTTACTTGAACTTGAGAAGAAAGATGCCAAACAGTAGTAGCTAGTGCATACCAAATTATAGGAGTAATGTGTTGAGCATCCAACAATTAGTGCTAAGCATTGGGAAGAGCATGCCAAGTGTCAACAAGTGATGGTCAAACAATAAGAAGTACAAGATGAGATATATTAAGTTCTACTTGAAGTTATTGTAGAATATGAATCTAAAGAGAAAAATAAAGAAGTACAAAGAAAAGAACCTATGCTAGAAAAATATGTGAGAAGGCATCATGCACCAGATCAAATCATTGGAGACAAAGATTCAAGATTTATGAAAAGAAATAAAATGAGGAGTGATACATGCTTATTATGTGAATTTGAGCCTAGATCAGTCAAGGATGCACTTGAGAATGAAGATTGGATTGCAACCATGAATCAATAGATTGAACAAATAGAGACAAATATGACCTGGACATTAGTACCTCGACCAAAAGATAAGAATGTTATTAGAATAAAATGGGTATTCAGAAACAAGTTGAATGAAAAAGGTAAAGTCACAAGAAGCAAAGAAAGACTAGTTTGCAAGGGATATGGATAAGAAGAAGGTATTGACTATGGGGAGACATTTTTACCAATTCCAAGATTAGGAGTAAGAACTTTTCTTGCATATGCTACTACAAAGGATTCAAAGTGTATCAAATGGATGTCAAATATGTATTTCTGAATGGAATACTAGAAGAAGTCTATATTGAACAACCTAAAGGATTTTTTGATCCAAGCAAGAGAAATATGTTATGTAAGCTACAAAAAACATTGTATGAATTGAAACATGCCCCTAGAACATGGTATGAAAGGTTGCACACATACTTGGTAAAGATTGGTTTTGCAAGAACTAGTCATAATAGAAATCAATGCTTGAAGAATGAATCTAGAAAAGGGATACTCTTAGCTGATATATTTGTGGATGATATCATATTTGGAGGATAGGAATCATTGTGTCAATCATTTTCCAATGAAATGAAGAAAGAATTTGAAATGTCTATGTTTGGAGAGATCAAATCCTTTGTTGGTTTGCAAGTGTATCAAATGAAGAAGAAATGAATTTACATTACACAATCCAAGTACATCAAGGAGATATTGAAGAACTTCGGAATAGAAGAGTCAATACCAATTAGTGTACCTATGGCTATTAGACATAAACTTTCAAAGAATGATGATTGTATTGATATAATAAAACCTTGTGTAGATCAATGATTGGAAAGTTATAATATTTTATTTTTAGTAGACCATATATTGTACTATAAGTTGGGATTATTTCTTGATTTTATACAAATCCTAAGGAGAATCACATGATGGCAGTAAAGATGATACTACCATATCTAAAAGGAATAGAGGATTTTGGACTATGTTACAAGAAGAATGAAAAGTTTGAACTAAGAGTGTATACTAATGTAGATTGGGCTAGAAATGTTGATGACAAAAAGAGTACAAGAAAAGGAGCTTTCTTTCTAGGAAAGAGACTAGTTTCATGGACAGGCAAGAAGAAGAACTATATTTCTTAATCCATAGTTGAAGATGAATATGTAGTTGCAATAGTTAATTATTCTAACATAGTGTGGATCAAGCAATTATTGAAAGGAATGAAGGAAAAAATTACTGAACCCATTGTTATATTCTACAATAGCACTAGTCCTATAAACTTGTATAAAAATCCTATAGTGCACACCAAGACAAGGAACATTGCTACTGAGTATCATTAATTGAGAGAGTTGGTACAAGAAAAAGAATTAAGATTGGAGTATGTGAATACAAAGAAACATATAGATAATATTTTCATAAAAGATTTACCTAAGGATGCTCATGAATATCTAAGAGGTAAAACGGGGTTGATTTCCCTAACTGAGGTTATCTAAGCTAAGATGAAGCTATGCATCAAATGTTTTGATCAAAATTGTTAATCTCAAATTGGTTTTGACATATGAGTGACAATATACTTAAGTCATTTACCTAGTTCATGCCGAATAAGTAATACATGTCGAGCATAAGTTGTTAGATAGTATATGCCGAGTGAGAGATATTTAGTATGTTTTGAGTAACTAGTAAGTGCCAAGAAGATAGTATATGTCAAGTTATTTAGATGTCGAGTGATCAATGGATGCTGAGTCATTTAGAGGTTGAGTTACAATATTGAAGTTGTAGTTGATGCCGAGCATTAGGAACTTCAAGTGCGAAGTAATACAATTTTGACATAGTTGTTTGTAATGACAAAAAATTCTACGTAAAACTTTTTTGATATGAATTAAGGATTTTTTTGTGATCTTAGATAATAAGAATGAATCTTTATTGTGAATCCCTAGGAATTACATGTAGCCAATTAGAAAAAAGGGATGGATTGAGAGGCAATATGGGTGAACCAAAATCATTGATTCATACCTAACCCTAAGTCACCTAGTTCTTCTTAAAGAGGAAAAGCCCTAAAATTTATATGAATGTGTAAGGAGAAAAGAGAGAAGTTTGCATGCACAAATAGAGAATTCATGGTGACTAAGGAGTTGTGATTTGAGATACATTACATAATCAGTTAGAGGAGAACAACTGATCAGAAAGGATCAAGTACACATAAAAAATGATGTGATCTATCATCAAGCAACAGAGTGCTAAGCAAAGAATCATTGCTGAGAAATTATAATAGGTGAATTAGTTAAATCTCTTAACAAAATAGTCTTAATAAGATGTTGTAAATCATTTAATAGGGTACTTACTTCATTGTAAGTTAAAGTCCTTTTACCATGCACACTTCTAACAAGGTGTTGAAATCCTTTAATAGGGTAAGATCTAATAATCTTGTAAGCTTTTAACAGGGTAGCCCTTTCATAGGGTAGATCATGTTTCATGATCAAAACATTGTAATCTTCATTAGATACACCTTATTATTGTAGTAGTGGAGATTTGTGGGTGTCATCCCCATCCCAATTTTACCTTCTCCTTGGAGGGTTTTTGGGTAACAAAATATCTTATGTCATACACGTGTTGAATTTTTTTACTTTCATGCTATGGATGTATATGCTTAATTTGATAGTTTAGTGTACATATATAAATTGTGAGATGGATGGGTGGTGATTGGTTTTAAGGTTGAAGTTTTAAGTAGTGATTCACCCCCCTTCTTAGAGTTTACTTTCCCTATTATATTTTCAACAATTGGTATCAAAGTCTTGTTCTTTGAAAGTAAAGCTTTGCAACTTTGAGAAAAGATCTTAGAGATGGAAGTCTACAAGTTGGGAAATACTATTGAGAACTAGAAGATTGAAATACAACTTGCCCTACATTAGCTAAATGAAGCAAGAAATGAGTTAAAGTGATCACTAAAGAGAAGGAAGGAAATAGCTATAGAAGAGAATGACACACATTACCAAGAGATTAACACTATTGAATTATTTTTAGATGGAAACACGAGTGAATTTGATGCAACAATTGCAGATCTAATGGAAAAGAATGGAACCCTAACTAAAGAGGTCAAAATCCTCAAGAGAGAACAAGAAGTCCAATTAATATTGCTGCATGAGGTGATTGAGCAAAAGAAGAAAGCTGAAGAGGAAAAAGTCATTATTGAAGATGACAAAAGAATATTGACTAACAGATTGGAAGAGAAAAAATTAGAGTTGAATATGATTCCTCACATGCAATTGGAAACATTGAATCAAATGATGATTGCAAATCATGAATTGAATGGAAAAGATATTGAGATCACAACACTGAAGTTGCAGAATGACCAACTGAGAAATGATCTAAAAAGAGAAAAGGAGTTTGCTAAAAGTTTCAACATACTTAGTGAAGCTATCAAGTACTTTTTGAAATTGATGAGATGTCCTAGATCCAATAGTGATACTACTTGATTGGGTTACACTAGTATTGAAGAAGGAGAATCATCCAAAACTGGTGAAGAAAGAAGTAACAAAGGTAAGAACTCCAAACCTACTTGTCATAACTGTGGTAGAATAGGTCATAGTACTAATGTTTGTGGAAGCAAGATTGTAAATCAAAATCCTAAGCATAAGTTCATGGGTCATTGCCACAAATGCAACAAATAAGGACATCATGCACATGAATGCAGAACCAAGACCATTAGCACACAAATATTTGAAGGATATTGCTATAACTATTAGAAGTATGGACATAGAGCATATGAGCACAAATCCAAGCCTAAATGGTCATTAAACACGCAGACAAAGGTAAAGCACAATGAAAACTCTTATAATTTGGATTATAATACTAGGTATAGTTGTTACTATATTCAAGAGTATGGACATGTTGCTGAAATTTTTATAAGAAAACATTTTAGAAGTGACTACAAAAAAGATGGTTGAGTCAATCTACATGTTTTAGTTGTTTAAAGACTAGTCACATAAGCAAGAATTGTCCAACAAGGTCAGGCATTGAGAAGTGAGTTCAACAAAGGAAAATGAAAGGTAGATGTTGAGAATGTTAGAGTTGAGATGAACAAGACATGGAAGAGAAAGGAAGATTGTAGCACATCAAGTTCAGATGGGATCACTTCACCCAATGGATCAGGTGATCACACCACCTCCAATTAAGAAATCAAGTGGTATGTGTGGGACTAATATTTAAAAGACATACTATACATCAGTTCCAAGGATGTAGTTCTAAAAATATTATATTTTCATGGAGAAATATGCAAAATGTTGTTAAGAATCTTGAAGAAATCTTTAAATTTTGTCTTTTTTCATGTTACTGCCAAGCATGAAGATTTTCAACTTAGTAGCTGAGTGAAATGTCAATTGATGCCAAGCTATCAAAGTTGATAGTGTTGACTAAGCATGTAGTGGTTTCCAAGTGTAAATGAAACTTCATTGAAGCCAAGTGAGTTGAAATTTCTAATGAAGTTGAGCTTATAGTTGTGTAAGCACTCAACATTAAATGTGATGTTTTGAGGGCTATATAATCAATTTCTACTCATTTAACATAATTTGAAATTGAATAAGAGAATGGAGAGCTAAAGAAAAATTGAAGAGATCATTCCAAGCATTTACAAAAAGGATTCAATAGTTGCTCGACACCATCTCAGTAGATTTATAGATTTATTTGTCATGTGTTGAGCTATGTAGTTTGAATTGTTGCAAACCCTAGCTTTTTGTAATGGCATCTAGTTCTTTGGAAACTAAGGTTAAAGAGGGTAAGGAAGTTTTTAATGTACATTTGATAAGAAATGAGATCAAACAACCAAACTTTAGAGCTATTCCTGATATTGTGTACAAGCAAGATCCATCTGGTGCATTATCAATGCTACCACCACAAGTTTTAATGATTAAAGATGTGAGATGTTGGTGGGTAGCATAGGTGACATGGATGTTAGATAAACCTATGGGAAGCTATGTGAAAATAGAGTATTGAAAGATGAATTCAAAATTGTAGAAAGAAAAGGGTTAACCCGTGCCCTAGATTTCCCCAACGTCTTCAAAAAAAAATGGATAAAGATAGTTCTAAGCAGAATTCATGATAATTATATATGGTTGGAGAATGGATTGGTAAAGATCAAAAATAAGATTGTACATAGAGTAATAGGGTATCTAACCCTAGACTGACCGAAAACCATGAGGAGTGAAGGAAAAGAGGTTATTGAGAATAATATAGGGGTAGTGTGGAACAAAAGATGTATGACAATTGACACTATCTCAGATCCCCTAATTTCTTTTGTAGTAAGGATTATAGCACACAAATTCTATCAATCTAGTAGGACCAACAGTGTACCTTGTATTATTGTTGATGTAGGCTACAAGATAGTTAAGAAGGATCATACTTATGACCTTGACAAGTTGTACTTGCAACAATTTATAGAAAATTTGGGAGCAATAAGGAAGACCAAGAGTGCACAATGAAAATTTGGTTTAATTATTGTATGTATATTCTTCTATTACAAAATACATTCCCTACTTTTGGTAAAGTTGTATGGAAAACAAACATATCTATTGCAATGCAAATAGGTGAATTTATTGAGCAACTTGGAGAAAATTTTCAGTTTATAACGAGTAGATACTTTGAAGATTTTAAGAAGACAATGAAGAAAAGATTGAGGATACCAATTTCACTAGTTGAGAAACATTTCAACAATGTTTTCTTTCTAGTTGACACTGATTTCATATATGTACAAGCTATAATCCCAAGAGTAAGATGGCTAAGACCACTAGTCTATGAGATTAATGCAGATGAAGCCTTTGCAACTATTGAAACATTACTTGTAGAAGAAATAGATAACAAGGTTACAACCTCTGGAAATTATGATGTGGCTAAATCTAAAATTACAATGAGTTTAAAGAATGCGTCAGTTATGAGAAAGAAGAGTAAAATGGTTAAGAAAGTCAAGGAGAAATTTTGTGGAGTGGAAGAAGAAGAAGATGATGATGATGAAGGTAAAGATGTACCTACCCAAGCACCATTGGCCATTAGTCAAGGTCAGGGTGAAGACCAAGAAGAAGAGGTAGAAATTGAAAAAGGTGCTGAGAGAGAAGAAGCCAGTGAAGCACATACAACCAAAGAAGAAGAAGAGGAAAACTAAAGCCCCAATAGTCAACAAACCAAAGAAGGTTGTAAATCCTAACCCTATAGTTCCTACTACTAGGGTGAGCACAAGAGCTATTGCTAAAAAGGCTCAAGAAGAAGAAAATCCAAAAGAGAAGAGAGCTACATCAACTAGTATAGAAGATGAGTCTAAGAAGAGACTGGCTAAATCTGATGAAGAGAGGACATAATCTAATGAAAAAAATTAATTCAAAGTCATAATTCACAATCCTTCCTCAAATTTAGACAATATATGTGAAAACATAAAGAATAATGCCCACTTATCTAGTTTCACACATATTGAGTTTGATAAACTTTGAAAAATTGAGATGGACCAAGTAGAGAAGTCAACATATGCCATAATGGAAACATTCAAATAGACTTTGATTGAGATTGCCAACTCATTACCAAAAGATCATTATGATAGAGTTGAGAAAAAGTGAAAATATAGTCTCAATATATAAAGACAAATTAGAGAGACTACACTTGCACAAGTGATGCCAGAATTGGATAGGGAAACAATGAAAATGCAATAAAGAAGCATGTAGGGAAATTTGCACCTAAATATAGAGAATTCAACATATTGCAAAATAATATTGAGGATGTTGTAAAAAAGACCATCTAGTTGTGGAAGTCATTATATGGTTTGATAACACCCAAGGAAATAGGGCATACACCTATTGAGGTAGGTGAGGAAAAAGATGAACAACAAGTAACTGATGTTACCAAAGAAGATACTAAAAAAGATATAGTTATGGAAGGCATTGAAATAAATATAGACACATAGGCACCAACTGAGGTTGAGATAAAGATAGAATAGAGTGTACAAGATACACTAGTGTCGATGCCAGTCCTCAAAATGAGTTGAATAAAAACACTGATATTGTAAAGATTAAGGATATTTTTGATACTATCACTCAGAACATCAACCCCCTTATGGAGGAAGACTTGAAGAAGATATTGATAGAATACAGTACACAGGAAAAACTTTGTGAAAATCCTATACTACTAAGTGTTGATGAGATTGAGAAGGCAGACAAGTCATCTGCAAGGGAGGAAATTCAGACACAAGAGACATCTACAACCCTTCCTCAATCTGCCATGGTACAAGCTACATTAACTATTGTATTATATCAAAGGAAGGAGGCATAAACTTCTACTATTAATACATTGATACAAAGCGCTCTAGTCTTAGGCAATGAAAAGGAAAAAGAAAATAACAAGGATCAGACAAATGGAGAGAAAAAAGATGAAAATAAGAGAATGAAGGAACACAAGAAAAAATAGGATAGGATGTTACTCTAGCACCTACATCACAAGATCAAGGTGCAACTAAGAATGAAGAACAAGCAAAGGATAGGACTAAAGAGCTAGGTTTCACTACAAAATCGAAGGAGCAACTAGAAATACAAACACTGATGACTTTTGTAGAAATTGCTACTCCTCCAAGTCGAGCTCTTCAAAGGCTGAGTATAGAAGCTATTCCTTTACAATCATCAAGGCCAACTCCAAGAATAGCCAAGGTAGATGAAGTTACATCATTTGGTGATGTAAACTTGGATAAAGTGACTGAGTTTCCAAAGTTTGATCTTGCAACTATAACTATTGAAAAAATTGGCATACTATAGGATGCACTTGCAAGGAAAAAGGAATAAGAACTACTTAGAAGGGATCTTAGGAAGAAGCGAGCATTGCAAGACATCAAGGATATATTTCTTGATGCATTCAACCTACCAATACCAGAAGAAACAAAGCCTATCATAGAACAATTAAGTAGCTTAGTTGAGAAAGTTAATGACACAAAACTGGATTCAATGTGAAATTACTTGAATGGTCTAAAAGAAAGTTTCAAAATAAGGTTAATGAAAAGATATCAAGTGCTATTACACTATCACAAATTGAGTTAGCAACCAAAGTTGACAATGTGAAGAAGGTACTAGAGAACATTTTATCATTATACACGAAATTTTGAAATCCAACAGTTTTCACACTGGAAGTCAGAAGCTACATAATAAATTTGAAACATTTCAAAAATCTCCTAAAATCCTAGAGTTAGTTAGTAATCCTACATGTAGATGAAGAAAATATAAAGGCTAAACTGATCAACATCTAGTCTATCCCGACTTCACATATGGAGATATTGCACAAGGAACTAGCCTTTGCTAAAAAAATCATGAAGAAAGATCCACATCTTTCTACTCATGAAGACTTAGTACACCTTGCTATCGAGTTGGCTGTCCAAATCAAATCATTGGAGGTAGCTTGTGACAATTGGGATGCTACTTTGAAAATTATGCTTGAGGTCCATAAAACATTTTTGGACAAGCACACTATAAGTGTATAACCCTTTGACATAAGTATCAAAGAGGGGGAGATAATATTTTTGAGAAAGGGGGAGTCAATGAAAGAAATAGAGTATATAGATCAACTTATCAAAATCTACTCAGCAGGAGGACTGATTTTGGTTCAGACACAAAACAACACAATTAACTCAGGGTGAGTTATTGAATTTTGAGGTATGACTGATGAGTCATAATTTTTTTGTAATTTAGATTGGTTTTGACATATGAGTGACAATATTCTTAAGTCATTTACTTAGTTCATGTTGAACAAGTAATATATGCCAAGCATAAGTTGTCAAATAGTATATGTTGAATGAGAGATATTTAGTATTTGTCAAGTAACTAGTAAGTACCAAGTCATTCAAGTGCCAAACAAATAGTATGTGTTGAGTTATCCAGATGCCAAGTGATCAATGGATGCCTAGTCATTCAGAGGCTGAGTTACACATTGAAATTGTAGTTGATTATGAGCATCAGGGACTTCAAGTTGCGAGTAATATAGTTTTGACATAGTTGTTTTTAATGGTACAAACTTATATGTAAACCATTTTTGAGCTGAATTAAGAATTTTTTTGTGATCTTAGATGATAATAATGAATTTTTAATGTGAATATCTAGGAATTACATGCAGCCAATAAGAAAAAGGGAAAGATTAAGTGGCAATATGGGTGAATCACAATCATTGATTCATACCTAACCCTAAGTCACCTAGGTCTTCTTAAGGAGGAAAAACCTTAAATTTTTTATGAATGTGTAAGGAGAAAAGAGAGAACTTTTCATGCACAAAAAGAACATTCATGGTGACCAATGGGTTGTGATTTGAGATACATTGCATAATCAATTAGAGGAGAATAGAGAAAGGAATTGAAGGACAATAGGGATACATTTGATTACAAAGGATCAAGTACACATTAGGAAAGAGTTGATATGTCATCAAGAAATAGAGTACTAACCAAAGGATCATTAATGAGACATTCTAATAGGTGAATTAGTTAAATATCTTAACATAGTAGTCTTAATAGGCTATTGTAAATCCTTTAATAGGGTGCTTACTTCATTGTAAATTAAAGTCCTTTTACCAGGCACACTTCTAATAGGGTGTTGAAATCCTTTAATAGGGTAAGATCTAACAATATTGTAAGCTTTTAAAAGGGTAGACCTTTCATAGGGTAGATCATGTTTCATGATCAAAACATTGTAACATTCATTGGATACACTTTGGAGATTTGTGGGTGTCATCCCCACCCCAATTTTACCTTCTCCTTGGAGGGTTTTTGGGTAGCCCAATATCTTGTGTCATACATGTGTTGAACATTTTTACTTTCATGCTATGGATGTATATGATTAATTTGGTATTTTAGTTTACATATATAAATTGTGATATGGATGTGTGGTGAATGATTTTAAGGATTAAGTATTGATTCACACCCCCCCACCCTAGAGTTTACTTTCCCTATTGTATTTCCAACAAAAATATCTAATAAATTGATGTAGAAGGTCATAATTTAGGAGCTTCCTAAAGCTATGAAGAGATAAGAAAAAGATATTGAATTAATCATAAGCCAGATGCTAGAAGAAGAATCTAATTCAAAAAGTTGACATAGAAATATCTACATGTTGAAGTTGTATGAGAGAGTTTGAAGTGTCTTTGACATTGTTGTCAAAGAGGGAGAGAACTTAAGAAGTTACCATAAATAATGAGAAAGAAGGAGAGTAGATTGTTAGAATGTTTAGAATAACTGAAGGTTGGGGGGGGGGAGTGGGTGGGGGGTTTAATCCATTACTCAAGGCCCATAAGTACCATTTGAAAAATCAAAATATTAAATATTCACTATTCTACTTATCCTATTATAGTTCAGTCTCTACTAAATAACAATTAATAAAATTACTAGTAGTTCACTATCCTATTATAATAGACTTTGCTGAATGTAAACATGTAAACACCATAAAAAAATTCAACACAATTTTGACACTAGGATTTTACATGGAAAACCCAATTTGGGAAAAACCACTAGCAACATGTCACCACTTTTTCACTCTTTTGAAGTGAGCTCTGTTAGGAGCCAACCATGTTAAAGGTTACAATACACACTATTAAATGTGACCTAGTTAGAGGATTTAATCACCCTATTAGGAGTGGTCTTGTTGGAGGACTTTGATCATTCTATTTATAATTTCACCTTTCTAAAGGATTTACAAAGACTGTTAAGTCCTTTAATGACTATTAGGTCAACCTTTGATTAAAAGGATTTCAATAAAAATTGTTTACAATGATTAGTAAGAAAAGAATAGGGTTTTGATATATATGATTACAACTCACTTTTGTAGGTTTAGATCACTATTCATTTCATGCATTGATTCATTGATAATTTCGCCTTATCATCTCTGTCCTTAACTCGCTTGGCAACCCTTCAAGAAATCAATCTTATCCTTCCAACAAGCTTAAGCCTTCTACTTAGATTCACTTATGAAATTTTAGAAGCATCTGTGCATACATTTCCTTTCTCTTGCTTCACTCTCACTATTAGAAATAGATAATATTGAGAGGGGGGTGTGAATTAGTATTCTAATTTTTTCCCCCAAAAATATATATTATTAATTACTCTACAACATGCATATGAAAGTAAAACAACAATATATAACACTAAATAAAAACATAAAAAAGAGAGGTCGTAACACCATATTTTGTTAACTAGGGAAACCCTGGCCAAGGGAAAACTTCGGTGGGGATGGTACCCACAAAATGATCCACTAAACAAAAGAATCCTATGAAGGATATTGACCTTGTTAGGATTCTATGAATTACATACAGTGTCTTAGTCCTTGTTAGAGGACTAGGCCCTATTAAAAGACTCAACCCTGTTAGGAGTTGCTTTAACCCTATTAGGAGTTGGTAGTACAATTACAATTGTATGCAAGAAGAGCCCACTACCCTAACATGCAATTATACAATGTAGTTCCTTTATACAAAATAGAGATAGATAAAAAGAACTCTTACTATTATACTTCACATTCCTTCTAATCATTGATCAAACTTTGCTTCATATAAAGTTTGTATATCATACATACAATCCTTGTATAAGCTTTCATATTGCTTTCATGTCATTTAATTCACCTTATAACTTCGTAAGTTATGATTTCTTAATTTTATCATTATTTTTTACAACATTATTAACCAATGACCTTGATGCTTCCACACATTTGACAAAGTGTACTATTAATGCTTTCTTACTTAGGGTTAATATATAGGATGTCATCCCTAATTAGTTAACTAATTATTTAGTAAACAAATAATTCCTTAACCACTTATTTCTTTGTTTTTTCTATGCCCTATTTTGCTCTATTTTCTACCTTTACTGGTGTTTTCCTATAACTTGTTCTATACTGACTTGCACACTTAGGTACATCATGATGACACTCTATTCTATCTATCCTTAACTATGTACATGGCAATTGTCACTATAGACTTCACTATACCAGAATTACCTTTGGACTGATATTAAACTATCTAATACTTAGACAAATTTTTTCTTTTGATCATGGAATCTTCAATTGTACAATCTATCATCTCATCAGAGATTGATGCAGGAGCATCAACGCATGAAAGGATCCCTATAGAAGAAAAAATATGGATCAAGGGAAAAGAAGACTACAAACCAATAAATTGGCATGTGTTGGAGCCAATCATGGCCTTAGAAGGCTTTAAGGATGCTCAAAATGTAATAAATCCTAAAGGGCCTATTAAGGACCTTAGTATCTCTACTGGTGAATTAGGGGTAGAAGGGAGATATGGCTTCAAATGAGTCTTTAGGAGTCCTCGAAGGATCTAATATTGGTTAAATTAGTCATGAGGATCTAATAGGAAAAGTTTGCAAAATTAAATAGTTGTTTTATTCAATAATTTATAAGTTGGAGAATTCAAATCTTTGAATCCTAATAGTTAGTACATTTTTGGAGGGAAATTAGTTTTAAAGAGTTTAAATCCTAATTAAACATGGAAATTGATTCCAATCAGTTGGGATAGTTTCTAGGAAGTTTTTGAATTTCATCTGGGGGCATTGTGTGACAAGCTACACTTGGGATTGATCATTTTATACAGACAATGTGAAGAAAAAGGAATAAAATCTTTATTTTCAAGCATTTGAGGCATGGTGAATTGAATTTCATGATTTTTATTATAACCTTGAGATCTCTTTATCTTACCTACATGATGTTTGATCAATTCCCAATACATTAAGGCTTGTAAAGTACATTTCTATCAAGTTTTTTGTTACTATTTTACAGGATTTCATTATTTTATTGTCAATTCTTGTAATAGTATTTAATTATCATTTATAACAAGGTTTTGATAGGAAAGTGTAAGGATAGGTGATCAACATAGAAGATTGTGGAGGAAAAGACATTAAATTCTTGGCTATGGAGCAATAGTAGAAGTTATAGCCATTGGAGGTCATTATTGAATAATTGGAAGTAATTGAGTATGTTGAGGACAAGGTTAATCCACCCTAGTTGGATCTTATAAGTGTGGGGACAACATTCAATTAGAAAGCCCTAGTTTGAGAGGGTACTGGGGAGCAATTTGGGGCTTTTGATGTTGCAAATTTTTTTAGTCTAATTCCTCTTGGATTTGTGACATTTATAACCTAAGAAGAGAATTTCTAGAGTGGGGAGTCTGGGGAGTGCAAAGAACTTATATTTCCTTTGTTAAATTGCTCACTTTTTATGCATTTTAGAGCCATAGTATAGTGACAGGGGTTTGGTCCAAAGGAACACTAGGAAACCTTTTGATATGTTTAAATATGGCCAAATGGGTATCTGAAACCTATAGAGTTAGGTTTGACCTTTGGAAAAGTTGGGAGGAAATCAAGGATCTTTATTGCTAGAGGCCTAATAGGGGCAACTAGGCCTAGAAGGCAATTTGAAGAGATTAGAAGGATTGGAGAGTTGAGAAAATTTTGAAACCCTAAGAATCCTAAATTAAAGTTATTACCATAAAAATATATCAACCTTATCACTTGGAACCTTGGTGAGGAGCTACTATTAGGTTTTGAATACATTGAGGTACTTAAGGCCTTGGGAAACACTAGTTAACTTCCACAAATTTATGAACTTGCAATTGGGCCATTTATCCACCACCTTTATCTCTACATTAGAGATATATGTTGCCATAAATGACTACCATTAACTCCATTAACCTATCCATATTGCTAAAAATATCCCCCTTTGACTTTGATGGGAACATATGGAAAATTGGCTAAGTCCCAAAACGTTACTTCAAAATTTCTCAAAATTAGCCTTTAAAAAATTTCAAAACTTGCAAAATTTTGGATCATAATATATAACCATATTTTCCTTATATCTCCTAATATTACTACTCCCCCTTTCTTCATATTTATACAAATGCTTCTTTCACAATTTTTTTCATATATACTTCTCCCCCTTTAACATCAATGAAAAAAGTGTCAAAAACTTATGTAGATGTCAAAATTTGATTACCTCATTTCTATGCTAATAGGCTAGAAATATAGTCACCAAAATTGATTGCAAGGCTCTTAATGTTTTTCTTCCATGAGTCCTTTTCTCCTTTTAAAATTTTGAGAAGAGCACATTAACCATAAGATGCAATCTCTACTGCATTTAAATACGAGTAAATGAATTTGTCAAAAGATGTCTTAGATGACAGATAATCTTCTAACTGATGCTCAATGGTGCTCAATTTCATCAACATGTGCTATCTCAGAAGTGTGAAATTCTTTGTTATCCTTGTCTTCTTGTCTTTCTACAAACTTATCTCATCATAAGTCTTCCTAACCTGTACTTCAATTGCTTCAATCTATACACCAGGTTGACTTAACTTATTTTCCAATGCTTCTACTTCTATGAAATTTCCTTTAAGTCCATTATTAGTGTCTTTTGCAAATCTAAAAGACATTGCACACTTTTCATAGAAATATTTTCATTCATTCTCACACTTCCTTAATGCCTTGATGCATGTATCAAGAGTCAAAAAATCATTCTAATGTTGTAAGAAATAGTGTCAAACATCTATGCATCATGCTTAGGCTGAGCTTGAGATGCTGTAACTTTTGATAAACTTATGAATTTAATATCAAATGCTTGAATTACTTCTTTGGATTTTCCTTTAGGGTTTGGATCATGTGACTTCATAGTCGCAACTCCCTACAATTTGTCAGCTACCTCCATTAGAGTTTTATGTAAACTCTTGACCTATTTGTTCTTGTTGATGATCTTGCTGAGTGACAATATTAGTTTTGATTGATCATTATCATTAGTACTTGTAAGAGATGCTAGTGAGAGAGAAGTACTTGGCACAATTTCTTCTAATGGATTCCTTTGTTCCTCTTCTCTTTTCTTCTTCCCCTCTTCTAACTTCTCTTCTTCCTCTTTCTTCTTTTTCTTCTCTTCTACTTCTTTGTTCTTTTCCTCTTCCTTCTTCTTTTTCTCCTCCTCTTCTAACCTCTTATTTTCTTTCTCTTGTTTCCCCTTTTTCTTCTCCTCATCTTTCTTCCACTTTCTCTCAATCTCTTCTTTCCTCTTTTTCTCTTCATATTATAAAATTTTCTTTTCTATCTCTATCTTTTCCTCATCTTCTTTCCTCTTTCTCTCATCCTCTTGCTTCTTCTTCTTCTTCACTCTTCCTTAATCTTTCTTCTTCTCTCCCCTTCTATTCTATTTTACTTTTCCTCCTCTCCACTTCTTCATCAATGCTGGAGTAATTAGTGATATTGCCAACAATTTTTGGCCCAAGATCCTTAAAAGGATTTTGTGTGACATTTACTATCACCTTTGTACCTCCCCCTTGCATTGTGTCTTTTCTAATAGTTATTTATGGTGATGGTGGTGGTGCTGCATTTAGATCCTTGATCATCTGTACAATGACTCTTTCTTTGTCTTCATTGACCTCTTGATAATTTACTCCAATTATTAGTACGGGTTGCTTCTTATTCCTAAGATAAGGTTACAAACCTTTCATTAGGCTTTCTAGGTTCTCATCACTATCTATCTGACATAGTTTGTTAAGTAGATTATATCTGATGTTCCTATCTTCTTTTGCAACTCTCTTTCTTTTGTTAGTCAATTTCTCATAGAGATCCTTGGGAATATCATCCTTGATTTCTTTAAATTTCTTGTTGGACAATATGATATAGCTAGTAACAACATTTTATAACTATAGCCTATCAATACCAATATACAAATGGTAATACTTATTTAATTGAACAAAACACCCATCCTTGATGATAATGCAATTTATCTTGTCAATTTTTGGCTTCTAGGCCTTCCTTCCTCCCTATGTACTTGTTTTCTCCTTCTCTAATAAATCTTGAGCCTCTAATTGCCCTTGCATTTTATTGATGGGAATGGTAGGGCTTATGTCCTTCTTTCTCTTACCTAGACTAGAGGCCATAACCTTCACTCTTTTCTTCCTAGGGGAATTAAGTGATTCTTATTTTACCTCTGCAAGTCTAACTGATTTTCTCCTGACTTCTATCACTTCAACTTTTCTTTCCAAAAATTACTTTAAGAGTGGAATAGTAAGAGTGATAGGGGCTTGCTAATGTGGCAATGCTGCTCAAGGTGTTAGCATGAATGCTGATGATACTATATTGGGGGAGTATCCTAAGAATTAGAGAGTATTGATATGTTGCATTCATGACTATGTTTGTCATTGATGTCAGCATAACATTATTTCTGTAAATATTGGTAGAGTAACAAACATAAATCTTGATGGTATGAACAATGGTTTGATTGTCTGGTCATGCACAATTGTGGACATGTACAACACAATGTCCTAATGATATGGTTAAGTGCATAGAGTCTAAGTTGAAGATGTAAAAAGGTTGTACCTAATTTATAGAGAGAAATTAGAGATAGAGTATTGGGAAAGTAGTTCTTGATGATTTTTGTCTATCTTACGTCCTAGATGTAGAAGAGATGTATAGTCAGGTAGTGACAAAGGAGAGTTAGGTGATGATGTTAGTGAGTGTGCAAGCCTTAGTATTACACATGAGAAGTTTTGTATAGACTATGAGCCAACAGTACTATTATAATTGTAATTTAATTAATTATCTTATTTTAATCAATTGGAAAAGACTCAAGGCTGACTCAAGGAATTATTATGAAGATATGGTATAAAGGAAAGATGTTTTCCTTTATTGTAAAGTATGTGATTAAGTTTTGAAGTATTGTGATTGTTGTTGAAGAGTGAATTGAGAAAAAGATCAGAGTGCTTACTGAATGTTTGTAAGAGATCCAAGGGATTATTGCATGCACAGTTTGAGATCTAGTTACAAGATCGAAAGGAGCAAAAGTCTAGTTGATAGGACATAGATAGAGGAAGGAAGTAAATTTTAGTTCTATTATTCTATAATGAATAATACAAAGATCATTTGGACAGTGGGTTCATTGGTCTTGCCCTTGAAGATGATTGGGAAGTGGGTCCAGCTCTCTTCTACAACTCCTAATAGGGTTGGAATCTCCTAATAGGGACTCAAACTCTCCAAATAGGGACTCATATGTACTAAATATTGTAACAAAATCTTAGTAGGGTCTATCATACAACAATAAATATTATATTAGTACATCATCTTGGTACCATGCTCACTAGGGTTTTCTCTCTAATTAAGATTTTCGTAACTAACATATCTAGCATTATTGTGTAGGAATATCTTGTTGTGGTTTCAATTTACATTACTCATATGGTTAAGATTGTTTAAATTTATTATTTGTGATATTAGTTGGATAACTGATTCACCCTCCTCTTAGTTATATCAATGGATTGTATATTCTAACAATTGGTACCAGAGCCTTAGGTCCTTCAAAGGAAAGCTTAACAGCTTTGGGAGATCAATGGAAAATATGTTCAAGAAGGATAGTATTAGATTTGATGGGGAAAAATATGATAGTTGGAAGGAGAAGATGAAGAATCATCTATTGTGTATGGGTCCAAGATATTGGATCTTGACAAAAAGTTTGAAGACAATCATTGAAGAAGAAAAGATAGAAGGTTCAAGTGAAGAAGAGAGATTTATTCACGTGTAACATGAGAGCAAGAGAATCCCTACTGAAATCACTTCTAAAGAATGAGTAAAATTAGGTAAAGTCACTTGTAACATCTCATGAAATTTGGAAAGCTTTAGAATCTACTTTTGAAGGTGATGATCATGCAAATAGAATGAGATTACAAAATTGGATATGCACATTTCAAGATGCTAGAATGATGGAAGATGAATATGTAAGAAGTTATATTTGAAAAATATTAGAAATGGTTGTAGGTATTAAGTCTCATGGAAGAACAAAGGAAGGATATGAAATTATATGTAAGACCTTGAAAAGTTTGACATCACCATTCAAGCCAATAGCACATATGATTTAGCTAGTGGTGCCTTGCACTAAGGAAACATTACTTGGTAGATTAGACTAAGTTGAAGAAAATCTGAGATAGTCTAGAGAACTTGCAAGAGTTAAAACAACATTTTGGTGCCCTAAAAATTTGACCTAACTTTACAAGGAGTGCAAGCACCTGTGTACATTTTGCTGGTAGTAGCAGAGCTGATTAAGATAAGAAGATTGAGGAAGGAATAACCCTTATGGTGAGAAGAGAAAATGATGGTAAGAAAATCTGTAAATGTTGGACTTGTAATGAATTTGGTCATTATGCATCTAAATGACCTAAAAGAGACAAAATGTATAAAGGGAAGTTTAACTCTAGAAGAGATAGAGATAGACATTCATTTTTTGCAAATGAAGATGAAGAATCTAATGAAAAAGGTCAAAGTGAAAGTGATGATGAATTAGGATTTGTGGCTATCAAGGAAGATGATGTTGATAGAGAAATTAGAGAAGAAAGAACTTTAGTCACCCAAGTGGAAAAGAAGTTTGATTGGATAATTGATAGTGGTTGGTCACATCACATGTTTGGTGATATGAATAAGTTTTTTAGGTTCAAAGATCATGATGGAAGTATTGTTAGAGTTGGTAACAATGCAGCCTGTCATATAACAAGAATTGGATCCATTAATCTTTATGGTAAAAATAACACCAATTGTGTCTATTTTTCTAATGGAATGAAGCATAACTTGTTGAGTGTTGGATGGTTGGTGGAAAAGGGTTATCTATTGCAGTTCACTGAGAAGACCTGCACTATCAAAGCAAGAGATGGTACAATGGTTAGAACTATCACTAGATCTAGAGGTAATGTATTTAAATTGAATCCTACCAAGATGACATGTTTGGTAGCTAAAGTGGATAACAATTGGTTGTGGCATAGAAGATTCTATCCCATAAACTTTGATAATATTGTAAATGTTAGTAGTACTTTTGTAGTCAGAGACTTGCCTAAGATTATTAAGCCTATTAGTGTTGTGTGTAAGGAATGTATTTTGTCTAAGAAGAATAAAGTATCATTCCCTAGCAATAAGTTAACTACCATAGAGAAGTTGGAGATTGTTCACGTAGATTAGAGTGGTCCTCCTAAAACAAGAGGATTCTATGGTGAAAGGTATTTTATGATTTTTGTTGATAATTTCACTAGTATGATGTCGGTAGAATTTCTTAAAGAGAAATCTAAAGCTTTCGATAAGTTTAAGATATTTAGGAAAAGAGTTGATAATAAATTTGGTTTTAAGATTAAGTGTTTGAGATTTGATAGAGGAGAAGAATTCACCTCTAGAGAATTTAACATATTTTGTGAAGAAAATGGAATAAAAAGACAACTATCTGCACCTAGTACACCTGAGAAAAATGAGATTGTTGAGAGAATAAATAAGTCTATAGCAGAAGCAGCTAGAGTGATGCTATTTGAGAATGATGTTTCTAAGACATTCTAGTGAGAAGTAGTAAATACAACAATATATACTTTGAATAGAGTGAAAATTAGAAAAGGTATGGACAAGACACCTTATGAAATATGGTTTGGACATTCACCATTAGTCAAATATTTTAGGATATTTGGGAGAGAATTTTATATTAAGAGAGATGATGACATTGGTAAGGGTAAGTGCACCAAGATGGTGTACAAAAGGGGGTATAAGTGGACACCTTTCTTCTAAAATCAAGTAAACCTAAACTTTGATGAGACATTTGAGTGTCATCCACTAAAAATGACAAGATGTATAAAACATATAAATTGTAGTACTTTGAATCTACTTTCTAAACTGCTAGAGTTTTCAATTCTCATCTTTGTCTTCGTCAAGTTTTCTAATGGTGAAGTGCGTATCCTAAAGGAAAATGTGTTGGAAAGATATTGAGGAGATCTACAACATGATGTAGATAAATAAACCTGTCATAAATTTTTTATTTTCCATCAATTTGAATTAAGCATAATCTAAAATAGGTAGTCATTGTTTTCCAAATACATAATCAATAGGTAAACATGAATGCACTAACATAGTGTTAATTCTCTCTCTCTCTCTCTCTCAAAACCACATACATGAAATCACTCAATAGCTAAATAAATCCTAAGATATATCTCTTAATTTCTTAACCTCTCACATTCTTTAACTAACTAATGACCTCTCTCTCTCTCTCTCTCTAACTTTTTACCCTTATGAATTGTCTCTCACCAAGTAATCCCTAAACCCCCTCTCTCTTACTAAACCCTAAACTCTCTCTCTCTCTCTCTCTCTCTCTCTCTCTCTCTCTCTCTCTCTCTCTCTCTCTCTCTCTCTCTCTCTCTCTATCCATCTTATCCCTCCCCCCTCTCTCTCTTTATACTATCCCTCCCCCATCTCTCTCTCCCTCCCTACCTCCTTGCCTCTCTCTCTCTCTCTCCATATCTCTATCTCTCTCCTATCCCCTAATATCTCTCTCTCTCTCTCTCTCACACACACACACACATCCCCCTCCCCCCTCTCTCTCCATAATATGCCTTAATCTCTCTCTTACGTCTCTCTCTATCCATCACTTCATCTCTCTCTCTCTCTCTCTCTCTCTCTCTCTCTCTCTCACTCTCATTTATCCTATCCCCTCTCCCTCTTCCTATCCCCTACTCTCTCACTCTCATGTCCCTCTCTCTATATCAATTCATCTCTATGTCTCTCTCTCTATCATGTTCCATAATCTCTCTCTCCTATGTCCCTCTCTCCATCACTTCATATCTCTCTCACTCTCTCTTATCCTATCCCCTTTCCCTCTTCCTATCCCCTACTCTCTCTCTCTCTCTATCTCTCTATGTAAAGTTCCCATTTCAAGGATCAAAGATTAGGGAGAGAGAGGGGGTTTAGGGATTAGGGGATAGATAGAGACAAAGTAGGGGATAGGAAGAAAGAAAGGGGATAGGATAAGAGAGAGTGAGAGAGATAGCAAGAGATAAAGAAAGAGCAAGAGATAGCAGGATAGGATGGAGAGAGTGAGATGAGATTGTATATGGATAGAGAGAGTGAGAAATATGGAGAGAATGGGTTAGGATAGAGAGAGAGGGGGAAATTGTGTGTGTGTGAGAGAGAGAGAGAGAGAGAGAGAGAGAGAGAGAGAGAGAGAGAGAGAGAGAAATATGGATAGATAGAGGGGAGATAGGAAGAGAGAGAGAGGGGATAGGATAAGAGAGAGTGAGAAAGAGAGGGGATATGATGTAGAGAGTGAGAAATATGGATAGAGAGGGAGGGGGAAACAAGATGGAGAGAGAGAGGTGGGAGGATAGGATAGAGAGAGTAAGAGAGATAAGATAATTTTTATGTGTGTGTGTGAGAGAGAGGGGGAGGAGGGATGAGAGAGAGAGGTTAGGAGTTGGTGTGAGAATGAGAGAAGATAAGATTTAGTAAGAGAGAGATTAGGAGTTAGTGAGTGAATGAATGGGTTATTTTCTGTGTGAGAAAGGGATAGAGGGAGTGAGAGAGATGATAGAAAGATTAAAACTATCATAATACTCTTACCTACATATTCGCCCCATGTTTGGAAAATAATGACTACTTATTTTAGACCATGATTGATTATAATGGATGGCAAAGAAAGTATTTATTTCCTACTATTATTTTAGTTGCATAATGTTGTATATCTCTTCAATATTTTTCCAAATAATTTTGAATAGAGTCAATCGGAGATCAGAAGTGAAAGTTATGGTTTCCAAAGTGGAGCCTATTTTTATTTTTTCAAAATTCGATCAGGTTTTGCATAACCTAATCGAGTTTTTAATAGTTTTTCATCCTAGAAACCTAATCAAGTTTGAAAACTTGATCAATTTTTGTTTTTTTATGTATCTTTGCTAGGCTTGGTAACCAAGCCTAGCCACTTTTTCAAATTTCATATAACCTAATTGGGTTTTTAAAAAAACAATTTAGGTTATTAAATTTTTTTCTTTTATTGGGAGGTGTCCACTTTTTTGTACACCATCTTGGTGCACTTACCCATAAGTTTTATCAAAGAAGTAATGAAGGTATGTTTCTTGGATATTGATTGAAAAGTAAGGGTTTTAGATGCTTTAACTATAGAAATAAGATAATAGTTGAATGCACAAAAGTAATAATTGATGAGAAGTTTGGAACAAAGTGAAGATGGTAGATTATAATTCAAATGAAGAAGAGAATAACTTTGGAATTATTAGACATAATGATGAAGTTTTGTTTAAGAATACCAATGACTTGCATAATGATGTGCTAACTTTTGAGAATAAAGGAGAACAAAGTTTTGAACCTAGAGAAGAGTTAAGAGTTGAGATGTCAACTCCTACTCCTAACACTAATTTGACAAGGAATCACCCTCCCAAGTGCATAATTGGAAATAAAGAAAAATGAGTTATGACAAGGAACTGAGTGAATGAGGAGATATGTTTGATATCTTAAGTTGAACCCAAGTGCGTCGATGAAGTAGTCAAAGATAATCATTGGATCCAGGAAATGAAAGTAAAGAATTGGATCAGATAGTAAAGAATGATACATGAGAGCTACTTCCTAGACTAAAAGACCAGAATGTGATACAAACAAAATAGGTTTTTAGGAATAAGTGAATGAGCAAGGAGAAGTTGTGATAAACAAGGCTAGACTTGTTGTAAAGGTTATTCAAAGAAAGAAGACATTGATTATGAGGAAACATATGCACTTATAGAAAGATTGGAAGCTATAAAGATGTTCATAGCTTATCCAGTAAACAAGAAATTGAATGTTTATCAAATGGATGTTAAATCAACGTTTCTAAATGGAGAACTAGAAGAAGAGGTTTATATTGAGTAGTTTGAAGGATTTTATTTATCAAAAGATAAAGACATGGTATGCATATTAAAGAAATCTCTTTATGGTTTGAAGCAAGCACCAAGAACATGGTAAGCAAGGTTGGATAATTATTTAGCAAAGCTTGGATTTGTTGAAGGTACAATAGACAGTAACCTATATCTGAAAGTAATTGAAGATGGTTTATTGATCATTGTAATATTTGTTGATGACATCATTTTTGAAGGTAATCATGAAGCTAGTGATAAGTTTTCTTAGGAGATGAAGAATGAATTTCAAATGAGCATGATAGGAGAAATGAAGTTTTTCCTAGGCTTGCAGATTGTGTAGAATAATGATGGGATACTCATTTCACAAGATAAGTATCTAAAAGATTTGTTGAAAAGATTTGGTTTGGAAAGTTGCAAACCTATTGTTGATCTTAGATTGGTTTTGACAAGTGAGTGCCAACACATTTAAGCCATTTACTTAGTTCATGCCAAACTAGTAATACATGCCAAGCACATATAAATAGTAGACCATTTTGAGTTGCAATGAGTGCAGGGTCACTTATGTGCTAAGTCACTCAGATGCCGAGTAGATAGACCATGTCAAGTGATTCAAGAGCCAAGTAAATAGTGGATGCCAAGTAATGTAGGTGCCAAGTCATAGTATATAGAATGGTGCATGCCAAGAATCAATGAGTTCATATGCTGAGTGAATTTTTTTTGACATATTTGTTTGTAATGACACAAACAACTATTTAAACTATTTTTGAGCCAACTTAAGGATAGATTACAATCTTTTGGAGATAAGGATGAATCTATATTTGGATTCCCTATGCAATTACATGTAGCCAATGAGAAAATGGGAAGGTTTAAGTGATAATATGGATGAATCTCAGCCATAGATTCATACGTAACCCTAAGCCACCTAAGTTTTCTTAAGGAGGATGAAGCCCTAAAATCTTTATGAATGGGTGAGTAATCAAATTGGAGGAGAAAACAAGATAGTTTGGAAATCATTCAAGGTGACTTAGAAGAGAGAGTGAATTGCAGAATCAATTAGAGAAGAAAAAAGGATACAACATTGAGAGACATCTGACAATGAAGGATCAATTAGACATTGTGTAGGGCTGATCTGCCATTAGGAAAGCAAGTGCCAATTGTAGGATCTATGCTAAGACATTTTAATAGGTGATTTTAGTTAAATTTCTTAATAGAGTAGTCCTAACAAGCTGTATTAAATCCTTTAATAGGGTGCTTACTTAGTTGTAAGTTGAAGTCCTCTAATAGGGCACACTTCTAATAGGGTGTTGAAATCCTCTAACAAAGTGAGACCTAACAATCTTTGTAATCCTTTAATAGGACCATACCTTTCATCAGTAGACCATGATTCATGGTCAAATAATTGTAACTTTCATTTGATACAATTTATTATTATAACAGTGAAGATTTTTGAGTGTCATCCCTACCCCAATTTTACCTTCCCCCTTGGAGGGTTTTTGGGTAATCATATCTGGTGTTATGTCAGTGATTGCTCACATGATTTAGATACATATGATTTACATGTTATTTCAACTTACATTTTAATGCATGTGATGAATGAATAGTGAAAGTTTTATGGGTCCAGGTTTACACTACCGATTCAGCCCCCCCTAAAAGTTTACTCTTTTTGCTTATAATTCCAACAATTGGTATCAGAGCCTTGTTCTCTGAAAGAGAAGCTTTGCAACTTTGAGAAAAAATCTTGAAATGAAAGTCAACAAGTTGAGAAACACTATTGAGAACTAGCAGATTGAAATACATCTCATAATACATCAACTGAATGAGGCAAGAGAGGAACTAAATAAATCCTTGAAGAGAAGGAAAGAAGTTGCTATTGCAAAGAATGAAAAAAAATACAAAGAGATAGATGCTACTAAGCTAATTGTAGATGGAGACTCAAATGAATTTGATGCAATAGTTGCAAATCTAATGGAAAATAATAGAATCAAAACTAAGGAAATTAGAAACCTCAAGTTAGAACAAGAATTACAAGCCATACTGGTTTGTGAAATGGTCGAACAAAAGAAGAAAGCCATGATTGAAGAAAAAAGAGTTTTGGCTAATAGACTAGAAGAGAAGTCAATAGAACTGACCAAGATTTCCAACATGCAATTGGATACTCTAAGTCAAATGATGAATGCCAACTATGAACTAAATGTCAAGGACATTGAGATAACTATGTTCAAGTTGTAGAATGAACAATTGTAGAGTGACCTAAAATGAGAAAATGAATTTGTTGAAAGTTTCAAGAAGCCAAATGAAGCCATCAAATACTTTGAGAAATTATTGAGATCTCCAAGATCCAACAAAGGCACATTAGAATTAGGTTACACAAGCACTAAGAAAGGATAATCATCTAAGGTTGCTGAAGAAAGGAACATCAAAGGTAAGAACTCAAAACCTACTTGTCATAATTGTGGTAAGAAAGGACATATTGCTAATATGTGTAGGAACAAGAATAAAAATTAGAATGTTAAGACTAAATACATGAATCATTGTCATAAGTGCAACAAGTAAGACCATCAAGCACATGAATATAGAACCAGGACCATGCATAAACAAATATTTGAAGGATATTGCTACAGCTATTAGAAGTATGGACATAGAGCTTTTGAATGTAGATCCAAATCCATGTGGTCATCAAAAAAGCCAATCAAGGTAAGAAATAATGGGAAATTTTATAATTAGGATTATAATACAAGACATAGCTATCATTACTGTCAAGAATATGGACAGGTTCCTGAGAATTGTATTAGGACACACTTTAGTGGTAACTACAAAAGGTGGTTGAGTAAAACCACATGTTTTAGCTATTTGAAGACTGGTCACATCAATTAGCATTGTCTAACTAGGTCAAATGCACCAAGTTGTGAATTTGATAAAGGCAAAGGCAAGACAGATGTTGAACACATCATCGATGAGATGAATAAGACATGGAAAAATAAGGATGATTGAAACACGTCAAATGGAGAAGGGATCACTTCACCCAATGGGTCAGGTGATCACACCTCATCAAACTAGACAATCATGAGGTATGTGGGATTGATATTCAAGTGTTATATCATACATTAGTTCCAAAGGAGATAGTACTAAAAAGACCACATTAGCATGAATAAAGATGCAAGATGTTGAAAATTCAAGTTAAATCTTTAAGTTTTTGAAGATGTTGCTGAGCATGAAATGTTTCCTGTATATGCTAAGTGGAATGTTAGTTGAGTTGATGCCAAACTCATAGTAGCTGCCAAGTGATGGAAATATCAATGAATGCTGAGTGATCCTAAAATTGGTTGATGCTAAGCTTACATCTGTGTAAGCACTCAACATTAAATGCAAGGTTTTTCAAGGGTATATGATCGATTTCTACTCATTACTCATCATTTTGAATTCAAGTAAGAGCAAGAAGAGCACAAGGTGATTCAGAAACCTATTCAAAGCATTTGCAAAGATTTTAGCAATGGTCTCACATTAGTTTATCTGATTTCACAAGGCATTTATCACAAGATGAGCTATGTAGTTTACTTTTGCATAAACCTTAGATTGACAAAATGGTGTCTAGTTCAAAAAATGTTGAAGGGAAGGAGATTTTTAATGTTTAGATTGCTAGTAATAAAGTTAAGCAACCCATTTTTAAATCCATTCCTAACATTTCCTATAAACAAGATCCTTTTGGTGCATTGCCAATGATCCTACCAAACATAATTATGGTGCAAGATGTGAGGAAGTGTTAGAATTGGAACATAGGAAGTATAGGAGACATGGAGATAAGAGATGCATATAATAGATTGTGTGAGAATGGTGTTTTGAAAGAGGAATAAAAAATTGTTGAGAAAAAGGGTTTAACATGAGCCCTAGATTTTCCTAATGTGTTGAAAACTAAGTGGATACAAATTGTTCTAAGAATAATTTATGATGGTTCTTTATGCTAAATGGAGGACCTATCAAGATTTCCAAGAGAATAATTCATAGGGTTACTGGCTACCCAACCCTAGATCAACCAAAGACACTTAGAAGTGACTCCAAGGAAGTAAATGAGAAGAACACTGGATAAAAATGGAATAAGAAAGGCATGGTAATAGACACCATTGCTGATCCATTATTGAACTTTTCTATAAGGGTAATCTCACACAAATTTTATCAATCCAGTAGATTGAATAGTATGCCCTGTATAGCTATGGATGTTGGTCACAAGATTGTAAAGAAAGATCATACATATGATCTGGCAAAGCTACAATTACAACAACTGATGGAGAATCTTGGAGCTATCAGGAAATCCAAAAGTGCACAATGCAAGTTTTGATCTATACTAGTTTGCATATTATTTAATGTACAAAATACATTTCCCTCTTTTGGTACTATAGGGTGGAAAAAAAATAGATCAATTGCAGTGTAGATCAATGAATTCATTGAGTAGATGCAAGAAAACTTTGAAACCTTGATGACAAGTTACTTTGAAGATTTTAAGAAGTCAATGAAGGAAAGAATGATGATACCAGTTTCTTTGGTTGAACAACACTATAATGACATATCCTTTCTTGTTGATGCTGACTACACTTTTGTGCAATCTGCCACACCAAGAATAAGATGGTTAAGACCACTTGGGTATGAAATTAATGATGATAAAGCCTCAACAACCATCACTACACTACTTGCAGAGGAAATAGGAAAAAGTGCAAAGATATTTGACAACTATGAGATGGTAAAATCAAAACTTACCATGAAATTAAAAATTGCATTAACCATTAAGAAGAAAAATAAGATACTGAAGAAACTAAAAGATAAATTTGGAGTAGTCGAAGAAGAAGAAGAAGAAGAAGAAGAAGAAGAGGATGAAGAGGAAGAAGAAACAAAAACTCAAAAACCTCTTACAATGACCCAAGGCATGGGAGAAGACAAGGAAGAGGAGGAAACTAAAGATGATGAGGGAGAAGAAGCCAAGGAAGCACCTACTCCCATTGAGCCTAAGAAGAGGAAGGCTAAGGTACAACTAATGGCAAAGGCAAAGAATATTGTCGAACCTAGCCTAGCCAAGCCCACTTTTTGGTGTAAATAAGTATTTACTTATTACACTTACTTAAGTTTACTTAGGTTAATGCATTATTTAATTATTTTGCATTATTTTATTTATTAGTCACCTAGGAGTATGTACACTCTTGCGAGTTGTCTCGATGACATCATAGGGGTCCAAACCTCTTTTAAGCACATATTGTCTACAACAAAGGAATCTTCTATACACATATGACACTTAGTCATTCTTATCCATTCATCTAGAATGTTGGATAAGGTGCTTAGTTGTCTTATCTTCTGGTTGTTTCTAGAGACATTCTAGGTGCTTCTTAAGAGGCCTTTATATATAGGCACTCCTAATGTGTTGATCATCACATTCTGAATAGAGAAATGTATTCAAACATACTTTGATTAATTGATCATATCCATTTTTGGTCTACTGTGTGCTTGTGTTTGAGTTCTTAGTTCCTGGGTGAATTTTTCCCTTAGGCAAATTCTTACACCACTACTCCTAGCACTAGAGCTAGCGCACATGCTACAACTTAGAAGGCCAAGGAAAATAACAAGATAATAGAGTAAGGTGTCCAAGAGTATAAAAGAGAGAGAAGAAAATATGTGGAAAAATGAAATTTTGATGAAGAGAGGATAGAATCAGACGAAAATAACCAATTTAAAGTGGTAAGTCACAATCCTCTATCTGATCTTAAAAATTTATGTGAAAATATCAAAAGCAATGTAGATTTATCTGGTTTGAAACATATTGATTTTGATAAACTTGGAAAAGAATAGAAAAATCAAATGGAAGAGGCATTATATGCCATCATGTCAAAGTTTAAGAACACTCCACTAGAATTTGCCAACTCAATACCAAAAGGTTTATATGATATTGTTGAGAAAAAATGGCATTATTGTCTGAATTTAGAGAAATAGATTAGGGAAACAACATTGGCTCAATTGATGCCAAAATTGATAAAAGGATGGATTGCTAAGGCTATCAAGAGATATGTAGTTAGGTTCACACCTACATATAGAGCCTTCAACATTCTTCACAATAAAATTGAAGATGTGGTCAAGAAATCAACCCAAATATGAAAACTTATCTATGAGTTGACCACTATGAAACAAGGATAAGTAACCCTTTAGAGGGTAGGGATGATGATAAGGGTGATGAAAAAAATGATGACAAGAAATATGATGATAAAGATAATACAATTGGGGAGGAAACATAAAAAAAAGATGATGAGAAGGCAACAACTGAACAATAACAAGATGAATAGAGTGTGCATGACACACAAATGCCTAATGCTAGTCCTCCTCATGACACAAGTGTGACAACTGAGACTATAACTATAAAGGATTTTTCTAATGCTTCAGCTAAGTACATCAATCCACTTATTGTAGAAGACTTGAAGAAGATTCTAGACCAATCTACACTCCAAGCTAAACTCTATAAAAATCTATTTTGGTTAGTGTAGAATAATTGCAAAAGGCAATAACTGAGGTCACAAGGGAAAAGGTGAATCCACAAGAACCACCTTCTATCATCCCTTCAGTTACTAGTGTACAACCTTTAGGTCAAACAATAGTAGATACATCTACTAAGGTTGATACAAGTGTTAAAGTTGATACTATCGAGAAGAAGAAAGTAGAAGAGAAAGATCCTAGTATAGGTCAATAGCAAAAAATAGGATAGATAGATTCATTTGTACCTATAGAATAGGAACAAGGTGCTATTCAAGTCATAGTGATAGATCAGGGAAAGCCTAAAGAGCATAAGTTAACACCTAAAGTGAAGGAACAAGAAGCCATCCAAGCACTAGTAGCCTTACTAGCATCTAGCACTGCTACACAAGCTCTTTAGAAGCTAGTCACAAAAGCCATTCCATTACAAATTTTAGTGCCGAGCCCCAAATCATCAAAGGTTCATAAGGTAATTCACTATGGAGGAATAAGCATTGATGAAGAAATTGTAATTCCAAAATATGACTATGACACTATGACATTGGAGCAAATAGGCATATTAAAACAAGCCTTAAAGAGGAAAAAGTATCAAGAAATGCTTATGAGAGAACACGGGTAGAATCAAACACTCCAAGATATAAAGAACATCTTTTTAGATGCATTCAACCTACCAACTCATGAAGAGACCAATCCACTAATAGAACAACTGAAAGATATAGTGAAAAAGGTCAGTAATGAAGACCTTGATACAACTGCAAAATTTTTAGAATGGTCTAAGAATAATTTTCAAGGAATGGTAAATGAGAAAATATCTAGTGAAATAGAACTAACTCAAGTTGCATTGGCAACTAAGGTTGATGAGGTGAAGAAGGTACTTGAGAATATATTCTCATTGTACACAAAGCTATGTGATCCTACACTCTTCTTTCAAGAGACTAGGAGTCATATTTTGAGTTTGGAGAGAAACCTCAATATATTAGGTACTAAGCTACCCCAAAACCCAACTCAAAGTGAGAAGCATTTCAAAAAATTGCTTAAGACACAAAGTTAATTAGCTGTATTGATAGTAGATGATGCTAGCATAAGAGCCAAATTGACATGTATACAGGTATCCCTTGCCTCACACATGGTGATACTACACAAGGAGCTAGGTTATGTCAAGATTCTACAAAAGAAAGACTCCAATCTTTCTACTTTGGATGGCTTAGTACAGCTAGCTGCCAAGCTTGCAATCCAAATTAAGTCATTGGATGTTACATGTGACAACTGCAATATAGCCCTCATGATCATAATGGATGTCCATAAATTCTTTTTGGACAAATACACTATACATGTATAGTCCATTTGACATAAGTGTCAAAAAGGGGGAGAATAAAGAAAGAGGGAGATACAACAAATAAATGGGGAAGAATAAAGAAAGGGGGAGATACAACAAATAAATGGGGAAGAATAAAGAAAGGGGGAGATAGAAATAGAGGAAGATAAAGAATGGGGGATATACAGATACAATATTGAAGAAGGTAGCAAGCAAATAGATATAAATACCAGCTAAGACATAGCATATAAAATGAAAGAGTGTTAGATACAATGCATTGAAGTAAAATAGAGTACAAATTTTGGATACAAAACAATCATATTAACTTAGGGGGAGTTATTAATTTTGAGGTATATAGGTTATTGTAGAATTTTGAAATTTTAAAGTTTTGTATATAAGTCGAGTCATGGATATGTTATGCTCATGAGGATTAAGGTTGATTACGTATATTCAAGTGTTAATGATACTCATGTCAAAGGGGGAGATTGTTGATCTTAGATTGGTTTTGACAAGTGAGTGTCAACACACTTAAGCTATTTACTTATTTCATGCCAAACTAGTAATAAATGCTGAGCACAACATTTAAATATTAGACCATACTGAGTTGTAATGAGTTCCGAGTCACTCAAATGCCAAGATGATAGACCATGTTGAGTGATTTAGGAGCTGAGTAAATAGTGGATGCCAAGTAATGTAGGTGTCGAGTTATAGTTTATAGAATAGTGCATGCCAAGAATTAGTGATTTCATATGCTGAGTGAAACAATTTTGACATATTTGTTTGTAATGGCAGAAACAACTATGTAAACCATTTTTGAGGCCACTTAAGGATCAACTATGATCTTTTGGAGATAAGAAAAAATTTATATTTCAATTCCCTATGCAATTACATGAAGCCAATTAGAAAATGGGAAGGTTTAAGTGGCAATATGGATGAATCTCAGCTGTAGATTCATACCTAACTCTAATCCACCTAAGTCTTCTTAAGGAGGACAAAGCCCTAAACTCTTTATGAATGGGTGAGTAATTGAATTGGAGGAGCAAAAAGATAGTTTTTAGAGAATTCAAGGTGACTTAGAAGAAAGAATGAATTGAAAAATTAGTTAGAGAAGAATAGAGGATAGAGAAAAGGATACAAAATTGAGGCATCTGATCATAACGGATCAATTAGACATTGTGTAGAGGTGATCTTCCATCAGGCAAGCAAGTGCTAATCATAGGATCTATGCTGAGACATTTTAATAGGTGATTTTAGTTAAATCTCTTAATAGAGTATTTCTAATAGGCTATATGAAATCCTTTAACATGGTGCTTACTTAGTTTTAAGTTGAAGTCCTCTAACAAGACACACTTCTAACAGGGTGTTGAAATCCTCTAACAAGGTGAGACCTAAAAGTCTTTGTAAGCCTTTAATAGGGTAGACCTTTCACAGGGTAGACCATGATTCATGGTCAAATCATTGTAAGCTTCATTGAATACACTTTATTAATATAGTAGTGAAATTTTTTGGGTGTCATCCCCACCATAGTTTTACCTTCTTACTCAGAGGGTTTCTGGGTAATCATATATAGAGTTATGTGTGTGACTACTTAAATGATTTAGATACATATGCTTTACATGTTATTCTGGCTTACTTGTTAATGTATGTGATGAATGAATGGTGAAAGTTTTATGGGTCCAAGTTTAAACTAATGATTCACCCCCCTCTTAGAAGTTTACTCTTTTCACTTGTAGTTCCAACACCTATTGGCACACCTATGATAACTAGTCATAAGTTATCCAACAAAGATGAGACACCTACAGTTGAACAGAAGTACATATCAATGATTGGAGGTTTGTAATATCTAACTCACACTAGACCAGATATAGAAAATGTAGTTAGGATTGTAGCTAGATTTCAAGCTGATCCTAAGGAATATCATTTTGTAGTAGTAAAGAGAATATTTATATATCTTAAAGGGACATCTAATTATGGAATCTAGTATAACAGATCAAGTGATTTTAGTTTGTGCACATATACTGATGCTGATTGGGAATGCAATATGGATGATAGAAAGAGCACCGGTAGTGCAACATTTTTTCAAGGAGGAAGATTGGTTTGTTGTTAAGAAAGAAGAGTGATTACATTTCACATAGTACCACTGAGGCAAAGTATATTGCAGCAAAAAAAAATTATAATCAGGTTATGTGGATGAAGTAAATGTTGAAGGATATCAAAATTTAAATCAATGAGCCTATTATTATTTACTATGATAACATAAGCTCAGTGAGTATGTCTAAGAATCCTATATTGCATTCTAAAACAAAGCATATATCTATTAATTATCATCTGCTGAGAGAGAAAGTGACAAAAAAGGAGATCAGATTGGAGTATGTAACTACTAAGGATCAGATTGTAGACATCTTTATGAAGCCATTGCCTGAAGATACATTTAAGTACTTGAGAGGTATGCTTGGGGTTATGCCCCTATCTACTTCTGAATAGTTGATGCAGAGAGTAAATCAGTCCAGTGGTACTAAGCACTATTATTTGACTAGATTGAATGATAATGCTTCCTGTATGGGGAAGTATCTAGTATGTACTAAGTCATTGAGGACTCTTGGTATTTTGTATTTGATTTTGAACAATATATTTGGATGCTTGAGCTATTTGATGACTTGGATAAACTAATAGCAATTGGTATATAACAATTGGTATTGAGTTTGACACCTTTGAAATTGATTTCAATGGGGGAGAGATATGTTATGAAAAACATCTCCTAAGGAATAGGGGAGAGTATGTATGGAAGAACTCCTAAAGCAATAGGGGAGAGTGGTGCAGGAGCACCCTCATAAAGTATTTAGGTCAAGTTTTATGCATGTTCCAACTCGATAAATTTATTTTGATTTTTTCATTAGGATAAGATCTTTTCTTGGAATTTGTTCAGATCATTGTGGGGTCATTCTTCTCCATTCAATATCAATCTGGAGTATTCTATAGACTATTTTTCCTATTTTGTAATAATCTAGAATTTTTCGTAGACCATCTTAGAAGGTATAAATAGAGTTTTAGGTTTAGGGGGCAATTCTTTGGAATATGAAATTACAAGAAGAAATCTATAAGAAAGAAAATGTATTTACTATTCATTTGAAGAATTAATTAAGAAGAAATTTCAATATATATTTTTCTTGCTAATGCTAGTTCCTTTTTGATATTGCTTCCATTAAATTTATCTCTGCATCATTTTTGGTATTAGAGCTTGGGGAAAGCTCCTAAGGTAATTAGATTTTATGTCTAGATTAGAGTCAGAAGCTAAAACATCAAACATGGTCACCAATGCTAAACTGGCAAAGAAGATGAAAGAACAAGAGAAAATAAATAAGTGGTTATTAGATGAATTTGAGAAGATGAAGGGCTGGATAGAAAAGAAAGCACAGGTTTCCTTAGAGCAAGAGGAAGAAGGAGAAGAAGAGGATAACACTAAGAAGGAGGTGGTTAAGTTACATGTAGAAAAGAGATACTTTATAGAAGCCCTTGAAAGAGTTGGTAAGAAGGATGCCAAAGGTGACCTACCCATATTCTTAGGAAAGGTGGATGTTGATGCTGTTGTGGATTGGATAGGAGCCTTGAAAAACCATTTTGAATCTGAAAATATAGCAGAGAAGGATAAGGTAAAAATTGCCAAGTCAAAGTTGAAGGGACCAGCCCTCACTTGGTGGAATTTCATTCAAGGAGAAAGGGTCAAAGAAGGTAAGAACATGATAACTTCCTGGGAAAGGATGTCTGTCAAGGTGAGAGAAACATACTTACCTGAGGATTATGAAATCCAACTTCATTGAAGGAGAAAAAGTTTAAGACAAAAGGATCTAGATGTCACTACCTATACTAAAGAATTCCAAAAACTAAGCCTGAGGGCAAAGCAGAGTGAATGAGAAAGTGTAAAAGTTGCTAGATATCTCAATGGATTGAGGTTGAACATTCAAGAAGAACTTAATTTATTATGTCTAGATACAATACAAAAATTTTATCAACTAGCATTGAAGGTGGAAGCCAAATTGAAAAGAAGGCAAGAACAAAATAGTAGAGGAAGAGGAAGAAATCAAAGGGGAAGAGGAAATTTCCAAGGAAGAGGACAAAATTAGGAAGATCATAAGGAGATAAAGCAAGAAACCAATCAAAGCAAAAGAAATTTTAGAGGTAACTTTAGAGGTAGAAGAGGCAATTCAAGAGGTGGATTTAGTGGTAGAAGGGTGAGTCCAATTGTTTGTTTCAATTGCAATAAAGAGGGACATTATGCATCTAGATGTCTAGATAGAGCTAGTTCAAGTTCACAGGGTGAAAGAAGAACACATTTGGTACAAGATGATGAATACCAAGAGAAGGAGATGGTTGACTCAGATAGTGTCCCTAAAAGAGGAGAAAGTTTAATAATGAGCAGAACGCTTTTGAAAGTGCCTACTACCATGGAACTACCACAAAGGAAAACTATCTTTAGGATTGCTTGCAAATCTGGAGGTAAGGTATGTAAAGTCATTATTGATTCAGGATCTACTAAGAATTTAGTTTCTCTTGAGATGGTTGAGAAGTTAGAACTTAGGAGAATACCTCATCCTTTTCCTTATAAGGTTTCATGGCTAACAAAGGGTCAACAAACTCTCATAAATGAGCAAGCATGGGTTGATTTTTAGACTGGAAAGTATAAGGACATAATTTTGTGTGATATAGTTGACATGGATGCATGCCACCTATTATTTGGTAGGCCCTAGAAGTATGATTTGCAAGCACAACATGATGAAAAACTCAATATATATACCTCAAGAAGGATGGAAAGGTGATTAGATTGATTCCATTTGCTGATCATGAGGAAGTGGAAGAAAATAAAGAGAGGGAAGCCAAAATTATGATGGTTGATAAAAAAGAATTCTTACGGGACATGACGGATGAACTTAAGCCTTTTTTTCTTTTGATGCCTAACCCACAACCACAAGAACCCATTGGAAATGATAGAAAGGAGGCTGAAACAAAGAAGGCAATTCCTAATGAAGTGAAAGAACTTTTGGATAAATATGAAGGTTTGATTTTAGAAGCTATGCAAAAGTCTTTACCACCTATATGAGACATTAGTCATTGTATTGACTTCATTCCTAGAGCTACTTTACCCAATAAGGCTACACACAAGATGAAACTAGAACAAAATGAAGATATTTCTAGACAAGTAAAGGAGTTACTCAATTTTGGCTGGATTACAAAAAGCTTAAGCCTATGTGCTATACCTGCTATTTTGGCACCCAAGAAGGAAGGAACCTAGAGGTTGTGCATTGATTCTAGAGCCATTAATAAGATTACAATTAGATATAGGTTTCCAATGCCAAGAATTGAAGATTTGCTTGATTGTTTGGGAGGTGCAAAGTATTTCTCCAAGATCGACTTAAAAAGTGGGTACCATCAAATAAGGATAAGACCTGGAGATGAGTGGAAGATAGCATTCAAAACCAATGATGGATTATATGAATGGAAGGTAATTCCATTTGGACTCTCTAATGCTCCTAGTACCTTCATGAGACTTATGAATGAAATACTCAAAGACTTCAATGGCAACTTCATCATAGTATATTTAGATGACATATCAATTTTCAGCAAGAAAAAGGAAGAACACCTAGAGCACATTGACATGGTTTTGAGAAGACTTAATAAGGAGAAATTAGTAATAAATTTGGAAAAGTGTTTGTTTATGAAAGAGGAGCTGACATATCCAGGTTTTGTGATCTCCCAAGGTAGTTTGAAGATGGATAAAGAAAAGGTAAGTGCTATACTATCCTGGCCACCCCCAAGAACAATTGGAGATGTTAGAAGCTTTCATGGTCTTGCTACATTTTATAGGAAATTCATAAGAAATTTTAGTCATATATGTGCTGCTATGTTAGAAACTATTAAAGGAGGAAGGAAGAATAAGTTTTCATGGAGTCAATTAGAAAATGAAGCTTTTGAATTACTTAAGAAAAAGGTTAGTGAGCCGCCAATTCTTTCTTTACCTAATTTTAACAAATTTTTCCAAGTAGAATGTGATGTAAGCAAGGTTGCTATAGGAGCAGTTCTTAGTTAAGAAGGAAAACCAATGGCTTTCTCAAGTGAAAAACTTAATGATTCCAAGCAAAAATATTCTTCCTATGACCTAGAAATGTATGCATTGGTTCAAGCTCTCAAAAGGTTGAGACACTACTTGTTGCCAAAGGAGTTTATTGTGTATACTGATAACCAAACACTTAGTTTTTTGAATAGCCAAGACAAATTAAGTCATAGGAACATGAAATGGATGGAGTATTTATAGGTATATACCTTCACCATCAAGCATAAGAAGGGAATATCAAACAAGGTTGCTGATGCTCTTAGTAGAAGGAATCTAAGTATCTCCCAGATATAGCTAGAAAGTGTGGGAATTGAAGCACTCAAGGACATGTCTGTAGCAGATCTAGATTTTGGCGACATCTACAAGGTATGTATGGAGTTTTGTGAAAGGTACCATGCTGATTTTCCTAATTTTTTGATACAACATAGACTTCTTTTTCAAAGGAGGAAAACTATGTGTAGCTAGGTGCTCTATGAGAACAAACATTATCAAAGAGAAGCATAGTGGAACAATGGATGGACATTTTGGTTTGGATAAAACCTTAGAATTGGTTAGAAGGTACTACTAATGGTCTAAAATCCAGAATGATGTTAGAAATTTTTTGGAAACATGTATGATTTGTCAAAGTGCCAAAGGAAGGACTACAAATACAGGGCTTTATCAACCTTTGCCAATACCATCTAGACCTTGAGAAAGCATAATGATGGATTTTGTAATGGGGCTGCCACAAAAAAAAGAGGGGCATGATAGTGTATTTTTTGTAGTAGATAGGTTCAAAAAAATGGATCACTTCTTACCATGTAAGTCGACCAATGATGTTTCTCATATAGTAGATCTCTTTTTCAAGGAATTCATAAGGATTCACGGGCTATCTTCAACATAGTTTTAGACTGGGATGTGAAGTTTGTAGGAAAATTTTGGAGAACTTTGTCAAGGAATCTTGGAACCAATTTATCATTCTCATCAACCTACCACCCTCAAACTGACGACCAAATAGAGGTAGTTAATAGAACTTTGGGCAATTTGTTAAGAACACTCACAAGTCAACATGCAACAAAATGGGATGTAATCCTTTCCCAAGCTGAATTTGCATATAATAACTCCATCAATAGAAGTATAGGAAAGTCACCATTTCAAGTGGTTTATGGAATTCATCCTAGAGGGATTTTTGAGTTAAGAGATATGAGTTCACAACAACAAGTTAGTGCCTAAGGAGAAGAATTTGCTACTGCCATAAAAGAAATCCATGATGAAGTCAAAGCACAAATCCAACAGACCTCTGACAAGTATAAGAAGCATGCATATTAGAAATAGAGACACTTAGAATTTGAAGTGGGAGATTTAGTAAGGGCAAATCTCAAGAAGGAGAGACTACCAAAAGGTAAATCTACCAAACTTATGTTGAGAAAACTAGGTCCTTGTCAAATATTAAAGAAGTTTGGACCAAATGCTTATGAGATTCAATTGCCACTTGAGATTGGCATTTCTCCCATCTTCAACATAGCAGACCTCACACCATTCAAAGCACCCATTGAAGAAATTGATACAGGATAGATTGCTGATATAGAAGACATTCAACGTCTACCATTTAAGCAGACACCACAACTAGAAATGATACTTGACACCAAATTCATTAAGCAGAGAAGAGGAAAGGAGTCCCATTCGACTTCTGTAAGTCATCCTGATGGATGCAACCTTGCTGATCTTTCGTTGAGATGGGATCATGATTGTGACCCTAAGTGGTCTACACCGTCGAGGTGTTTGGATTTCTGTTTCTATATCAGTTGCTTTGATTGTGCTTTTGACTGATCGTTGAGATTATGATGTGATTTTTGGTTTACTGAGGTTTGTGATAGTGGTTAATAGGATTGATGTGGTATCATGAGGTTGTTCCATGATTACCCTGAGATGTGTACAGAGATTGCACTATGTTCTTTTACCATGCTACACTGGACTAGGTTCCTCTAGCAGTGGTTAGTCATGTTTATGACTGTATTTGCTTATGTGTTTTAAGTATCTTTTTGTTGATTTTGTAATCCATCATTATTAAATGCTTAATTAATTAAATGGATTATTTATGTTGGATTCTTTGGTTCTATGTTGCAGATATTTACCTTGTCATATTTTGATCTGAGAGATATCTGTTACTTATGTGATGTTTTACATTTGAGACGACTCGAGGGTCAGATGTTATACTTTGATTTCAGTATCATAGATATTAGACTACTATGCTGTTTAGTTAATCATATTGCATGATGATGCCATTTTGAGATGACAGTGTGTTTTATGATGATATTTGTTTATCTAGTATTTGGACATACCTCTGATTATGTTAGGTGATGGATTTAATGCTATGGTTATTTACTTCATTCCTGCATTGTTATATTTTATGCGAATGTGAATGATGTAAATAGATTATTTTAACATAATTAAATAAATGGTTAAATTAGGTGATTTAATGCATTCATTTCTTCGGCTATGTTATTATATGCAATTGCACTTGATTGTGTTGTTTAGTGTGCAGGATGTATATCCCTCAGAGTGGCACATGGAGTTAGTGATTCAGCCTTTCATATTTCACCAATGTCGTCCTTATATGGTCAACGTATCCTTTATTAAATGTTTAATTTAAACCTTTTCATGATTATTAAATCCGAACTCATTTGCTTTATGTGATTTGACCAGTGAGTGTGTCTGTGCATTTAGAGTATTGCATTGTCGCGAAAGTTGTTAAGGAGATTTTTGTGTTTTTGGGTTTTCGGGCTTTTTAATTGATTTATTTTAATTTCTGGCAGCTTTGCCATAGATGAATTCCTATTTATAGGAATAGCCTATTTTCATTTGGGTCAATTCGAGGTTTAAATAGGTTGGCTAGTTATTTGCCCTAATCGATTATTCACTCGAAAAGTGAATAAATATCCAAAGAGGAATTTAATTCCTCACTTCTCACTTTTGAATTAGAAAGTTGGAGAGTAAAACTCAAAATCCTCTTCATGAGGATTTATTGTTTTGTTCCTTGTGGGAGCTATGGGCGTGGGATCATCACGAGGTTGGGCTCGTTGGATCCAGCTCGGGAAAACCTTGGATTGCTGCGATTTTCAGCTACTTTTGTGAGATATTTATTTTATGGTTCAAATTCTCGTTTTGCCCTTTTGGCTATGAGGTAGGGCTTTCCTGTTTTATTGTTTCTACTCTGTTTTTTCTTTTGTTTTTGGTAGCCATTTGTTTGGAGGCTGAGAACTAGTGTTCCTCTCCATTTCTGTATGTTAGTTCTACCTAGTTGGGTGGGTACCAACATCTCCTTATTTTTTGAGATGAGGGTTTGGGGTTTTACGCCTTTATGCTGGCCATTTTTGCATATGGTGTCTGATTCCATTTATTTTTGGATTTTTGGGGTTTTTGGACCCAAAGGCCAAATGGGTTTTAATTTTGGAATTTTTCTAAAATTTGAGTTTTTTACCTCGTTTTGTGTGCTACCCTATTTTTTGGAGTTTTCTTGGCACAATGTGGGTCATGGACTTGGATGATCCATTTGGATATCAGTTCGACCACTTCTGCACTTTTATTGTTGCATTGGGATACATGTTGCATCCGTACTCTTGACGTTGTGTTCAGTTGAGTGATTTTATACCTGTTGTTATTGTTTATTTTAGACCTTTGTTTTTGTTTCGTGAACGCTAGGATTTGTGTAGAATCCACACTCTCGGATTGAAGCCAGTTGAGTAAGTTCATGATGTTTGGTGTTATTGCATCATTGGGATTCGTGTAGAATCCATACTCTCAGATTGAGGCCAGTTGAGTGATTTTATGATGTATGGTTTTATTGGCTTTGGGATTTGTGTAGAATCCATCCTACCTATGTTGCTTTCTATTGGGTGTTTTCTTTGCATTGTGTTCTCATTCCTATGCTTGTGTTTTGATCTTTGTGATGGTGGTGCACCACACACGAGTATGTTTGCATACATTTTTTTGGTGACTTGCGAGGCCCGATCTTCTGTGGATTTTCTAGAAGTTATGATCATTAGGGTTGGGATGGGAGTATGCATGCCCACGGGCACTTGTCATAGGATGAGCATGGGTAGGGTAGGGTAGCATATGGAGGGGCTTCTATCTTGCAACTTGGTGACTATTCTCTGATTGGCAGAGGAAGTTTTATATAAGTGATAATTAAATTAAAATATTGGGTGGTAATAAATACAATATAATAAAATGTGTGTGTTTTGCACCTTTCATCATGAAGAGTTGTGCGCCTTCTATTGAGAAGAGTAGTTGCCTTAGGTTGTGCACCTTTTGCTGTGAAGAGTTGCTGCCCGAGGTTGTGCGCCTTCTGTTGAGAAGAGTAGTTGCCTATAATAGCTTGGGCTTTTGGATGCCAAGTGACTCTCCATGATGTCAGCCCCTACTTAGTAGCCTATTGAGTGTCTGACTAGGACCTTTACTCCTTGCATTATCTTAGGTTCTTGGTTGCAACCATCATACTGTCTGGCGTGAGTGTTAGCCTTGGATGTTATTTTTGTGTGTTTGTGGTTGGATCTTTATCTCCATCAGAACAACGGGTGTGGACCTATGGGTTCCACATGGTTGGGAGGCGTAGCTACCTTCACCACTACTAGGGACTAGTGTAGAGAGATGATCTTTTGTCCTAGTGCAATCATTGCTAGATGTTTTCACTTGGTACTTCGATTTCTAGAGTATGCTTTCTTGTGACTTATGCTTTCATTGGGATGCTTGTATATCATGTTTACATGATGTTAGTTTACTTGATGCATTCCCTTATCATGATGTTTAGCATATGATTAGATGATGTTATTTGATTTAGTAGTATATCAGTTTCTTACTGCTGTTTAGCATGTGATAGGTGATGTTATCTACTATAGGATTATCTTATGCGTTATCACTAGCATGTTAGATTTCCTTATGCTTATACTTGTGCATGTTTTAGTAGTGACATCCTTATTACGATAGTACCGACGATCTGGTCGGTGGCTTGGGATGTTACGTGTGGGGGATGGCTAGGACCCACAATGGTCTTATGATGCTATTGATGGTTGGGAGGAATCACATACTTAGTTTGGTTGTTCAGTTATTGCGATGTTATTTTTGTACATTGCGATGTTGTTTTTGTTCTCTTTGATGTTTATTTTAGTATGTTCTTTGCTGTTGTAGTTTAGATGGATAGATGTTCTTTATTTTGCATTGTTCTTGCACTCGAGTGTTCATTCCAAAATTTGTGTGGATCTGGTTCTCCCTGGTGTGGAGGTTCTTTGCTCTATTTTGGTCTTTTGTGTTTCTTGAAGTGTTTTCTTGTTCTTTGGGCGATTTTTGCTTAGCATGGTGTGACATTAAAAATGTATCACAAACCCATGCAAACTATGTCATACGATGCTGTAAAGTACTGCACTCTCTCTTGAGAAATGTCGTACAACACTGGAAGAGTATCGCTTGCCTTCTTGAGAAATGTTGCGCGACACTTTCCAGTATCACACACCCTCTTGAGAAATGTCCTACAACACTGGAAGAGTGTCACACGCCTTAAGGAGAAGTATTGCATGACTTCTGAAAGTGTCGCCCTCCTATAGTAAGAAATATCGCGCAATACTTTTAATGCTGTATTAAAGTATCACACAATTTTAATAAAAAACTTGCACGGGCCGATAGCGAGAACTTTTCATTGTGATCCAAACTTTTTGAGAGTTGTTTTGAATACCCTTTTAGGCATTCTTTGACCCTATGTTGTTGCATTTTGAATTCTGTTGGTTTCTCTTGAAATTCAATTTTCATGTTTTTGTTTTAATCTCTTGGAGTTTAAAATATATCATTTAAGTATTAAGATATATTTTAATATATGAAACGAATCTTTTGAGATAGGTTTCAGACCTCTCGGAGATAAGTTATAGATTCTAGAAAATTTCAAGGCTTCAAAAATCCAGACTTAGCCAATTTTCAGGGCTTCAGGATTAGCCAAATTTTAGGATTCTACATTTTAGCCCAGCTTGGTGTTTTGTTGATGAGTGGTCATTTCTTGTGCCCTCATCTTGTTGTGGAGGTTGTTGACTTTTGTTTGCATGTGTCAGTTGATAGTGGCATTCAGAGATCTGTTGGTTGTTGGGATTGTGGTGAAGTCTTCCGTTGCGATTGTTGTGATCCTTGTATGATGTTTTCATGTGCATTCATACTTGTAAAAAAAAATATCTTGGCTTCATTTGAATCCCTTTTTCCAAGGATCTCTGGGCAGAGCATTACATCTGGTATTAGAGCCCATGTTCAAACATTGGGATCTCTGTGTTTATGTTGCCCATTTGTTTGATGTTGTTTTGTCTGAGTGCGAGTGTCTTTGTGAGAACTCGTGATCTTTGTTGCTTTAGTATCTACTTGGGATGTATTTTCTTGTCTAGTAGATGTGACTAGAGTAGTGTGTGGAGAAGGAAGTGAGTCTTCCCGATTTGGTAGGTGGAATCGACGTGCCTTGTTTGGTTGGTTGCTTTTGTGACCCTTTTTTGGGTGGAACCACTAATTGGTGTCCATGTGTTAGCCTTGTGTGCCTCTTCTTGTTTCTCCTCATGGAGAAAGGTGCATTGTTCCCTATTTTCTCATTATTGCAAGTAATAGATGAATCTTATTTGTGACTCTTTATATTGTTGATTATAATAATAAAATGGTTCCTTTCATTTAAAATGAGTGTTTATTGTGAATCATTGCAAAGTAGTAGTTTTGCATTATATCCTTGGGTTAATGACTTAAGTCCCCAATCTGATTGTTTCTTAAGCTTATGTAAAACTATATTAATTTGATGGATATCTAAATGTTGCATTGCAATGAAATTATGGTTTTCTGCACATGCATGAGGTTACAGATGGTATACTATTTGATGTGTGTGAGTGTGTTCTCTAACATTGCTGGGATGATGTATTCCTTAGCATTGTGTGGTGATTTATCCCTCTTGTGTGATTGTACTCAGTCATCACCTATAATGTGATTTGTTTGATGCCTTATTTTATTTGGTTGGAGGTACTTTCCTCATGTTGTTGGGCTAGCATTAGTTTTCAATATTTTCCTCTCTTGGAGTAGTCATCAAATTTTATCTATTGCTCTCTTTGTGACAGTTGTCACATTTGACCTACTATTGAAATGAGCCCTTTTTTTTTGATACTTACTGTTGGAATTGGAAATTCCCCCATTTGGGCTTTTTGATTATGTTTCATGATGACTATTTTGGATGTGTTTTACTGCTGCCCAGTTGTGTGTTGTGACTCTATCATGTTCATCTTGAACCTCTGGTAGTACGTTCAAGGGATAATATCATGGAGAACATGCTAGTGTGTCTTTGTTAGATTTAAAGTTGTTATTGTAATTGAATGGTTTAAATGGTGATTAAACTTAATGTTATTTTTGAAAGAAATTGAAAGTTATGTACTTGTTTTATGGTAAGTGACTCTTGGACCCTTGCTTGAAAATCTTTTAGTTCATTATGCATTAGTGCTTATGTTATGTTTAATTAATGAAATTATGAAAGAGGAGTAATGATGGTTTCAATGTGTGAACTACCTTTCATTCCATGTCTTATGTTGTTTTGGGCATGTGTGCTCTTGTGTGGATTTGGATGTCACTTGTCTTTGTGGCCAAGACTATTGTTTTCAGTGGTGACTCAATCATTGGTCTTAGGTCTCTCTTAGCTTCTTCTTGTTGTTGTCCTTGTCGATATCTTTCTAGCACTTTTTAATGGAGCCAATCCAAGTCTAGATGTGAAGCTATGGCTTATGGAGTGGCCGATCGATGTTCCGAGTACCTTCTTGAGTAGAGGCCAATTCAATCATGACATATCATATTTATGGCCATTGGAGAAGTTTAACTCCTCATGTTATTCATAATGGAAGAGTTATCTTGTCTTCATAATCTACTAGGTACTTTTTGGGGTTCGTGCTTGGGTTTTTGTGTTTCCTATTGCACTGAACCACCCTTGTGAGGTGGAGTGTGCTTTGTGAGCATTCCTTGCTCAGGGTTGATGTTGCCTGGTCATTTGGGAATGACTAAGTTCTTTGATGAGTCTAGATTCTCCTTTTTGGATGTTGTCTTTGGTGCATCTCCATAATCTTTCTCTCTTGAGAGAGTAGGTTAGTGTGGTTATGCCACTAGCTCAATTAGTGTTTTCTAGTGAGTATTTGGATGGTTGGTGGAATTGTGGGTTCCCTAACACATCTTGGGCTGATTTAGTGTAGAGGTTGAGAGAGACTCCCTCTCAGTCCTATACTCTGTAGTATCTTTCTCCCTAAGCTTATATCTTCATGTGGATTGTCTTAGTCAATTTTTCTCATTAATCATTGACTTGAGGCTAGGGATTGAGTTTAGCTGTAGTTTGGGTGTAGTTTTTTTCTATCATGGTGTTAGAGGGACATGATATCATTGGACACATGTTACCATCTTGTGAGTTGGTATGCAGATATTTCATGATTGTGTCCACTGATGAAAGTATGTGCAACCTTGTGGAAAGGTGATATCTTGTCTTGTTGGGTTGTGTTACCCTAGTTTCCAGTGGTAGTTGAGTGTTTGTGCCTTGGAGAGGCATTGTGCTCCTACACTTGGTGGTGAGTAGTCTTTTGGAGTGTGTTCTTTTGTAGGTAAACTTTCATTTGCTTTGTTCTAAGGGTGAGTTTACATGAATTCCAGAATGATCATGTGTGACATGATAGTATTCTTGGGAATTTTGGGATGGTTATTCCCCATGATTCCAAATCTTGTTGCAAGTGTGCTATGTTTTGACCTTGTTTTGCGATCACTTGGTAGGTGCATGTTTTGTTGGGCACCTGTAGACGAGGTAGAGGAGCTTGTTCCTTACCTTGTATTGTTAACTTTATGGCTAGATGGGTTTTTCCTAGTGCATAGAAGGTTCCTTGTTGGAGGACCTTGTGTCTATGTAAAACCCATTCTCTTGTGGTTAACCTATTTGGGGGTTAACGTGATGGTTTGAGAATGTTGGAGTGACTTGGGTTGGACTTGTAGAGAGTTGTTGAGTCTTTCCTGTTGCTTGCTTTTGATTTTGTTCTGGGTGTGTTTGGTTTCTATTCTTGGATTGCAGGCTTCTAGGAGTAAGCCTAATCTTTGGGGGGGGTGATGTAGTGCCTCTCCCATTTCACTTCTATAAGTCATCCTGATGGATGCAACCTAGATGATCTTTCGTTGAGATGGGATCATGATTGTGACCCTAAGTGGTCTACACTGTCGAGGTGTTTGGATTTATGTTTTTGTATCAGTTGCTTTGATTATGCTTTTATTGATCATTGAAATTATGATGTGATTTTTGGTTCACTGATATTTGTGCCAATGGTTACTAGGATTGATGTGATATCATGAGATTGTTCCGTGATTACCTTGAGATGGGTGCAAAGATTGCACTATGTTCTTTTACCATGCTACACTAGACTAGGTTCCTATAGTAGTTTTTAGTCATGTTTATGACTATATTTGCTTATGTGTTTTAAGTGTCTTTTTGTTGATTCTATAATCAATCATTATTAAATACTTAAGTAATTAAATGGATTGTTCATGTTGGATTCTTTGGTTCTGTACTGCAGAAATTTACCTTGTTATATTTTGATCTGAGAGATATCTGTTACTTATGTGATGTTTTACATTTGAGATGACCCGAGGGTCAGATGTTATATTTTGATTTCAGTATCATAGATATTAGACTACTATGTTGTTCAGTTAATCATATTGCATGATGATTCCATTTTGAGATGACAGTGTGTTTTATGATGATATTTTTTTATCTGATATTTGGACATACCTCTGTTTATGTTAGGTGATGGATTTAATGCTATGGTTATTTACTTCATTCCTGCATTGTTATGCTTTATGCAAACGTGAGTGATGTAAATAGATTATTTTAATATAATTAAATAAATGGTTAAATTAGGTGATTTAATGCATTCATTTCTTCGGCTATGTTATTATATGCAATTGCACTTGATTGTGTTGTTTAGTATGTAGGATGTATATCCCTGGTAGTGGCACATGGAGTTAGTGATTCAACCTTTCATATTTCACCAATGTCATCCTTATATGGTTGAAGTATCCTTTATTAAATATTTAATTTAAACCTTTCAGTGATTATTAAATCCGAACTCATTTTCTTTATGTGATTTGACTAGTGAGCATGTCTGTGCATTTAGCGTTTTACATTGTCGCGAAAGTTGTTAAGGAAATTTCTGTGTTTTTGGGTTTTCGGGCTTTTTAATTGATTTATTTTAATTTTTGGCATCTTTTCCATAGATTATTTCCTATTTATAGGAATAACCTATTTTCGTTTGGGTCAATTCGGGGTTTAACTAGGTTGGCTTGTTATTTTCCCTAATCGATTATTCACTCAAAAAGTGAATAAATATCCAAAGAGGAATTTAATTCCTCACTTCTCATTTTTGAATTAGAAAGTTGGAGAGTAAAACTCAAAATCTTCTTCATGAGGATTTATTGTTTTGTTTATTGTGGGAGCCACGAGCATGGGATCATCGCGAGGTTGGGCTCGTTGGATCCAGCTTAGGAAAACCTTGGATTGCCATTATTTATAGCTACTTCTGTGAGATATTTATTTTATGGTTCAGATTCTCGTTTTGCCCTTTTGGCTATGAGGCAGGGCTTTCTTGTTTTATTTTTTTTGCTCCATTTCTGCTTCTATTTTTGGTAGCTATTTGTTTGGAGGCTGAGAACTAGTGTTCCCCTCCATTTGTGTATGCTAGTTCTACCCAGTTGGGCGGGTACGAACATTTCCTTTTTTTTCGAGATGAGGGTTTTGGGTTTTATGCCATTATGCCGGCCATTTTTGCATACGGTGTCTGATTCCATTTATTTTTGTATTTTTGAAGTTTTTGAACCCAAAGGCCAAATGGGTTTTAATTTTAGAACTTTTCCAAAATTTGGAGTTTTTACCTCATTTTGCATGCCACCTTATTTTCTCAAGTTTTCTTGGCACAATTTGGGTCATGGAATTGGATGATCCATTTGGATATTAGTCAAACCACTTCTACACTTTTATTATTGCATTGGGATGCATGCTGCATCCGTAATCCCGACGTTGTGTTCAGTTGAGTGATTTTATACCTGTTGTTATTGTTTCTTTTAGACCTTTGCTTTTGTTTCATGAATGCTAGGATTCGTGTAGAATCCATACTCTCAGATTGAGGACGGTTGAGTAAGTTCATGATGTTTGGTCTTATTGCATCATTGGGATTCGTGTAGAATCCATACTCTTAGATTGAGGCCAGTTAAGTGATTTTATGATGTATGGTTTTATTGGCTTTGGGATTCATGTAGAATCCATCCTTACTATGTTGCTTTTCATTGGGTGTTTTCTTTGCATTGTGTTGTCATTCCTGTCCTTGTGTTTTGATCTTCGTGATGGTGGTGCACCACACACGAGTACGTTCATGTACATTTGTTGGGTGACTTGCGAGGCCCGATCTTCCGTGGATTTGTCAAAAGTTATGATCATTGGGGTTGGGATGGGAATATGCATGCCCATGGGCACTTGTCGCAGGATGAGCATGGGTAGGGTAGGGTAGCATATGGAGGGGCTTCTATCTTGCAACTTGGTGACTATTCTTCGATTGGTAGAGGAAGTTTTATATAAGTGATAATTAAATTAAAATATTGGGTGGTAATAAATACAATATAATAAAATGTGTGCATTTTGTGCCTTCCATCATGAAGAGTTGCTGCCCTAGGTTATGTACCTTCTGTTGAGAAGAGTAGTTGCCATGGGTTGTGCACCTTTCACCATGAAGAGTTGCTGCCCTAGGTTGTGCATCTTCTGTTGAGAAGAGTAGCTGCCTATACTAGCTTGGGCTTTTGGATGCCAAGCGACTCTCTATGATGTCATCCCCTACTTAGTAGCATATTGAGTGTCTGACCAGGACCTTTACTCCTTGCATTGTCTTAGGTTCTTGGTTGCAGCCATCATACTGTCTGGCGTGAGTGTTAGCCTTGGATGTTGTTTTTGTGTGTTTGTGGTTGGATCTTTATCTCCATCAGCATGGCAGGTGTGGACCTACAGGTTCCACATGGTTTGGAGGCATAACTACCTTTACCACTGCTAGGGACCGATGTACAGAGACGATCTTTTGTCCTAGTGCGATCATTGCTGGATGTTTTCACTTGGTACTTCAGGTTCCAAAGTATGCTTTCTTGTGATTTATGCTTTCATTGGGATGCTTGTATATCATGTTTAGATGATGTTAGTTTACTTGACGCATTCCCTTATCATGATGTTTAGCATATGATTAGATGATGTTATTTGATTTAGTAGTATATCGGTTGCTTAGTACTGTTTAGCATGTGATAGGTGATGTTATCTACTATAGGATTATCTTATGCGTTATCACTAGCATGTTAGATTTTCTTATGCTTATACTTGTGCATGTTTTAGTAGTGACATCCCTATTACAACAGTACCAACGATCTAGTCAGTGGCTTGGGATGTTACGCGTGGGGAATGGCTAGGACCCACGATTGTCTTATGATGCTATTGACAGTTGGGAGTAACCGCATACTTAGTTTGGTTGTTCAGTTATTGTGATGTTATTTTTGTACATTGCGATGTTGTTTTTGTTCTCTCCGATGTTTATTTTAGTATGTTCTTTGCTACTGTAGTTTAGATGGATAGATGTTTTTTGTTTTTCATTGTTCTTGCACTCGAGTGTTCATTCCTCAATTTGCGTAGATCCAGTACTCCCTGGTGTGGAGGTTCTTTGCTCTATTTTGGTCTTTTGTGTTTCTTGAAGTGTTTTCTTTTTCTTTGGGCAATTTTGGTTCTGCGTGGTGCGACATTAAAAATGTATCGCACGCCCATGCAAACTATGTCATATGATGCTAGAAAATATCACACGCTCTCTTGAGAAATGTCATATGACACTGGAAGAGTATCACATGCCTTCTTGTGAAATGTCGCGTGACACTTTCTAGTATTGCACGCCCTCTTGAGAAATGTCATACAACACTGGAAGAGTGTCGCACGCCTTAAGAAGAAGTATCAGACAACTTCTAAAAGTGTCGCCCTCCTATAGTAAGAAATGTCACGCAATACTTTTAATGTTGTATTAAAGTATCGCACGATTTTTGTAAAAAACCTACATGAGCTGATAGCAGGCACTTTTCATTGTGATTCAAACTTTCTGAGAGTTGTTTTGGATACCCTTTTGGGCGTTCTTTGACCCTATGTTGTTACATTTTGAATTTTGTTAGTTTCTATTGAAATCCAATTTTTGTGTTTCTATTTGTCTCTTGGGGTTTAAAATATATCATTTAAGTATAAGTTTAAGATATATTTTAATATATGTGATGAATCTTTTGAGATAGGTTTTAGACCTCTCGGAGATAAGTTATAGATTCTAGGAAATTTTAAGTCTTCAAAAATCCAGACTTAGCCAATTTTTAGGGCTTTAGGATTTCAGGCTTAGCCAAATTTTAGGATTCTACATTTTACCCCAGCTTGGTGTTTTGTTGATGAGTGGTCGTTTCTTGTGCCCTCATCTTGTTTTTGTGGTTGTTGGCTTTTGTTCACATGTGTCAGTTGGTAGTGGCATTTGGAGATTTGTTGATTGCTGGGATTGTGGTGAAGTCTTCCGTTGCGATCATTTTGATCCCTATATGATGTTGTCATGTGCATTCATACTTGTAAAAAAAAATATCTTGGCTTGATTTGAATCCTTGTTTCCAAGGATCTCTGGGCGGGGCATTACAGCCTCTCTATTTTTCAATCTTTCTATCTAATCTTTTCTTCTTAGTATAGATTTGTATTTTATTGTTAGTTTCTTGTGCAGATCTAATCGGTTGTAGGTTTTACAACATTTTGGAGGCTTTGTAACAACAACAACAAACTCTCAAAGGCTTCTCCAAATGCATGAAGATTAGATTTGCAATCTTCTGATGCTACAGTGCTTTTGAACTCTATTTTAATACTTCCAAGCAATATTTTAACATATTTAAAACTTGTTGTAGTGCTTTTAAAGATTTTTGTAGCACATCTGAACATTTCTGTAGCACATTTAAAGATTTTTATAGTGCATTTAAAGATTTTTACAACATATTTTCTAGTTCTTGTAGCACCTTTACTAGTTTAAGTAATGCATATAATACATTTTGTAATGCAAATACTTATTCTAGTAGTGCATCTATACAAAGTTATAATTTGTTGAATTTGACTTCTAGATTCAAATATCAGTTGCTTATAGGCCTCTTTCAAGCTAACAAGAACTCCTAGACTATAGAAAACATGCAACAAGAATGAAGACCCTCATAAATGTGCCTAGCCTTTGCTAGCTCCGAATTAGGTAAGTGTACCTCAACCCTTTTTAATTTAAAGTGTCACATTTCTATGTTCCAAATATAATTTAATAGAAGCATTTTATCTCACTGATCTAAATGGGGCTAGCCCTATGTTCTCAAATCTTTTGAGTTGATCAAAATGCCCAACCTTCTGTAAGGATTGGTTACAATTGAACGAGGAAAGAACCCACACAATTTAACTAGGAGCTCCATTGTCTTCAGTAGTATAAGGGCTGGTGATTGAACATTTGTGTTTGTTGTGTTTGGGAAGTCAAGATAGTAGAGATATGCTCTCACTCTTCTTGAGTGATCAAATTCCCAAACCTATTTGTGATTTCCATTTTCCTTCTTTCCACTAGACAAGATTATTTAGCCATAGAAAGACTACCTCCCAAGTTGCCTTAGTAGGGCTGGTGAGAGGGAATGCCTCCCAATCTTATATTTTCAATTGAATATAAGCTACCTATGTTTGGAATATAACCTTCCTCTAGTAGTCTTGTGAGGGATTGCACCAAACCTCCTTAGCATTGGTGGGAATCTCTCGATCACAAGAGAGGTAAATTCAAACATCGTTGGTTAAAAACTAAACCCACCAATCACCAACTTTAGATAACCTTGTTAGGAAGCCCTTTTCTTCCATTTCCTAGGTGCATGTAATTTTACATTTTATTCTAGTTTCTATTGTTATTGTGCTTGGATGTGTTTTAAAAACTTAATAACAAACACTAGTACAAATCATAGTCCCACCAAAAGATGCAACTGTAAACTAATATGAGAAACCAAGTTCAAAATGAGAACACTACTAAAAGACCTTAAAATAGTGCATCTACTGCCTAAATAATTGCGTTTGGCTTATCATGTGATGCATTTGAAGTTAGTTACAGTGCATATGACTGCAATACAACACATCTGAAACTTTAAACATCATATTTTCCCTGCATTACAATGCATTTAAAGCCTTTGAAAATGCATATGGAAAATAAAATAGTAGATTTGAGTATTTAAATAGGGCATATAATCAATCAAATAAAAAATTTGATTGATCCTGTGATGCGTCTGAGGTAAAATCTAAAATAGAGATTATTTGCATACATGACACTTGCAAACAAACAACAAATTTGGATACCCTTTTTCTCACTGATATTTTTCAAGACCAAGAAATCCTGAAATTGACCGAAACTATTTTTGAAACAAGCAAAGCTACAAATGTCATTATTAATCCAATAGTCATTATTACTTCACTTCACATATCAAGCCAAAAATGTCTAGAGAAACACATATGTTCCCTACCTTACTTTGTGAAAGTGAACTCACCTTATCAACATCACCAAACACCTTGTCCAACCTAGCTTTGTTACTCCATATGAATATAAATCAATAGAAACCCTCATACTATGAAAATGCATAAGAACTAAAGGAATCCTACTCACATTTCATGCCACTGCATAAAACCAGTATAGCCACAAAGCTTTAAAAATCACCTATATAGGAGAATGCTAGGATAGCTAGCATAACCATCAAATGCATGAACCCTCTGAATTTTATAGAACCTGTCACATTGACAGATTATTCACTAAACCTAGTTACCCACAAGTCAACCTTGTTCAACAAAAATTTAGAATCCTATGCCAAAATTGGTTCATCTAGCATATGGGATGACAAGAGCATTGAAACTAAAATTGAATATTTTCAACAAAATCCTAAACTTGTCGACATCATGGACAAGATACTTGAGAAACACAAAGAATGATACATACTAGCATTAGCACAACAAGGTACAAAATTATTGTTTGATTTTGATGTGACCAATACGAAACAAGATAAAGAAGAGTCACCCCTAGATATTGTCACACGAAAATTACAAGAATTGCAATTGGAAATGGAGGGAATGAAGTGAGGAAAGATACAACCCATAGAATTCAACCTTGAGAAGGTGTGTCCATTTCCATTTGATAAAAACATTACCTTCACACCTTTACCTTAGAATGTCTAGATACCAAAATATGATAAATATTTTGGTACATGAGATCCACAAGATCACCTCAGACAATTCTATACCTTAAGTATGGAATTTGTCCATGATATAACTTACCTAATGCATTTATTTCCTAGGAACCTCAGTGGGCAAGCCATGGAGTGGTTCTCCAAGCTACCCTCCAACATCAAAACCTTTGACCAATTGGCTTCTGTGTTCATCACCCAATATTCCTAAAATATTGAAAGGGAGGTCATGATGATTGATTTTTGCAACACAAAACAAATTCCTGAAGAGTCATTCAAGATCTTCCTATAATAGTGGAGACACTTTTTCCAAATATCATAGAGACATACCAAACAAAGATAAGACTGACATCTTCATCAATAGTATCTCCAAATCCATGAATTACTGGCTCTAGCTCTAAGGGCCTAAAGATTTTAAGACTACCTTAGAGAATGCTACTAAGGTAGAAGAGACCCTAATAAATAATAACATTATTAAACTATCAAAAGATGGTAAGGGTTTTTCAAACAATTCCCCAAATACCCACAATTCCTTTGATTAGACCACTAATAAACAAAAGTTGTGGTGGAAAAACAACACCAAAAATACCATCAATGATGGGGTAGTCAAAGCTAACCATGTTAAACCACAAACCCAACCCCATCCAAATTAGTTGTATCCTATCATCAACAACACCAATCAAAACACACCTCAACAAGATAATGCCCATCCATTTTATCAACATAATGCGACAACTCCCTCGACATCTAATCAACAAGTGACTTATAATCAAGCTCCTCCATGCATATATCACTCTTTCAATATACTCAAGGAATATACACCTATTGGGGTGTCTTATGAGAGTGCTTTTCAAACCCTTTTGCCGATGAACTTATTATACTCTTCGAGGAAAAAACCTATGAACCTCAAGTTAAGCCAACGTGGTGGAATGATATTTATGCATACCACCAAAACAATGGGTACTTAAAAAATAATTATTTTTCCCTTAAGCGGTCCATACAAAAACTAATCAATGATGGAACTATCAAAGTGAATAAGCTTAGGAATAATGAAGATCATACAGACTTCAAGAACCCTTTCATGAGTCATGAAAAGGGCGACCCTCTAGATCTAATTAGAATGCACCTCCTCATACTAAGGTTAATTATGCTCATCACTTTTACAACACCATCAATATGATCTTTGGCTTTGATGACATCATAAATGTCATCATAATTAAAGATAAAAATAAGAAACAATTAGCAAACTCCATTACTTGTGGTTAGGCCTCTAAAGTTATTTTACTAGGACCTGTGATAAATTTTTATTATGCAACTATGAGTTCTCCCTTGCCCAAGTACAACATAGTCAGCTAATTACTTAAGACTCCTACCCATATCTATATTTTGAAACTATTGCAAATTTCCCCAATGCATAAATAAATACTCACCAAAGCCTTAGTGCCAAATGACCTAGATGTGAGTAGATTCCAAAACATGGTCAAAAATCTAGTTACCCCTCACTATGTATCCTTTTTAGCTCAAGATGACATGTCCATCATCCAGCCACAAAACTCTCCTTTGCATATTGAAGCATTTATCCATAGAGACAAAGTCAAGAGAGTACTAGTTGACAGTGGGGCGAGTCTCAAAATTTGCACACTAAATTTAGTGAAAGCCCTAGGATATGTAGAGGATGCTATTGACCCAAGGAAGAAAAATACCATCAAAGCCTATGATGACAAGGAGAGATCCTTCAAAAAAATGGTTATTTTGTTGATTAGGGTAGGACTACTTGTGAAAGAAACTATTTTTTAGGTCTTAGACTTGCAATTAACTTATAACATCTTATTAGGAAGATTGTGGATTCATGACATACAGGTTGTTCCCTCCACTTACCATCAACTTCTTAAATTTTCATACATGTGTCAAGAGGTGATCATATTTGGCGATCAACACTTTTCCCAATATTGTAACTCCATTGTTCCTCATAAGAGGGAAGAAACTAGCAGCCTGATAGATGACATCAGCCAGTCCACATCAACAAACACTTCATGCTCTACTGGCCAAAATGAAAACCACTTATTTACATCGAATAAGGGTAGAGAGAAAGTTGGTTGTTCAAGTTCTTCACTTCCTTCACCATCATCATCCAAAGACCCTAAATAGTTACACTATGAAGAAATAGATAGATTAATGAAAGAATTTGATAGAAAGTGTAAATTGAAATGCAAAGACATAGGTGAGTACTTGGTCTCCTTATTTGATCCCCCACTTTCTCTAAGATCTCATGGAAAAATGCCATACACCACTAAACCTTATCACACACATTTTTTCAAAGCAAGTGGAGCACCTCCAAGCTCGGTAGAAGAAATTAGTCAACAAAACATTGACATCTCCCCACACCTACAAAAAAAGCTTTTGATTTAATGAAAAAGATGGGATATATAGGAGATGGTCCCTTAGGGAAAGGGATAGGCATCGTCAAAACTCTAATAGCATAATTCAGGTCTAATAGATCCAAAACAAGGGTGGGGTACAATGAACAAGACAAGGCACAAACCTCTTTTGAGTTTCATCCCGATCTAGGGGATATTTTCATCAAAAATTGAAGTATCTCCAAAACTACAATAATCAATACCAGTTTAAACTTCTCAAAATCTCAAATCCAACACAATTCAAACAGATGAAAAAGGAGTTCATACGCAAAAGTTATAGCCAGTCAAAGTTTGGTCAAACTAGGTACAGAGGTCATCAAAAGGTGAAAATAAAATCATCTCAAAAGTGGTCAACAATAGATTTCAAATTGAAGATCTCGTCAAGAGCTTTCCAATGACATTCGTTTCATAAAAAATGGAGCTCATATGCAAAAGATATGTCCAATTCAAGTTTGAGGTGGAAAAAAATAATAATAAATAATAAAAACTAAAATAATAAATATTTGGTAGCGGCGCCGGGTTTTGAACCCATGACCATTAGCCCCTAAAATCCAACGAGTGGCCATTACACCACTGACAACTGTTTGAAACATATGCCACCAATGTTTGTTTTATTCTTTTGAATGCTGCTAAATTGGGCTAAAAGCCAAAGGCCGGTGTGGTGGTTGGAACCACCAACCTCCCTCTTATATGCACGTCCTCAAAATGCTCACTACCATTGTGCCACATGAGTGGCTTGTGATATTTTTAGTGCAAATTTTATTTAAAGTGTATCAAGCCCGATTCCCTCTTGCCTAAATAAAGGCAATTATTAAATAAGGACAATTTTAAAAAATAGGAATGAGTCTTACTTCGAAGATAGACTATTGTAAGCATCTAAATATGTAAAATCTTGTTTTACCCTATTATTAGGCAAATATTTTGTATAAAAAGAGGGTTTAGGGGCCTTTTGAAGGCATGAAAGTTAAGGGAGAAATTATGCAAATGGTGAGAGAGATTTTATGTATTTGGAGACTTAGTGATTTTTCCTGCACATAGAGGCATTTTGCTATGTGTGCTTGAAGGGAATTGTCACAAATCACTTGTATTGATTTATTGGAGTTAATCGGATCGGTCCCCCTATTGGAGCTGGACCCAGAGATGTAGTCCTTCTCGAACAAACTCCGAAATCAAATGTGTTGTTTCTCTATCTCTCTTTCTATCATCTCATTCTGTGTTTTCTTACTTGCAATTATGTTAATTTTACTTTTTTAAAGCTTTAAAATTAACTTTAGGTAATTGGTTAGCATTCTCTATAATAGTCCTAGATCCTAGAAATCAGATAAAATTTGGTATCAGAGCTTTGTTGGACTAGTATTGCAGATTTGAATGTTAACAAGATCCAAGTTGAATCAAGGCGAAGGTGATCTTGAAGAATATAATCTTGAGATCAGAAAACAAAGAGCTAATCCACCATTTCAGATGGAAGATAAAGGCGTGCAGCTCGTGATGAAAAAGGGAAAAAGAAAGGCACTGATGATGATCCTGATCGTGAGCCTCCATCTCCTCCCTCTTCTCCTTCTCCCCCTTCTTCTCCTTCATCTACACATTCTGAGTCTTCTAATACTTTTAAAGGTGGTCATAAGCCTCGAATTAAGTTGGATGTAAAGTTTGACTTGCCAAAATATTGTGGGGAGTTAAATGCTGAGAAATTAGATGATTGGATTCAGCAAGTAGAAGTCTACTGTAGAGTCCAAAACCTTGTAGATGATGTTTATAGAATTCAGTTAGCCACTCTTTGATTAGGCAGTGTAGCTCTTACGTGGTGGGAGAGTAGGACCCAACATGAAACTTCAAAACATGGTAAGTTAAATATGTCTTGGTCAGAATTTGTTAGTGCTTTAAAGAAGCAATTCTACACCCTAGGCCATATGCAATAGTTAATGATGAGATGGTACCATTTTAGGCAAGGGAAAGGTCAAACTGTCTAGGAATACACCCATGAGTTTTGTAAAAGAGCTATTTCATTAAATGTTCCATTGTATACCCAGGAGACTTTACTCAAGTATATAGGTGGTCTTCATTCTTACCTAAGGCACTCTATTCTCATCCCGAATCCTTGTAATTTGGATGAAGTATGTGTCCAGGCAACACATTTAGAGTCAAGAGGTAAGGGCACCTTCATTGATAAGTTTGATAAAAATTCATCTAAGTCTGAGGAAAAGTCCAAAGGCAAAGGGAAGGGTAAAAAGATAGCTACAGTAAAGAAAGAGGGTGAGAAACCCACATGCTCGCATTGCAAAAAAGAAGGGCATGATGATTCTAAGTGCTGGAAGCTACATCCTGAAAAGAGGCCGAAGCGATTTGATGGAAATAAAGGCAAATAGAAGACTGCTGCTATAGCTCAACAGGATCTTGGATCTAACTCCAGAGATGAAACAAAGATCGTTACTACTAGGATCCAAGGTAAAGGAAAAGGTATTTCTCTTTCATCAGCTACCAGTTCTTCTAGCATGAGTGCAAGTACAAGTGAAGATTCTTCTCCTAAGAATGATAAGAAAAGGATTGAATTGTTTCACATTCAAGTTATCATCAAGAAAAATAAGGTTGATACATTATTTGATACGGGTTCTCAAGTTAACTTGATATCTGAGGAAATCGTTAAGAAGCTTAATCTGACTACAACACCTCATCCAAAGCCATATCCTCTTGGATGAGTTTGCAATGATGCACAATTACAGGTAACCAAACAATGTAAGGTAAGATTTTCTATCACTGTAAACTTTGTAGATGAGGTAGAAGCTGATGTAGTCCCTCTAGATATTTGTGGTCTTGTACTTGGGAGTCCCTATTTATATGATTGACAAGCTATCTTCTATAGGGGGAAAATAAGTATCATCTGTTTAAAGATAAAATTGAATACATTGTACGGGCACATAAGGTTAAGACTAATCTGGCACTAGTTAATGCTAGTCAGACGAAAAGGTTAGTCAACTCTAGTAAGAATTTTGTGTTGATGATTGTAAAAGCCAAAGAAGATGAAACATCTGAGGCATTTAAGGGATGTGATCCAAAACATAAAGATGAAATGGTCAAAGTTGTTTCTGCCTATGATGACTTGTTTCAAGAACCGAAAGGATTGCCTCCTAAGAGAGAGATACAACATGAGATTTAGTTGCAGCCAGAAGCGCCACTTCTTAATATTGACATGTACCACTTATTAGTCTTGCAGAATGAGGAAATCAAGAAGCAAGTTTAAGAGCTCGTGGAGAAAGGAGTTATTTGTCCTAGTACTTCTCCTTGTGGTTCTCCTATTGTGTTGGTTCCAAAGAAGGATGGGACTTGGAGAATGTACATTGACTACAGGGCTTTGAACAAGATAACGGTAAAGAAAAGGTACCCTCTTCCCAGAATTGATGATTTGCTTGATCAGTTGAAACATGCAATTTATTTCACTAAGCTAGACTTACATAGTGGATATCATCAAATAAGAATTGCAGAAAGTGATATTTGGAAAATTTCTTGTAAGACAAAATAGGGACTTTATGAGTGGTTGGTTATGCCATTTGGGCTTTGTAATGCACCATCTACATTCATGAGAGTCATGAATGATGTCTTTCATCCTTTTATTGATGATTTTTCCATTGTCTATTTAGATGATATTCTTGTATTTAGTAAGTCTTGGGATGATCATGTAATTCATGTAAAAAAAGTACTTGATGTATTGAGAAAAGAAAAACTCTATGTAAAGATGTCAAAATGCGAATTTGCAAAAATATCCTTAGTGTACTTAGGCTATGTCATAGGAAATGGTCAATTGAAAGTAGACCCTACGAAGGTCGAATGTATTGTAAAATGGCCTAAGCCAAGTACAGTTACAAAAGTTAAGAGCTTTTTAGGTGCAATTCAGTACTGGAGAAAGTTCATTGCAAACTTCTCTTATATTGCATCACCATTGCACGCATTTTCTAGTACCAAGGAAACTTTTCAGTGGGGAGGTCCACAACAAAAGGCTTTTGACACTTTGAAGAAAAAGTTGAGCACCGCACCAGTTCTGGCTTTACACGATTTACATCAACCATTTGAGATTGAGACAGATGCAAGTGGATTTTCCATGGGAGCTATTCTCATGCAAGGAGGTAAACCAGTCTGCTACCACTCTGAAACTTTTTCAGGAGTAGTAAGTAACTAGCCTACTTATGATAAGGAACTATATGCTTTAGTTTAGAGTGTTAAAAAATGGAAGCACTACTTAATGGGAAAGGAAACTATAATCCACACTGATCACCAGCCCCTACAATATTTGCACTCACAATCTAAGTTGCAATAGAGTAGGAATTTTAGGTGGATGGGTTTTCTACAATAGTTTCATTTGGTAATTAAGTATAAAAAGGGTTCCCATAACAAAGTAGCAGATATGCTCTCTAGGCCTCCTGTTAAGAATGCTTTGATAATCCTTCAAAATAGTTCTATGGTTTATGAAAGTTTTTAGGAACAATATTCTAATGATGAGGACTTTAAGGATATCTATACAACTTTAATCTAGGGTAAACATGTGGAAGAAAAAGATTACGATGTGCAGGATAATTTGTTTTACCACTTGGGCAAACTATGCATTCCTAAAGATGAACAAGCACATGTAATCTGTGAAGCACACACCTCTTTGATTGCAGGACATTTTGGGGTAAGTAAGACATTAGCTCAATTGCAGAAATCTTGTTACTGGCCTCATATGTAGGAAACTGTCACCAAGTATATAAAAGGATGTGTAATGTGTGCAACCAGTAAGCCAAGTAATAGGAAATTTGGTTTGTACACACCATTACCTATACCATCCCATCCATGGGAAAGTGTGTCTATGGACTTTGTGGGGGGTTTACCTATGTCTAGGAAGGGTCATGATTATTTGTATGTAGTAGTTGATCGGTTAAGTAAAATGTGTATTTTAATGCCTTGTAAAAAGCAAGTCACTGCTGAATTGACTGCTCATAGGTACTTTCAAAATGTATGGGTTCATTTTGGGTTACCCACTTCCATTGTATCGGATTGAGATTCTCGATTCTTAGGGGAATTTTGGTCATCTTTGTGGGGACTCATGGATACCAAGTTGAAGAAGAGTACAACCTTCCATCCACAGACTGACGGACAGACAGAGGTAGTCAATAGGACAGTGGTTCATCTGCTTAGAGGTTACTACAGCAAGCACCCTAAGTTGTGGGATGAAAGTCTTCACTATGTGCAACACACTTACAACCATGTAGCACACTCTTCTACAAAGAGGTCTCCTTTTGAGACTTGATTTGGTTATTTTCCAAAAACACCAATGGATTTTTCTTTTGGAAAGGATGATATCATCGATGGATGCCATGATGCAGAAAGGGCTTTGAAGTTCATCCAGAAGGTCCAAGCAATCCATCGGGCAGTAGAAGCATAGTTGGAGTAGAGCCAAAAAAAATACAAGGCTTGCCATGATAAGCATCACATTGATCATCAGTTCCAAGTTGGTGATAGAGTTTGGTTACATATCAGTAAGGAAAGAATGCAAGGTGAAGGAAGGAAGCTCAAGCCTATCAGGTATGGACCTTTTGAAATCCTAGAAAAGATTGGTACTAATGCCTTCCACCTTAATCTTCCTCCATACATTAAAATTTACTCAGTTGTCAATGTTGAGAATCTGAAGTTGTATGAGCCTCCAATGGTCTTGGATGAAGACATCAGTGTTCAGGTTCCATCAGTTGATGATCTTTCACCAAAGTATATGATAGAATTGCTAGAAGATGTCATCCTTGACAAGAATGTCAGAACTTCACGAAGAGGACTAGTTGAATACCTCTGAGTGGGATTGAAGGGGATGCATCCAGGCAAAGCAAGATGGATGGAAATTGGTAAATTGAGGGAAAAATACCCTCACCTATTTTTTGAGTAATCAAACTTTCGGTGGTCCGAAAGCTTCTTAGTGGGGAGGCTTGATCTGGGGGATATTTTCATCAAAAATTGAAGTATCTCCAAAACTCAAATAATCAATACCAGTTTAAAGTTCTCAAAATCTTGGATCCAATGCAATTCAAATGGATGAAAAAGGAGTTCATACGCAAAAGTTATAGCTAGTCAAAGTTTGGTCAAACTAGGTACAAAGGTCAACAAAAGGTGAAAATAAAATCATCACAAAAGTGGTCAACAATGGATTTCAAATTGAAGATCTCGTCAAGAGCTTTCCAGCGACATTCGTTTCATAAAAAATGGAGCTCGTATGCAAAAGATATGTTCGATTGAAGTTTGAGGTGGAAAAAAATAATAATAAATAATAAAAAATAAAATAATAAATATTTGGTAGCGGCGCCGGGTTTTGAACCCATGACCACCGGCCCCTAAAATTTGGCTGGTAGCTGTTACACCACCGATGACCATTTGAAACATATGCCACCGATGTTTGTTTTATTGTTTTGAATGCCACTAAATTGGGCTAAAAGCCAAAGGCCGGTGTGGTGGTTGGAACCACCAACCTCCCTCTTGCATGCACGTCCTCAAAATGCTCTTTACCATTGTGCCATGTGAGTGGCTTGTGATATTTTTAGCCTAGATTTTATTTAAAGTGTATCAAGCCCGATTCCCTCTCACCTAAATAAAGGCAATTATTAAATGAGGAAAATTTTAAAAAATAGGAATGAGTCTTATTTCAAAGATAGATTATTGTAAGGGTCTAAATATGTAAAATATTGTTTTTCCCTATAATTAGACAAATATTTTGTACAAAAAGAGGGTTTAGGGGCCTTTTGAAGGCATGAAAGTTAAGGGAGAAATTATGCAAATGGTGAGAGAGATTTTATGTATTTGGAGACTTAGTGATTTTTCTTGCACATAGAGGCATTTTTTTGCATGTGCTTGAAGGGAATTGTCACAAATCACTTGTATTAATTTATTGGAGTTAATCAGATCAGTTCCCCTATTGGAGCTGGACCTGGAGACGTAGTCCTTCCTAGACGAACTTTGAAATCAAATGTGTTGTGTCTCTATCTCTCTTTCTATCATCTCATTTTGTGTTTTCTTACTTGCAATTATGTTAATTTTGCTTTATTAAAGCTTTAAAATTAACTTTATGTAATTGGTTAGCATTCTCTATAATAGTCCTAGATCCTAGAAATCAGATCACATCCCAAGCATAGTGATTCCTCCTCTTCCACCTTGGTGTGGGTACCTTAAAAAAGGGATGGTAATAATGAAAAAATAGTTGACATTATAAATGTAAATTTTTCCCTCCTAGGTTTACATCACACAAGAGAACCACCCATAGAAACCTCTAATAATGAAGATGATGATGATTCAACTAAATGGGAATTTGAATCATTATCCTAAGAGTCCCTTCATGACAAAGAATGTGATGTTGTTCACATGCCTACATCCAATTGTTTCATTACACAAGGATCACTCTCTCATCCAAATTTTACCTTACCAAGAGTCAGAGTACAATAGAGAAACTTAGAGAATGATGAACATATTAAATGATTTTAGTTTCAAACCCTATTTCTTGAATTCTTTCCAACATAAGTTGAAGTTGACTACCGTGAGTGCCTCGCAAACTCTACTTTATCTGACACTTTAGAGGAAGCACATGCCATAGACCTAACTGATACAACATATGAGCCATCTAACAAGATCATGTCTTTAAACCTTTTCAAAACCTTTCCATCTTATGAATCACTCTCCCTAGTCCATCCCAAACTCATTAACTGGGATACAATTGAGCCTCATCATATTCCCCATTTTGATATTGACCATGATGTCTTCGTCTACCTTAATATGGTTGAACCATCTCATCCATGAAGAACAAAAGAAATGCACATAGCCAGGTCTGATATTAATCACCTCAGTCACACTAGAATAGTCTGAGCATTTCATAGCCTTAATGATCACTATCAAATTGTAGCTAATCTTGAGAAAAAAATAGAAACAAATGGAAGTGATGCATCCAAGGTGAAAACCCAACTATGGAACCCATGAATGAGGTGATTGATACCTTACTTGAGAACTTTGAGGAAAGATCATCCATCTTGACTGAACTGATAGAACAACTCAATATTGGTACAGAGTAGGAACCATGGATCATCTATTTGGCATATTCCTTAAGCATAAAAAAAAGAAGCACATTCACTCGAATCTTCAAAGAGAGGAAAATAAAATTTTCATGGCCTTATGTAGACATGCCAGGATTAGACCCAACTTTAATCCTCCATCACCTCAACATTTCTCCAGAGGTCAACCTGGTTAAGAAAAAGCTTAGGAAAATGCATTCCCACATAGCTCTACTAGTCAAAGCTTAATTAGAGAAATTTATTAGCACCAACTTCATCTGTCCCTTGGCATATGCATCATGGATATCCAATATTGTGCGTATATCAAAGAAATATGGTAGCTTACATATTTGTATTGATTTTTGGGATGTAAACAAAGCATGCCCTCAAGATAATTTCCCCACTCCCAACATGGACACCATTGTAGATTTGATAGTGGGCCATTCCATGTTTTCACTCATGGATAGATTTTCAAGGTATAATTAGATTAGAATAGCACTAGAGGACCAAGAGAAAACAACCTTTACTTGTGCATGGGGCATAATTTGTTGGAATGTGATACCCTTTGAGATAAAGAATACAAGAGCCACCTATTAGCGAGCCATGACCACTATTTTTCATGACATGATGTACATCTTTATGGAAGATTATCTGAATGATATCCTTTCCAAATCCCATACTCGAGAAGAAAATCTCCCCATCTTGGACAAGATATTTACTTGCCTAGAAGAATTCAAAGTCAGGCTAAAGCCAAAGAAATGTGCCTTTGGTGTCAATTCTAGCAAGCTTTTAGGATACATTGTTTCAACCAAAGGGATAGAAGTTGATCCTAAAGAGGTACATGCCATAGCCAACATGCAACCCCCAAAGAACCTGAGTTAGATACACTCTCTTCAAGATAGACTTCAATTAGTTCATCATTTCATTTTCTAATTAGTACAAAAGTGTATTCCTTTTACCCACTTACTATACAAGGACATAATTTTTAAATGGGATGATCAATGTCAGAAGGCTTTTGATTTAATCAAAACCTACTTGATGAATCCACCCATGTTGGTGCCTCCAATATCACACAAACCATTGTTTCTCTATATTTCCCTAATGGATAAATCAATTGGAGGCCTCTTAGCACAAGAAAATGACCAAGGAAAAGAAAGGGCCATTTATTACAACAGTTGCACCTTGCTCAACTATGAGCTCAATTACATTTTTATTGAAAAAGTTTATTTAGCCATAGTTTTTACTTCCCAAAAAATATGCCATTATCTTTTGACACAGAAGGTCAAGCTCATCTCCAAGATCAATCTCCTCAAATAGCTTCTCAGTAAAACAACATTAATAGGCAGTTTGGCCAAGTGGGTGATGATCTTAAGTGAGTTTGATATTGAGTATTTCAATAGGAAAGCAATAAGAGGATAGGCCATTGTTGATCAATTGGCAGATGCACCTATAGAGAGCTCAAATCCTATCTTATCTAATTTTTTAGATATGCACATTCTTCAGAAAAAGCCGTTAACTTGGAAGTTATATTTTGATGGTTCTTACACACACCATGGATTAGGCACTGATATTTTTTCATCATGCCACTAGGTGTTACCATTCCCAAATCTTACAAACTACTTTTCCCTTGCACCAACAACATGATAGAATATGAAGCTTTGGTCTTAGGCCTCAAAATAGCTTTAGAATGGAAACTAATAGTGCTAGAGGTTTATGAAGATTCCTAGTTGATCATAAATCAAGTCACCTACACATATCAGACCAAGGATGAAAAGCTATTGCCTTACAAACATATGGTTGACACACTTAAGACATGTTTTTTTCACATTACTTTTGAAAAAATTCCTAGAGATAAGAATAGAGTAGCAGATGTCATGGCCACCTTGGCCTCCTTACTCCAACTAATAGAGTAGTATGAGCAGTATGAGTTCTTAGTTGAAGAGATGGTTCAACTTGCATTTACTCAACTTGATTCCCTTATCATTTGGTATTTAGACTCTCCTAAGTCCCTCTAGTATAACCCCATAATCACTTACCTCCATGATAACACCATCCCCTCTGACTTCTCACACAACCAAAAATCTAATTTCATTCGATAGACCTCACACTACACTTTGGTGGCTGATACGTTGTATAGGAAGGGTCTTGATGGTATGTTGTTTAGATGTCTTGAAAAGGATGAGTTGAGAGTCACTCTACAAAAAGTCCATGTAGGGATTTGTGGGTCACACTCCAGTGGGTTTACAGTGGCAAAGAAGATTCTTAGGATGAGTTATTTTTTTCCAACCATGGAAAAGGATTCTATCAACTATGTTAAGACTTGCAAGAAATGTCAAATCCATGGTAACCTTGATAATGAACTAGCCCAAGAGCTCAACCTTTTGGCCACACCATGACCTTTTCATTAGTGGGGCTTCAATTTGATTGGAGCCATCCACCCACCTTCCTTTGATAGACATAAATGGATTATCACCACCATAGAATTCTTCACCAAGTGGGTTGAAGCAACACCACTTGCTGACTCTATGGGAAAAAAAAATCTCTTCCTTCATTCTAAACCATATCATTTGTTGGTTTGGCATACCCCATGCGATTCCCATGGACAATGCCTTGTATTTTAAAAATCAAATAATTGATAAATTATGTGAAAAATTTCACACTATACACCACACCTTGTCAATTTATTATCCCTAAGATAATGGCCAAGAGGCCACCAACAAAACTATTATCAAGATTCTCAAAAGAACTATCAAAGATATTGGTAGAGATTGGCATTTACAACTAAACCCCACCCCCTAAGCCTATAGGACAAGTGTTAGGACACCTATATGCACAACACCCTTCTCCTTGGTTTATGGTTGTGAAGATAATCTTCCTTTGGAGGTTGAGATCCCATCCTTGAGAGTTACTCTTTGTGACATCCTATTAGATGAGGACTACAGAGTGGCCTCATGTTTTTTAGATTGGTGACCTAGTGCTTCGAGAAAACCCTAAAAACCAAGCTGCTAGGGAAAAGAAAGGAAAATGGGAGGCCAATTAGATTGGCCCTTACATTATCACATAGTCTTTTGGGACTAGTACTTACAAACTTTTAGATTTTGATGGCATAGACCTAGAAAAACCCATCAATAACATCCATCTCAAAAAGTTTTATGTCTAGAGCTTTGAGAAACACCTCATCACTAAAAATACCAAAAAAAATCTAGTACAAAAGAAGTGAGAAATACCACCTTTAGTTTCAAAAGGAGTGAGAGATAGCACCTTTGGACTTCCCTAAACAACACAAGTCCTTAATTGCTGAAAGACAATCAAGACAACACTCAAGCAAATTCCTTAGAGATAATTTTTTCTTGTTTGAGTTTTACCTAGCATAGTTGAGTTAATTTCACACATACCCAATTGAGAAACAATTGAGGGCTATAGTTTAGTGGTTTCTTGGCATCATATGTAGTTCATAGTAGCAGAGATAGTCAATACACCAACAACAAAGGGAAGAACAACAAATCAAGAGACACATGGATTCAAATTATGTATTGAGATACCATAGACATGAATTGCGGAAAAATCAATACACATCTTAGCTATCTACCATGACCAATAATCCCCAATGTTCATTTTAGCCCTCATTTGAATCCATTAGATGTCCCAAATTTCTTTTTTGCCTCCTGCGTCTCAAATATAGCTATCCATGCCCACTTTTCACCTTTTTGGCCCTCTTTTGCTCTCCTCAATTCTTTAGGTGCCTCCACATGGTCTTGGTTCTCCCCATATTCCAACAAATCTCACTCACATCCATATTCCACCCCCACCAATTCAAAATTGTCAAATATTATCAAAAAAATTCAAGAATTGTCAAAAGTTAGCAAAAAAATTCAAAAATTGTCAAGAAATATCAAAAAAATTCAAAATTGTCAAAAACTATTAAAAAATTCAAAAATTGTCAAATATTATCAGAAAAATTCAAAAATTGTCAAACAAATTAAAAAATTGTCAAAAATTGCCAAAAACATTCAAAAGGAGGTAATATTTGCCAAACATAGCCAAAAAATCCAAAAAAAATTAACATCTGAAAATTCTAGTCAATGGCTCACTTCAACTTAAACAAACTATCCATAAAATATTGATGTATGTTTCAAACTGATGATCCATTTATTTCATGTCAGACTGGTGTTTGTCTATAATTGCTGCTCCTTTGGGATAGGTTTGTGTACCTCGATCGATCTTATATGAAATCAATGGTGAGGCCCACTATATTGAAAAATATTTTAAATATTTTATGACACATTTTATTGATCCATCACCTTTGGCAAAACATTAAGAGTGCCTCAACTGTATTAAGAACTAGCGTAGTTATGTCTTGAAACATCTTGCTAGGCTTTGGAAAATCTAGCACAATGTGAATAGTAAAAGAGGCTTTGGTAGAGTCCTCTCTCCTTTCCTCTCGTTAAAAACAACAATTCCCAATGGATTGTTAGCCTTATTTATGTTGCAATGGCCACAATTGATCTAGATCCCTTCAACAAATATATCGATGCTATCTCGAATGCCTAGATATCCTTTAGACTCTTTCATCATCACCTGATAGGGGGCATAGAATAAGAAAGTGTAAGTTTGAGAGACCCCCATGACATCCTCCCCATTTTATACCCCTCACGCGCCTTTTTAGGCCCAAATGCCTTTTTCAGGCCCTTCCAACACTTTTTCAAGCCCTTCAAGCACGATTTTAGGCCCAAACACGTTTTAAAAGACCCTCAAACACCTTTTTAGGCCAAAGCACCTTTTCCAAGGCCTTCAAGCACCTTTTTAGGCCCAAACGCCTTTTTCAAGCCCCTCAAGCCGCTTTTTAGGCCCAAATGCCTTTTTTAGGCCCCTCCAACACATTTTTGAAGGCCTTCAAGCACTTATTAAGGCCCAAACACCTTTTGCAAGGTCCTCAAATGCCTTTTTAGGATAAAGTGCCTTTTCTAAGGCCTTTAAGCACCTTTTTAGGCTCTCAAAATGACTTTTTAGGCCAAAATGCATTTTTCAAGGCCCCTTTTTCACCCTTTTAGGCCTTTGAAGTGCCTTTTTGAGCCCAAACACCTTTTTCAGTGTCTCGCTCTATCTTTTTGGGCTCCCATAATGACCTCTTAGGTCCTTAAAATGCCTTTTAGACACCAAGCACCTTTTTCGAGACCCCAACATCCTTCTCAGACTCTCAAGCACCTTTTTTAAGGTCCCACTTGACTTCTTTTGCCCATCAATGCCTCTCCTTGGCTCCAATGTCTTTTCACAAGCCTCATGAGAATCCATCTCGACATACACCTAGAGAAAAAATCCCAACTTTGATCTTAGGCTTGTCTGTAAAGGCTATCAATATATACAAAACTTTGCCTCACGATTGGTGGTTTAACACTTCCTTCTTTTTCCTCCTTTAAGGCCATGACTCTCAAAATTTTACACAAATTTTTACTCATCTTTCATTGAGATCCCACATAGATATTCAATTTTCCTCATACAAGTAAAGGTCTTTCTTCCTCTACAGATTGTATTGTTCCCACTTTTACAAAAATTGACACCTTTCAAATATCTATCAAAAATCCCAAAAATATTCAAATATCCATAAAAAATCTTGTAAACATTCAAATATTTATCAAAAATCCCAAAAAAATCCACATATCCTTCAAAATTCTAGAAACATCCAAATACATTCGAAAAATCTCAAAAACAAACATGACAATGTTCATCTATACAATAATATCAACACCAGTCATCCTTTTGCTTGTCACAAAAATAAACACAACTTTTATTCTACTGCAACAACAATGACAACATTATATTCAAATAGATTCTGGCAAATTATTTATTCTGGTTTCCCTGGGGGAGGTGGCAAGATAGGGTGTCCAATCAATAACATTTCTTCTAACATAGCTCCAAAAGAAGAGGCCCCTGACATAAATCCTCTAGGTACCCACTCCGCATCCATGGGAATAAAAAACCTCCCACTACATAATTGCACATTCAATAGTTGTGTATATTCCCTATCCAAAAATTGCATCTCTCACTAGTTCTCATTTGAGAATGCCTAGTGATAACACCCCATATAATGAGTAGCTTCTCAGTGTACCTTCTTCGTCCATTGCATTTCCACAAACACATTCTCTACTAGCTTGTTTACCCTTGGTGTCATGATTTCTTGTTGGGCCACATCCCACTCCTACTACATTTGATTAGTCACCATTTTCCAATCCTCTATGTCCACTTTTGCCTCACCCAACCTCTATTGTAACTATCTCACCTTTGCTTCACTCAATGCTAACCACTCCTACAACTTTACTAATAGGGAGTTTGATTTTGTGATCACTTCCCTAAATGGCTCAAATTGTTACTACAATAACATCAACTCATTTTGTGAACTCTCCAAACCCACTTGCACCATCTTTAGAGATTCCTACAAGCTTTGAGCTCATGACTACTCTACCCGCATCCCTGTGTCATTTTCCTCTGCTTGTAGTTGCTCCACACATAGTTTTGCTTTTAGTGATTGCACCCACACCTGCTCCATATTCACCACCACTTGGAGCTATCTTGCCTCCATTTGTGCTCCATCTTCCCATGCCTTCTCCATCAATCCTAGCAAAAATGTGACTTCCTATTCCACATTTTCTACTCAGACTTTCTCTATGGCCAAAATTCTCTATAATTCTTCCATGTTTCCTGGTAATTGATATCCACCCTTGTCTTTAGTCATGACTCCTCCAAATTTACACTTCTTGCTTCTCCTTCACCCAACCCTTGACCTAGAATCTTGAGACTAATCAGCTGTCATGCTCCACTCATCACCTCACCCGCACTAATGTCTTTCACCTCCCTCAGAGCATTTCCAATAGAATTTTAAGGTGATTTTATCTCCTCCACCTCCTCTACTGCTCTTGAAATACTCTTTGTCATTCTATGAGGGCTATTCTCTACCTGTGTCATCAGCTCATCATCTAATACCACCTACAACACCTATTGCACTACAATCCCTGACAACATCATTAATGCTGACAAGACTATTTATTCTACACTAATCTCTGCATCTTTAGGTTATGTTGACCCCCATCCTGCATGACCTAATTCACCCAGCTCCTAAACTAACACTTGAAGTTCAGATTAATACACTAGTTCCTTAGAGGTTTTCTAAATGCATTTCTCTCTTCATCCTTTCCTTATCCACCTCTGTTAGATAGCATCACCCTCCTACTATGAATGATCTAGTGAGCCCGACATGCTTTCGCTTACACATTTCCTCAAAATTCCCAATAAACTCAATGACCACATTCTACTCTTCACCTTGCTTTCTTCCATCTCCATGATATCTGCCTATTTATGGCCATCACTCACATAGAATTTTCTCTTTACTGGTCTTGCCACACATTCTCTCTCTAGATCTTGCTACTCTAGTACTCAGTACACTTGACCCTTGGCTTTGACACACAAACACCCTTACGCACATCGCCAGATAGAATCCATTGGTAAATCACCGTTGACACATCTCACACTTTTTTATTAGACCTATACAATAGTTGCTTCTAGGAAGAATTGAAAAAACTTGACACTATTACACACAACTATTAGCATTCTTGGTTTGCAAATAAGTAGAATTTCCTTTATTATGCACTTCTAGTACCTTAATTATGTGCTTGACTAGAGGTACTAGGATGAAGTCATGATATTTTTATTTTATTTTGGTTTTTCACTGTTTAACTCCAATGATCCTCTAATTTCATGCATTATTGGTGTCCACTTGTAAGCACCTCCTCTCATTTGGAAGGCCATGTATACCTCAACCAATTTTGTATGATATCTTAGGTGATGTCTATCATTTGACATGTGACTGTTGGCATGCCTATTTTTATTTTCTACAACTATAACTTTTGTTTTCTAGTAGTTGTCATATTTTTCATGTATATTATCCATGTTTTGTTGGTACTTCTTGGTGTGAAATAGTATTCATATCACCATAGCTAAGCTAGTGGTGGTTGTACTTATTCACTTTTTATTAAACGCTCTATGATGATAGTTAATTTGCATCTCTTTACAAAAAAGTGATAGTTAGTTGCATTCATTTAGTTTTCATTTTCATCTTGGGTTCCTTGAAAACAAATAGTTGGCACATAAGTTAAGATTACACAAGAAAGCCTTCACAACATCATTCAACAAATTTAGGACTAGTTATCCAATAATAGACAACAACATCAACATCAAGGCAAGCTTTTGATACTCAACTATTATGGACTTTGTCTCCTCACAACAATAACACCTTGCAACACACTTCATCCTCACATATCACTTATTTTGCCTATTGCACTATGTGGCTTTTAAATCTCAAACAATTAGGGTCACCAATTCATTACACCATTCATCACATTTTATGCATCCACTTCATCTATTCTTATTAAGGTCTCAAGCTTCATTTCTTGGATTTTTAATCTCAAAGGTGGAGTCCCATCCCATGTCTTTTCATCTCTAGCACATTCATTTCCTCCCAGTTTTCACTTTTATTCACCTCTTCCTATCTCATTATGTTCATTTTGTTCTCACATCTCCTTTGCAAATTTCTTTACATCCCATTTTCTCACATTTCATTTCATTTAATTATATTACGTTTTCCCACATTCATTTCATTTCCACTTCATTTCATTACATTTATGATCCACTTACAAATTTCATTTCATTTTGTTTTATTACATTACATCTTATCACATTCCCATTTCATTTCATTCCATTTCTTTCCATTAGACTTCCATTCATTTACCATTTTCATTTCATTTACATATTCATCCCATTCCATTACATTTTATCACATTTTTCATTTCACTGCACTTCATTACATCCCATCTTATTCATAACATTTCTTTCATTACATTATTCATTTATCACAATTCATTTCACTATATCAAATTGCAAATTTCATTTCATTACATCTCATATTATTATCTCACATTTCATTTCATTACATTTAATTCCATTTTCTCTAACTCCATTCCATTTTATCACATGACATTATTGCAAAATTCATTTCATTACATCACAATCCATTTCATTACATCACATTACATTAAATTTCATTTTACTATATCACATTACATCTCATTTCATCCCAATTCAATACATCAAATCTCATTCCAAAATTCATTTCATTATATCAGAATTCATTTTTCACAATCCATTTCATTACATCACATTACATTAAATTTCATTTTACTACATCACATTACATCTCATTTTATCCCAATTCAATACATCAAATCTCATTTTGAAATTCATTTCATTACATCTCATATCATTACATCACATTACAATACACTAAATGTCATTCCATTACATCTATTTTCATCACATCAAATTTCATTTTACCACATTTGATTTGATTGCATTACATTTCATTCATGCCTATTTCATCATATTTTCATTCATTTACAATTCATTTCTTCCATTTCATTCCCTTATTCATTATCCACATATCATGCTACATTAATCATTTACATATATATATCACTATCTACTACTATCATATCCATAAAATCAAACCATCACATGAATACATGAGTCCATGATATAACAAGTATACATGTCTAAACATTAATAAGCTCGAATATCTCATAAAAGAAAAGATCGAATAATACATTACATCTTATCACATTCCCATTTCATTTCATTCCATTTCTTTCCGTTACACTTCCGTTCATTAATCATTTTCATTTCATTTACACATTCATCCTATTCCATCACATTTTTTTTGTTTCTGTTGGTGTAAATAAGTATTTACTTATTACACTTACTTAAGTTTACTTAGGTTTAATGCATTATTTAATTATTTTGCATTATTTTATTATTTTTATTTGTGAGAAACTTAGGAGTTTGTGCACCTTTTATAGTTGTCATGTAGAGAACATAGGATTACGCAACTCTATTTTAGCACATGGTGTCTACAACACTGTTTTGCGTGTCACACCCTTGTAGGCTTATCCTCTCATCACCACACTTACTTTCATGCTTAATGGAGGATAACCCATATTTGGTGGGCATGTGCTTTCTTGTATGACATATCATGATGGTGATTGCGAGACATTCTAGAAGCTCTTTTAAGGCCTTTATATTCAGGCACTCCTAGTGTACTCTCAACCAGTTATTGAATGAATATCGTCATTTTGATCATACTCTCTCTCTCTTTGGTCTACTGTGTGCTTGTGTTTGAGTTCTTAGTTCCTAGGTGAATTTTTCCCTTAGGCAAATTCTTACATGGTATCAGAGCAACTTGGAGATTTTCTCATCACATAGCCATTCAAGACCACACTCGCTTCATCACCTCAGCCTGAATCTAGAGTGCTGTAAAAATTGGGAGCATCTAGAGCCAGATTTGACCTCGCCATTATGTCTAGAATGTTGAACTAGTGAAAATTGACTATAAACTTGGCTACCTTGGCCCAAAGTCGACCATGAGGCAAATTTTTTTTTGCAAATCAGAACACGAAGGCCCCAATTTGCAATTTGAGTATGATCTATTTCGGATCTAGTTAATTGATTTTTAGATCTGAATATTTCTTTTATCTCTGCATTTATTTTTTGATTTGAGTATTTTCAAAAAAAATTATATAGTTAGGTGGAGAATTTTTTTTGGCCAAATCGAGCCGTGACACCCTGACTTGGCTCCTTATTTTTAGTGTGGAGGGTATTGTATTTATCGCAAGGGATATTCGCTATTTAAATTACGCAGCAGTCATACCAACAAATCTCCCTGCTGAACACATTTTGGTAACCACATAATTATCGACAACCCTGACCACTACACCGGTGACCTCTTTGTTTAAAACACACAAGGCTTTGTTATTTTAGGTGGTGACCGCTATGTGTTATAAGCTGTCATAACACCTACAACGCACACAATGTGGGACTAACCCTCTTCAATCACCGACGACATCTACAGAATATTTTTTCGGTTGCATTCATTTTTTTGGTGCACATTTTTAGCTTTCTGGCTCATGTCTATAGATTTGTAGACAATTTCTAGCCCCCGCAGCTTTCACGATTTTGATTATGGTTGTTTTCCCACCTAGTGGCCCAGTCATAGTTCTTCTGCATGTCATTGCCATGTGGAAATGTGCTATTTATCCACATTCACTAAAACTAGCTCAGTGTGAACTTGGCGTCGTAGAATTTTTTCACAGTCAATAGTTGGATTTTCTAGAAATGTTTGTTGACTCCTCGCGACATTCAAACTTTCTCACTTGCATAGAGCGAAGCCTTCTAGATAGGACACATGGAGGCATCATCATCTTGCCATGCAGACCAATAAAAAAGGAAAACTCGTGGATACACTATCCACTCGACATTACCACATTAGTATCTATACATTTTGTATAGTACAGATATACAGTCATCTAACATGTCACCAGTTGGTCTGTCTTTTGCGCTGACATCATTAATTCATGAAGTTAAAATTGATGGCTGTTTGATCATCATTTCAAGGCATCTTATAACTTTAGTGATGACCATTTGACTGTCAAATTTAGACTAGCAATTTTTCCTCTAGACCCCTCTCCATAATGCTTTTCAATTTGGCAACCTGACTTTGCGAGTTCATAACTTAGATATCCAGACTCTAATTTAGGTGCAATTTTTTTTTGAAATTAGGTACAATTTCTTGAATTTTCTAGTAGTGGTGTTGTTTTCTAGTTTTGGTTCACAAATTTTGCAAAAAATGATCTTTTTGGCGATTGTACCTACATAATCTTGCATTTTGCAACTTCAGAAGCTTTGTATGGGCACATCTGGTCACTTTTTTAGGTTCTATTTTTTTTGAAAGTGTGTATTTTTTGTCTACTTTCTAGATTTGAAGTTAGATTCTAGGGTTGTGTGGACCAATTTCTCACTTTTAGAATTAGGCCTTCTTTGGCATTGTAAAGCTTTGATTCTTTTTCAGAATTGTTGTAAAACTAAGCTACAATGCTTAAGTGAAAGATTTTAGCCTCATAAGGTAGTTGTAAAAGAAAAATTAGAAAGTCCACTTTGTTCATTTTGACAAGTGGCCCATTGTAAACGCACTACTTATAAAGTGCCAAAGCATCTTTTTTTGGGGGGTCTGGGGGTGTGTACTATGTTTTTTTTGTGTCTCTCTATTGTGCTCTTTTCAGTTCTGCATCATGGGTTTTAAATGTCCTCTAACTTCACACAACTATTCTGCATGGAAATATATTGCATGGAGTAGATTAATGGAAAAAGGATATAGTTTGTACTTTGATGGAAATCATTGATTGGAAAAATCAAGACTGACAGGCTTTAGGTGTTATCAGGAGTTGTGTACATGGGGATCTTCTCTTTCACATTAAAAATTGTTAAGAATCTAAAGAAGCTTGGGATAAAATTGAATAGTTGTATGGTAAAGTGGATGAAGAAAAGGGATTTTAGATTGAGGATGATCTACTTCTCTTAGATCCTAAGAATTATGACACAATTCATGATTATATCATCAAAGTCAATGAGTATAGGGCACTTCTGAAAGATTGTGGAAATCCCATGAAGGATGACAGGTTGATTCATCACATCCTGAAGAGGCTACCTTCTAAGTATTCCAACTTTGTTTCTAGTTTTAATACTCACAAGTTGACCATGGGATCTGCTTACCAGAAGCCTTCCTTTGATGGATTTTCAAACATGTTAATTGTTGAACAATCTCACTTGGTGGATTTTGGACTTCTCAAGTCATCAAAGACCAAAGCCTTGGTGGCTAGTGATGATCCCAAATCAAGTCAAGGGGGGAAAAGAAACAACAAGAAAAAGTAGTGGAAGCAAAAAACACAATCTGAGACACAACGATCCGTCTCTCAACAAGGTAGTTCTTCTTCAAACAAGAAGGGAAGTAATGAAAAGAAGGAAAAACTCTTTTGTGCATATTGCAAAAAGCCAAATCATGATGAGCATCATTGCAAGACAAAAAGAATTGATGAGTTAGAAAATCTACTCAAGAAGAACAAGATTCAAGTGCCAAGTACTTCCAAGGATTCTACTCCAACCTCTTCAAAAGGTAAATGTCAAGCACTTATGGCAAACACAAGTTCTTCATCGAAATGGATACTTGACTCAGGTGCCTCTTACCATATGGGTTCTTCAAGGGAAGACTTTACTTCATTGAAGCAGTCAAAGGTACCACACATCTTTGTGGGAGATGATGCTAAAATGGAAGTTGAAGGGAAAGGACATGTAGAAATGGAAGATGGGGAATTCAAATATGTTCTCTATGTTCCAAATCTAAGCTCCAATATCCTATCAGTTTAACAAATCACTCACCTTGGAGATGGTCATAAGGTTGAGTTCCTTCTTGATTTAGTGATGGTGTGAAGTCTCAAAGATGATTCATTGGTAGCAGTGGGGAAAGTCAATGATGACAAGAGGCTTTATTCCTTCTCCCACTTTGTGCCTAAGAGTCCTTCTCAAGCCTTGTTAGCTCACTCTAATTCAAACATCAACCTATGGCATGAGTGGTTTGGTCATCTTGACTTTCACTCTCTTCAGCAACTTTGTTCAAAATGCATGGTCAAAGGTCTACCTAATTTCAGCTTTTCTAAGGGAGAATGGTCATCTTTTTTAGTAGATATGAATCTCAAGGAGAAGTATGATAAAGGGAAGTCCTCTCGAGATCCAATTTTTCTTCAGCTAGTTCACATGGTATTAGCAAGACCCTTTGTAGTGACTTCAATCAGCCAAGGCCGCTACATACTCACATTTGTTGATAACTTTTTGAGATTCACTTGGGTCTTCTTCCTTCATCATAGGAATGAAGTGGTTCATAAGCTTCAAGAATTTAAGACTCATGTTGAACACAAGTCAAGGAAATCCATCAAGATACTAAGAGTGGACAATGAGAATAGATATGGAGACAAAAGGCTTAAGAACTTTTGCAGAATTAAGGGGATTGATCTTCAGAACTCACCAGCATTTAGTCCGCACAAGACAGATGTTGTAGCTATGAGGATTAGGACTCTCAAGACCATGGCAAGTTGCATGATAAAGGCTAAGTCTCTTGATCCTACACTTGAAGTTGAAGCCATTAGCAGTGCTACTCACATACATAATAGGTCTCCTCATCCAGCCTTAGATGGCAAGACTCCTTTTGAGGCATGGTTCAGTAGAAAATTGGTTGTGAGTCACCTTAGAGTCTTTGGTTGTCCAGCATGGGCAAACCTATCCTCTAGTAGTTGCAAGGCACCAACACCTAGACCTTTTACCTTTATTGGTTATGAAGAAAATGTGAAGGCTTATAGACTTATGGATCCAGAGACTCATGAGATTTTTGTGGAGAAGGATGTTCACTTTGAGGAAAGTTCACCGAGCTTATCTTCTACTCTTGTCTGCACATCATACATAGTGGAAACTGATAGTGACACCAGTGATAGTACTTCAACAGGTTCAAACACATGGGGTTCTATCAAAAATTGCAGTGAGAGGTCACATCAGTCAAGTCCACATGATTACATTGCCATAGTGAAAGGTCCATCACATCATGGTACATCTCATCTTCCAGCTCCAACTTCACTTGACTTGGGAGATAGACTTGAGGACTTACATCTTCTCATTGATGATGATTCTTCTACAATTTTTGCAAAGGCTCACTCTGACCCTCATGTCCATTCTCTACATGATCAATTTTTTGAGGTTGGCATGATTGTGGATCCTTATGAACAAAAATTAGTGGAGGTCTCTTTATCCATTGAGGAGACAGATGGTTTAATGGAACAAGTTCAACAGACATCCTTGACAAATTTGTATTCATTCTTTTCAACACAGTTGGAAGGGGTGAACTTCAGCATCAGTACAGGGATACTTGAGTAGGTTTTAGGTCCACCATACATCTTCCTTCTATCATTCTCTTATGTATATACTAGATGTATGTCGTAATGGGGGGGTCTTGATTACTCCATCCATCGATGCATCCTAACTTATCTCTCTTTTTGGGGGAGGGTTTTTCCCATGAAGTTTTCCCTCTTTCCTTGCTTTATGAGAGATTTGCATTTTTATTATGTACATGGGTACCTAACATGGCCTAGTAGCTGGGACCCATTATGCATCTTCATCCTAGTTTGTAAGCTTAAGGGCATTCCCCTAAGTTGCACTTAAGGGGGGGTGTTGGTGTAAATAAGTATTTACTTATTACTCTTACTTAAGTTTACTTAGGTTTAATGCATTATTTAATTATTTTGCATTATTTTATTATTTTTATTTGTGAGATACTTAGGAGTTTGCACACCTTTTTGAGTTGCCATGTAGACAACACATGAGTACACAACTCTATTTTAGCACATGGTGTCTACAAAATTGTTTTGCATGTCACACCCTCGTAGTCTTATCTTCTCATCACCACACTTACTTCCGTGCTTAATGGAGGATAACCCATATCTAGTGGACATGTGCTTGGTTGCATGACATATCATGATGCTGATTACAAGACATTCTAGAAGCTCTTCTAAGGCCTTTATATTCAGGCACTCCTAGTGTACTCTCAACTAGTTATTGAATGAATATCATCATTCTAATCATACTCTCTCTCTCTCTCTCTCTCTCTCTCTTCGGTCTACTGTGTGCTTTTGTTTGAGTTCTTAGTTCCTAGGTGAAGTTTTCCCTTAGGCAAATTCGTAGAGTTTCATTAGACTTTGTTACATCCCATCTTATTCATAACATTTCTTTTATTACATTATTTATTTATCATAGTTCTTTTCACTACATCACATTGCAAATTTCATTTCATTACATCTAATATTATTATCTCACATTTCATTCCATTTTCTCTAATTCCATTCTATTTTATCACAAGGCATTATTGCAAAATTCATTTCATTACATCACAATTCATTTTTCAAAATCCATTTCATTACATCACATCACATTAAACTTCATTTTACTACATCACATTGCATCTCATTTCATCCTAATTCAATACGTCAAATCTCATTCCAGAATTTATTTCATTACATCACAATTCATTTTTCACAATCTATTTCATTACATCACATTACATTAAATTTCATTTTACTACATTAGATTACATCTCATTTCATCCCAATTCAATACATAGAATCTCATTTCATTACACCTCATATCATTACATCATGTTACATTACACAAAAATTCATTCCATTACATCTATTTTCATTACATCAAATTTCATTTTGCCAGGATATTTTATTTCATTTTATTCACACCTATTTCATCATATTTTCATTCATTACAATTCATTTTTTCTATTTCATTCCTTTTTTCATTGTCCACATATCATGCTACATTAATTATTCACATATATATCACTATCTACTACTACTACATCCATCAAATCAAACCATCACATGCATACCTGAGTCCATGGTATACTAAGTATACATGTCTAAACATCAATAAGCTTGGATATTTCATAAAGAAAAAGATTAAACAATACATTAAAAGGATAAAATCAACATGAATATAAGATATACTACATCAACAAGAACATCCAAAGAATCAAATGACATGACATCAAAAGGTCACAACATCTATCCACATGACCATCCAAAGATCACCAAGTACAATAGTATGCATATCAAATGGATAAAAAACATAATGATAAGTAATGCCATAACAAAAAAATACCCTCATCCATGCATAGGTAGCTAATCCAAAGGTCCCTACCCACTAGGGGCACTCCTGTCCTCTCATGGCATTTGCTTGGCTGCATCTATCATTGTTGCAAAATGTCTAGCTATGGTTATCCAACTAGTTAAAGCCCCATTTGTCCTCGGTGGTGGTGGTGGTGGTGGTGATGTCAGTGTCATTGACACTATACATTCCTATAGCATACTCATCAACTCACCCATCCAAGCCTCCATTGCACTCTTCTGAGCCTCTAAAGTAGTGGATCCTCCTAGCCTCTCTAGTGGTGGCTCTGCATCCAATAGTACCTACTACTACCCCTACAACTATAAATCTTTGGACCTCTGATGGATTCTGTACCTGTAGCCTCCCTTTTTGAATAAACTATATATCATCAACCAACTTGGTCCTCACCTGCTCTATCTTGCTTGGCCCTTGATACCTCTATCTCACTGACTAGTCCCCACACCACCACCCATCCCTCCTCTCACCCTCACACCTCTACAGCCTTGGATCCCTCCAACCCTCCCTACACCTACATCTTCTGGCCTCTACACAAGACCTCATGCAACACCCCTCTATGGTAGTAGCACTACTACTTGGTCTCATCCTCCTTATCTCCCGTATGCTCTAAGAACACTTCTAGCTCTCCCTCTGACCTGCCACCTCCCTCTACCTCTCCCCAAACCACCCTCATCATCTCTATCCTCTTCTCCACTCAACTTCTCATCAATCCTTGGAATAAGCTCTATTGGATCCATATATCATAGAAATGGATGCTCATAGAACCATCATGCATAATCCCCCTTCATCCTTGCATCTACCTCTCCATCTCTTAATGTCCACAGTTGTGGCATATCTATTATTTGAAGAAAGGCCTCTAGGCAAGCCTCATACTACAAGATTAGACTCCACACTACCCTCTTTGACTGAACTTGAGCATAATGTGTTGACCCCTATGGCATGCCCTGTCACCACCCAAATTATCTCACTATCCACTTGAAATAAAATCTCTCTATCACTGCAAGCACCCGATGAAGCAAATATCTTAGCCTAAAGAAATATATCATCTCATCATCATCCTCAACCCATGGCTTTGTAAACCTATATGGTCTCCATACAACCTCATTAATGTCATCCAATATCAACTGCCAATACTCCATCTTGCCAAATGGGGTTGTATGATCACATCAAAGTAAGTATATATGTAAGGCATATCCTGAGGATGTTGTCACATGCATATTGTATGAGAAATGGGTAAATGTTCCCATGTCCATAACTGTAACAATATCACCCTTGTTGATAGTGATGAGGCTCCAAAATATACAACTTGATGCAAGTCATAATATAAGTTGACCAAAATGCAACTGCCCCATGAAAATCTCTATGGTGATCAATTATATCCTATATCAACTAGCCCCATCCAACTAGACATCCCTACCCTCGTCTATTTGGTAAAAAAAAACCCTCCTATCAATCTAGCCAAAAAAGTCAGCAATGGCTCATACTGCAACATTTGGAACCATAATATACTATCATCTCTAAAAAAATCTTTGAATGTAGTGCCATCTGTAGTCTAATTATAGTACACCAAATCTCCCACTATTGGAATTTGTAACAATCAATACACATCCTTCAGTGTCATGGTCATCTCACCCATAGGCAAATGAAAGGTGTTGTGGTCTGAGTGCCATCACTTAGCCACAACTATCAATAGACCTCTGTTCACTTAGAACTGAATCATCTATAGTAAATATGTGAACCCACATCTATCTATCACCTAACAATCTATGGCTTAAAATCTACCTATTACCTCTAGGGGCCATGGATACAATCCACATACCATGAGCTTTTGCCCAGGTACCCTTTTTTCATCAAAAAAAAAATGACAATGTCAGTTTTCATCCCAAGTGATCATCATACATTAGTCTACTATCTATATCTAGCTAATCAGCTACTGGTTCTATCTTGGACCTATTACTTGTCCTTCTCTATCATGAGTCAGACCTGTTTGTCTTCCCTACTTTGTATCTTGAGTTGGGGCATCATTCTTTACCTATCTATCATCAGACTAATCCTAAGACATCACTTCATGACTACATAATTGCTATTGTTTACTCATTATGATGAATCCCTAGTCAATAGACCTAGAATCTAGCCTTTTGCATTATCTTACACTCAATTAAGGCTTTACAATCTATTTTTGCTCTTCAACATTCATTTGCATTATTTCCTAGTACATATTCACTACCCAATTAATCAGATGCACTAAAACAAACATATGTGTTATTAAAATGCTCAAAAGCACTATTTCCTATATTAGATGTGCTATAAGATGTATAAGTTCTATTTACATGATCATATATTCTATTTCACAATGCATAAGCACTATTTGACATGAAAATGTTAAAACATCATTCACATATGCTACAAAGTCAATCAAATGAGCGAAAATGTTCAAATGCACTATTAAAAACCCTATATGTGCTATTGTTTTACTGTATGCACTAATCTACCTCCAAAACTAGGTTTTTGTATATGCTGATCCACCCTTCAAATGTGCTAAAAAATTCAAATGCACTAAAACACCTAAACTACCACATGGATCTACCACAAAAATTCATGCTAAACCCACAAAAAATTAGGTACAAATGCAAAAATCTTAAAATTGGAGGATCTCGATGACTTAGTAGGGCACCATAGTCCATTGGATGCTCATACCTACTACCCCTCTTGCTCTCATATAGGAACAACCATCCTCGCTAGCTTAGAGCTCCAAATTGCCAAATGTCAAAAGAGAGTGTGAAAATGATAAGGGTGAAAGGCCTTTTGACCTATTTAACCCTCCATATGGGCATTTATAACATTAGAACCCTTTTGTTCATTTTTGCGAATTGGGTATTGTATTAAACCAACTTGATCATCTTTATTCATCAATTATCAAATATTTTTGAAATAAAATTGGAACCTCATTAATTTTCGCACATTCATTTTTTTCCAATTTGATTTCTAAGGGATAGTATATCCATATCAAACTAGGGCATCCAAATCGGGGCAGTAAAATTTTCTAAAAATCAAAAACTTCTACCCCAGCCAAAATTTCAAACATCAAATCAACTAAAACCAAGGTATCCAAGTAAAAACATTGTAACATCAATCAACAAAATCCACAACAATCAAGACATCAAATCATCAACAATCAGACATCAATCCCTCAATGACTAGACACCATGACAATTGCAAAGTGTCAAAATATCATCGAACATATATCCAATCATTAGAATTTGACCTAAAAAATCAAGACAGTCTTTGAACTAATATGCTTCACATATTATCTCAAAGAGGGTCATTTTTAGACACCCAAAAATAGGAAAATACCTAAATCACGTAATTTCAAACAATCAATGCAAATTGAGGAAATCAAAAGAACACAACAAATTTTCAAATAAAAATCACATCAAGTCATTAATCATCTATCAAATCAATAAGACCTAAATCAACTTTAGAAAGAGGAGAAAAACAATTCAAAATCATAAAATGAAATTCAAAAAGGGAGAAAGAAAAAGATAAAATTTTGAAAATAAATAAAACATTTATTAAATCAATAAAGTCATTTATCCTCACAACAGTGAAAATCCCCCTTTTTCATTTCACAAAATTGGAAAAATCCTCATTAACCAAGTCTGTTGGACTCTTTCCCTTGGTATCTTATGAGATATTTTCAATTTCAACTCCATCCACTAGTTAAAGGTGAAAATCTTGGTTCTTACCCCAATCCCTTCCAAAATCCTATAAATAGGAGGGAAATCCAAGAGCTAAATCACCCCAAATTTTAGGCATCTGCGCTATAGGGACATTATGAGTTATCATATCTCAGCATTGTCATTATAAAAAATACATAGAATTTTAGCATTTTTTTCATGTTATTTAGTATCATTTATTACATGTTTAGCTCATTGTATGTCCATTTTGATAACATTCCAAGAGTAGCTACCTGAATATAATCTGCATTATAGTCATAGATCTTGCATGCATTCTTGTGGATTTGCATTTTAAGCATACTCCCATTCCAGAACTATCATTGAGATGCTGGTCTAAGAGCTTTCTTAGTATTTGTGGTTAGGGAAATATGGGACATTTGTAGAGTTCACATTTTGACAATGATTTCTTGGGTTTAATCTAGTTCGTTGTCATTTTGTCTGCACTCCAAATTAAAGCCTCATGAATACGTGATTATATCATGTACAACAACAATAAAATATATTATTGCATCAAAATAATGACCTAGAATACATATTTAATTCCTCAATTTGTGTTGAGAGTGAAAGTTTCCTTCATCCAAATATATTCTTAAAACTTAACAAAACAAATCTAAATATATACAATCTGACTCTCTAAATGGTGCTAGGACTCCACCCTTGTTTATTTCAATCAACAAGTGCATGAACCTTTACATGACTTAAAAATAATGAAAGAAGAAGTAGATAAGAAGAAGGAAGCTATAAGATAATGTAGGAGTCTTTGGAGATTCCAAAAATAGAAGCTCAACCTTCTCTTTTATGTTTGTAAGAGTTAAATTACTATCAAAATGCATTTCTGGTGCATGGAAAGCTCTAAATTTGGAATTGATAGTTAATTGTTGGTGCACCTCTGACTTCTTCAAAAAAATTTGGCATGCCTTTGGAGAAATGAACCTTTGAAGAAGCACACCTTAGTAACAAATCTAAAAATTCAAAATTTTCCAAATGTCAAAACTAAAATTCTAACTTTTGGGTTTTCTTCCCCTTTATATCAAATCTATGTCTAGATGTTTGTTCTTTTAATTTCTCTATGATCTCCATCAGTTGGGTTGCATCATACTTATTCTTTACTATTTTTTGGTAGTTTCCCACTTTTGTACAAGTCTCCACAAAGTCTTCCAGCTTTACATCCAATTCTAGCAATCTCTCCTTTGTCTTAAATGCTTATCTAATGTATCCATTAGCCAAAGTTTCTTCAAAGGTCTTCTAAATTTTTTTGACAACTATTTGCATAGAGAGGAGTTTATCCCTTGACTCATTTTCAAAAATGTTAAGGCAAGCATTATTGTAATACTTCTCAGCTTCCAAAATCTTCTCTTAGGTTTAATCCTTGAGTTTATGAATATTCACATGTAGTGTCTCTATTACTTTATTACCAACAACAATTTTCTTGATCCAATCATCTATCTTATCCAATTCATCCCCTGTATATACATCCATGAACATATGATACCTCTAACCCTTTATTGACTGTAATGGTTGAAGGTCTTTACCCTAGGAATGTACCTCATCTATTAATCCAATGTCTTGGTTCAGTATAGCAACTAGCTTATCTGCATTAATTTGCATATAGTGCAATAGTTTAAGGTTTCCCTATATTATCTACACACCTTTTTCCTCAAAAATTTCCCACCATTGTTGACACACATTCAAAAGTACGTCCAATTGTGTACACACCTTCTCCTTCCTATCAACTACCACACCTAGAGTCGAATAAGGATTCTTAGGGTCTAAAGGACCAAATGCTTCATGAAAATAGCCTCTTAGAAGCTCATTATATTTTTGGAGCCTCAACAATTCAGACTCATCTTGTTCTAGGTGGTTAAACACTTCTTTAATTCTTGTAGTGACCATCAATTTAGCAATCTCCATAGTGGGCTTTCCCAACAAGACCTCTTTAATTTGATAATCTTTTGGGGTCAAATCTTAAGTATCTACATGTAGAGTAGGGATAAAAATATGAATGAACAAGTCCTAATTTCAATTCTTCATAATAAAGGCCAACATTCATGCACACCCATAGGTAGCTCAGGTTTCTTGAGGGCTTTAGTTAATTCTTTTGTTCCCTCATCCACACTACAATATACTTGCCTTTTATCCCTAACCATCACCTCTTTCTTCAACTAGCTTGGAGTAGTTCCCATCTAAGACATATACTTATTTGAAGAGGGGGTTTGTACTACTAGACCCTTTCCCTTATCGCTCCTCTCTAGAGTCTTCTCTTTCTATGAGAGATCCACATCAGGCATCCTTGTGTATGTTGAGTACAACCTCCTCACCTCTGTATCTTGAGAAGTTTGCTAAGCTTCTTCATATATTTCCCCCCCTCCTGATACTTCATTTAGCCGGTCTTTGTTGTGGCTCTTCTTCTTACCTAGCTTGTACTTTCTCTTCATTAATAGGAGGGAGAGGAGTGGCTAAACCTTTATCCAATAAAGATAAATCTTGACTTGGTGATGGTGGGACACCTAGAGGTCCTTGTTGAAAAGGTGGTGATTTACTCCAATATTCTTGTAAAGGATAATTCATTGGTGTATCCCTTATCTTGTCACCTACAAGTTTAGTACCCACCAACATGAAATCAAAATCTAACATTTTAAAGACATCAATGCCTTGACCCTCTTGTTCATCAATCCACTATTGTTGTTCATCCTCCAAAGTTGTAACTTGAATAAGTTGTGTGGGAATAGATGGTAGTGTTATAGTGGAACTTCTCATTTCTACATTAGTGTCCCTAGCCAGATGAGTCCTCTGACTCAAGGGAAGGTTGTCCTCTTCATCTTCTTCATCCTCTTCAAGAATATTTAGGACTAAAAGAATAGGAATAACCTTTCTTTGCACTTTCTATCTTCTAGTCCTTTTGATTGGAGTTTTAGTCTTAGCTCTCTTAGGAGCTAATGGAGAGGATTCTTCCTGTTGAACATGTTTTAGGAACACATCTCATGCTTCTTCTTTTGGTCCTTTAGTGGCACTTGTGGATTATCTTGAATTTGAGCAGCTTCTATATTTTTAGGCTCTTGGTTCTTAGATGCTTGAGTTGCCTCTAAGGCTTGAGTCCCTTCACCTTTGGGTTTAGCTTGCCAAGGAGAAACTCTTTTCCTCTTATTCTTTCCCTTTTTTGCTTTAAAGTATCCAACTTCCCTATCATGCCGATACACCATTTTTGGCCTAATTGGAGGCTAAGTAGGGAATGTTGGTATTTTAACTTTCACCCCTCTTCCCTTTACTAGGTGGGTTGTGGCCTAGAAGATTACTATTTGAGGAATTGGGTCCAACTTCAATGGACTCTTAATCCATTCCTTGGTGAACTGGATGATATGCCTCACCCTATAATTGATATCTATATTTTATTCTCTATCAATTTTAGCATTCATGATCAGTTGATCACATATCTTATCTCGATTATATAGGGGATTCAAGACATCTAAAGTGTCTTCTTGAAAAAACTTCAATGGGACCTTTATTTTCAAGGCACTGCTTGCCAAATAAAGAGTCATCCTACAATAATCTCTTATCAAATATTGTAGTCATCTACTACATTCATCCAATGATCCTTTATGGCATCTTCATGTTCAAATTATTTTCCTGTCAAGTATTGAACTCTGCCAATATTGTCAAAACATGGAAGATGGGAGTTATAGTCCTCCAAAGGATACTAATCCCATTCGAAATAAAAAGTCATGATATCCTACTTCTACTTGACTCCATTTGGACCTATGGTGATGGGCCATACCCAGGTCTTCTTATGTTGTTTCCTCACTATATCATATGTAAATGAGAGTTGTCTTGCAATAAATAGTAAAATAAGCCTTTCTAATGGATATCTTGGGAGTTTCTTTGGATTCACAATTGTGCCTTCTACCCTTAAGTAGGTGAATGTATTAAACTAGATGTAGTAGGCACCTCTTTTGAAATTATTTTTGCATAATCTCCCTCAATGAATTGGATGATTGCAAAAATGAAAGCATCATTCACTATTTTGTATTCTTTGTTGTCATCCAAGAGCTTCTTCTTTACTAGTTGAGGGTACATTGCATAAGGCCATGCATTAGCATCTTGTATGCTTCCCCTCTTAAACAATCCTGGATAATCTATGGTTCTTTCTACTAATAGATACACCAAATAAGATGTCATATAAAACCTTATATTGGTTTTGAACTCAACCAACTATTCATCTAAATTTTCGTTGAGAATCATGGCCCAATCAATTGGAATTTTAGCCATTCTGATGGTCTCGATGAAATGTACCATCTAGATGTTCAAGTGCCCTGCTACCAGTAATCCTATGATCCTACTCAGAAGCACTATGAAGTATCCAATATCATCCTTCATATAACCTCTTTTCATGTCAACTTTTCCCACTCTTCACCCCATAAGTCTTCTATCAATTATGTATTATGATCGAATGATTTCAATAGCCTTCTACTCATTATCCCTATACCACCTTTCTACTTGATAATAAGTCAACCCAATGTATTGATCTACCCTTAGGAGATGAAAAATATTATCTATATTCTTTAGCCTTAGATCGAGGATGATCTCCCCTATTATGCTCTTCACTACTCTTTCTACCAACACATAATTTTTTGCCAAGGCCATTACAAGTTCTGAAGACTACACTGAAGTAGGATGTGAGGCCACATTAACTAACCTAGATCTAATAAGTGCACAAATCATTGGGGATCTCTCATTCTACTTGTTGCAGAGTACCATGAATGCATTGCAATCAAATGGCCTTATTTGATGTCCCAAATCTCTGAATGTGCATCCTAGAAGTGTGATTTTGTTTGTACACCCTAAAACTTAAAGATAACTAGTTTTTGAGCAATCTTCACTATGAGGGAGTATAAGGAAGAAGCCATTTTATCTTCTCAAAATAGAAACAAATTAGTCTAGAATGTGGAAATTTAAACTCTAAAGAAACCCTAATTATTAAAAAACCTACCCCAAAATGCAAAACCTAGCAAAAATAATAAAAACATACTATTTTAGCCTCTAAAATGTAGTATCTTAGTGCACCTTGTGCACCATGAGGGTGCATTGGTTGTGAACTTACATAAAAAAAACTTAAAACTAAAGGGTGTGCACCTACACACCTTGTGGGGTGTGCATGTGTGCATCCTTATTATGCATTAAGTTCTAAATATTGGAAATATGGTGTGTACCTGCACACCTTGTGGGGTGCATATGTGTGAATCCTAACTTTGAACAAAGAGTGTTAGTTTATTAAGTTTTTTAATGAAAAGGTGCACACCTATGCACCTTGGATAGGTGTGAAAGTGTGCACCTTCTAACATATTGCTTTGTGTTTGTGTGTGTAGGAATCATGAAGATGCCACACCTTTATGGGTGTAGAGGTGCACTCTTCAAAAGATGGGGTAGATAAATGAGTAAGGAAGAGGGAGAGATCTTGACCTCTTATAGGACTAGGATGAAGTACACCCTTTGGGGTGGTGCACTTGTGCATGTGTGCAGGTGCACACTTCCAAAGGGAAGTGCTCCACTAGTGTAGTTAGCACATTAGCGCACCTTGTGGGGTGCACTAGTGCACCCCTTTTTCCTTGCAAAATCACATTTCCTTCTAAAATTCTCAGTTATTGGTGAATGGGGTTTTTTAGGTAGAGGGCTAGGCTAGATTTGGACATCATATAAAGCCTTAGAAAAGGCTCAGACCCTAGACTAGGGGTTTTGGAAAACAAAATATTTAATACGAGGCCCTCATTTCTTGGAGAAATGGGGCATGTGTTGTGAAACCACAATAATAATACATTGGGGGAGTATCCTAAGAATTGGAGAGTATTGATATGTTGTATTCATGACTGTGTTTTTCATTGATGTAGACATAACATTGTTTCTGCAAAGACTAGCAGAGTTGCAAATAGAGATCTTGATGATATGGACAATGGTTTGATTGTCTAGTCATGCATAGTTATGGACATTTCCACCATCATGTCTTGATGACATGGTTAAGTGTGCAATCTAAGTCGAAGATGTGTGAAAGTTGTACCTAATTTTAAAGGGAGTAGTTCAGAGACAAAGTATTGGGAAATCAATTCTTGATGATTGTTGTCTATCTTACATTCTAGATGTAATAAAGAGATACATAGTTAGTTAGTGATAGAGGATAGTGAGTGTGCAAGCCATAGTATCACATGTGTGAAGATTTGTAGAGACTATGAGCTGAAAATGCTATTGTAGTTGTAATTTAATTAATTAGGAAATCCTCAAGGCTAACTCAAGGAATTATTATGAAGATAAGGTATAAAGGAATGATGTTTTCCTTGATTGTAAAGAGTGTTTTCAAGAGTTGAATTATTGTAATCATTTTTGAAGTGTGAATTGAAAAAAGGAGAAAAGTGCTTATTGAATGTATGTAAGTGAGCCAAGGGATTATTGGATGTGTAGTTTGAGATCAAGATACAAGATCTAAAGGAGCATAAGTCTAGTTGACAGGACATAGATAGAGGAAGGAACTACATTTTAGTTCTATTATTTTGTAAAGAATAATACATAGGTTATTTGGATAGTGGGTTCATTGATCTTTCCCTTGAAGCTATTTGGGAAGTGGGTCCAGCTATCTTCCACAACTCCTTACAGGGTTGGAATCTCCTAACAAGGATTCAAAGTCTCCTAATAGGGACTCATATGTACTAAATATTATAATAGACTCCTGTCAGGGTCTATCCTCTAAAAAGGAATATTTATATTAGTACATCACCTTATAGCTACCATCCATGCCATGGTTTTCTCTCTGTCAAGGGTTTCCCTAGTTAACATATCAGGTGTTATTATGTATGAGTATCTTGTTTTGTCCCCCTCTTAGTTATATCAGTGGACCATATGTTCTAACATAGGGAGAAATGGGAGATATGTGTTAGGAGGTGTGGTCAATATCACACTTTTAGATGGTTTAGTTGAAGCCAAGGGTGGGACACATATCATCCCATGCTAACCAATTTGTTGCATTCTAGTGAGAGTCTATCACATTGCACTTACCTCTTCTACAATCATTCTAGCTTGTTAAAGAGAATTTTCCATCACTGCCTCAACTTTCTTCTTAGAATCTTTCTCTATATGTGTATGATTAGTTGATTGCATTAGCTCCTCATAAGTTCCAAATTTGTTAACATCTTCAACCTTTTCCACCTCAAGGATAATTTGAACACATCTTTCTATCTTAGCCTCTAAAAATTTGTACCCCAAGGGTTCCACATATAGAATTATAGGTTCTACTACTTTAATGTAAGTGAAATCAATATCGACCATAAAGAAAATGTCTTCCTTAAACTTTTTTTCCATTGAGGGTGACACTCTAAATTTTTGTCTTATCTCTAACTAATAGGTTTTCATTATCAGGTATGTGCTATCATTTACCTTATCAATGGAATGCCTAAAGTAGATTCTAGATATTTTCCCCATAGTCAAAGTATCAGTTGCTCATTAGGTTTTTTTATTGTGTAAAAGGAAATCTTTTAATGAGGTGGAAAAACATGTAGGTAATCAAGGATTAAAATTTGAATTAACAGTTTTTCACTTTTCTAATCCTTTCCAAATTCTCTATCAATTGTGTTCTCAAAATCTCACATAGATTGACCTTTTCTTTGTCCACACAAATCTTATAAGCTACCAAGTACAAAGAAAACTTCCATGTCTTCCCCTCTGGAACCATGAAAAATTCTTGCAGCAATGATTTTGCTCAAGAATTTAACATCATACTATCTATCTTGCTAATGACAATACCTTTGCCATTATATGTTGACTTGGTGTTTTCTATAACTAGTTTCTTGACATTATTTTCATTAATAGGGATGTTTCCAATGTTACATAATCTTTTCACTTAATGAATTAGATTAGTAGATATATCTAATATGTTTTCTCCAAGCCAGAGCTTTCCATCATGAATTTTGCTTAGAATTACTCTTGTCCATTCTTCATTGCCAAATTCATAATATAATAGAAACTGGATTAGGCCATTGTCCTTTAAATATTCAAATTCTGGTTTGTAGCTCATATCCTAGTTATAAATGTTATCAAACTAATTAGAAATAAGTTCTCCAATATTTCAAAATTTTCTTCTTAGATAACTGCTAACATCTTCTAGATGTAGAACATTTCCAATTGTTCTTGATAACATTTAACTCAGGTTATTTCTAGAGTATCTAATAGGATTAATCTTCATCTTAGGTCTTTCAATATCTTCCACATTATGAGTTAATGATCTATCCATTCTTTTAATTGAGTTCTTGTTCACAATTTTAGGTTTTGAAAACAAAATACCTCATTAGAATGTGTAATTATTAATGCCTCACATAGCTAAATGATACTCATAATCTTGTTCAGATGATGTATGTATGTATGTATGTATGTATATATATATATATAAAATTTTCTTTGTATTAATTACATAACTACCAAATTTGTAGAAACTATTACTTTGTTAACTAGTCAACTTGCTTGCATTGGTACAATTTCATACGATCTCTAAGTGACTTGCACTCTTAACTTAAGATTTGTCATCATCATCTTGACCTTCGATTGACTTCAAAATTTCTAACTCAACTTCTAACTTACCTTCCATCTTTCTGATGATTTGTCTTTCATAAAAGGGTGCTTAATTCAAATAAGATTTAAATCACACACTATAGCTAATTTGATTCTTTCTTCAGGTGCATCAAAAAATTATTCTTCTAAAACTATATGTGAACTTTCTGGATCATTTTCTCTCACAAATACTTCCTTAAATTCTTCCGCACACTCTTTAAGTGTTTCCTTTTGGCTATTATGGCTACTATTATCATTTCTTTTGTCATATTTGTTATTGTTCCTTCTTTAGTTTGGATTCTTGTTAAAATTCCTTCTATCTGTTTTGCAAAATCTTTCCATGTGTCCATAGTTTTTTCACAACTAATATATAGGTGTATTCCTGCTCTAATTGGTTCCATTCTAATTATTTGGTACTCTAGAATTCCTTGCAATGTGTCCAAACTTGTTACACTTGTAACATACAATCTGGTTCCTTACTCCATTAGGTCTTTCTTCATCATTGGATCTTCTTTGTGACTTCCTTCTTTCATTACCTATAGGGTTATTATCTCTAAACATTCTACTATTTCCATTATCACTATCAAACTTAAGTTTCTTAGAATCTACTACTTTATGTCCAAAACCATGACAATTATAAAAATAGAAATTAGTAATAGGTTTAAAAGACCTACATGTGTAATCTCTCTTCATATGACCAACTTCATTGCATATAAAACATCTAACTTTGAATTCATGTCTAGCCTCCTTAGGTGGTTTAACTTTCTCTATTTGTTTTGGTTCATCATGTTCCTTAGGTTGATTAACTTTCTCAACTTCTTTAGATACTTCTATAGATTTTCTTGGTTTAATCCTATTCTAATTATTTTCCTCATTTTTTGGTTCCTTCTTAACTTTAGTTTTCTTGGCTCATTTTTCTCCAATAAGATATCCAAGACCTGTCTTATCATAAGAATATCTCTGATAGATTAGTTGTTCATCAATTAGCTCACTACTAGATTAAAGCTTCTCTAACTATTTCTTAGCTTGAGTTAACTCTCCTTTCAAAATGATATTGTATTTTTCTAATTCTACATGCTCTATTATGATAGAATATAATTTAGATATTACTTGAGTCAGATGGGATCTTAGGTCAACATTCTCATATTTCAAATTTGGTTCAATCTTACTACCATCCTTCTTCAAAATCAGCTTAAGTTCAAGAATTTTCAACTCATGTTTCAAAATTTCATTCTCTTTCTTAAGTGTTGCTACTTCATTACTGTCACTAGTCTACTTTTTTTACTCTTTTCCAAAATTGAGATGATCCATCTTCTCTTTTAGTTTACCAATGTAATCTTTTGCATCTTTATACCTTTCTTTTAGGTTGTCTCTTTCTTTTGTAAGAAGATCAATTTTCTCAAGGGATTCTTTGAGATTCCTCTTCATCTATTCCATATCCACATGGATCTTACTCAAGCTATTAATCATCTTTTGAGTAACTCTTCTTTGATACCAATTTTTAGAAATAGATAATATTGAGTTGGGGGGGGGGGGGGGGGGCGGGGGGGGGTTGGATTGTGTGGGGAGTTGAATAAGTACTCTACAAAGTTTTTCCCACAATAAGATATTATTAATTACTTTGCAACATGCATATGAAATTAAACCAATAATGATAAACTATAAATAAAACCATAAAAAAAGAGAAGTCATAAGACCATATTTAGTTAACTAGGGAACCCTTAGCCAAGGTAAAACCCAAGTGGTGATGGTACCCATGAAATGATCCACTAAAAAAAAGAATCTTGTTAAGGGTGTTGAACCTATTAGGAGTTTATGAATTATATATAGTGTCTCAGTACTTGTTACAGTACTAGGCCCTATTAAAAGACTCAACCCTATTAGGAGTTGGTAGTAAAATTACAATTGTATGAAAGAAGAGCCTAGTTCCCTAAAATGCAATTATGCAATGTACTTCCTTTATACAATATAGAGATAGTTAAAAAAACCTCTTACTAATATACTTTTGTAATAAAATAACTTGCACAATAGAAGAAGTATTATGAAATATCATATAAATACTTGATAATAGTTGAGTGATAGGCCACTTCAAGGGGACAAGCTCCAAATATCTCCAATAAGAACAAACTTCACAATATGATGATGAAATAAGACTCACAACCTCCTATACATACCTAATTATTCTTAGGTTGAATAGACACAACGCTTCATAACGCCTAGGCTGACCTACCTACCTAAATTATAATATAATAATTATAACATGACTTAATTAAGGATTAAGATAGCCACAAGTTGACTATTCATAACTTTATATATAATAATATTAAGGGTGTAGCATTCCCCCTCTCTTGAAAGAAGCATTGTCCTAAATGCTAACTAAGTATGGATTCATTTGAATGAACTCCTCATCCTCCCATGTGGCCTCTTCAACTAGTAAATTCTTCTATTGGATGAGATATTGAGTTAGGGTTTGGTTCCTTAGCTTCTTCATGCATGTCTAAAAAATGCACTCTGGTTCCAAAATTATTCTTCCTTCATCAAGTTCTGGTAGTATTGTCTGAGTAGGAATATTCTACCTAGTTACCTTCTTCAAACAAGAAACATGAAAAACTAGATGTATCTTTTTTTTTGGTGTCAACTCAAGCTTGCAGGAAACACTACCAATCTTTTGCATGATTTGGTATGGTCCATAATATCTTAGAGACAACTTATTATTCTTTTTTTTGTTGCTTTATTGAGATTTTTTTATAAGGCTACAATCTCAAGAAGACCCAGTCCCCAACCTCAAAATTTCTTTCACTACGATGTTGGTCTGCTTGTTGTTTAATTTGATTTTGTGACATAGCTAAATACTTCTTGAGTCCTAAAAGTATTTGTTCTTGATGAAGCAAGTGATCCTCTACTACTTGAACTCTTGGTGACATCTTTAATAATGATGTGATGGAAGGAGGATGATATCCATAAAGTGCCAAAAAAGGAGACATTTTTGATGAGCTATGGAAAGAAGTATTGTGCAACCATTCTAGAAGAGGTAGCCAATCTACCCATTAAGATTGTTTTTCTAAAGTGAAACAACTTAGATATCCTTCCAGACATTTATTAACCACCTTAGTTTTCCCATCTCATTGTGGATTCTATGAAGAACTATGAGTCAATTAAGTAGCCAAAAATGAGAATAAATCTTTCCAAAAGTGACCAGTAAAGATATAATCATGATCACTAACAATAACCTTAGGTGTACCATGTAGCTTTTGGATATTCTCCAAAAAACTTTTGCTACTATACTTGCTATAAAAGAATGTGATAATGCAATAAAATGTGTATATTTAGTGAGGTGATCAACTACTACCATGATGACATTATGACCTTTAGATTTGGGGAGCCCTGTGATGAAGTCAATGGATACCTCTTCCCAATGTTGGTCAGGAATAGATAAAAGCTGCAAGAGACCTTGTGTCTTAATTGTTTCTCCTTTATTTCTTTGACAAACCAAACATTCACCCACAAACTTTTTAACATCACCTTTTAGCCCTTCCCAAAAAAAATCTTTCTTGACCTTATGATATGTCTTCAAAAATCCTGAATGACTACCAACTAGGGACTCATGTAGTTCTTTGAGAATCTTGTGTTTAAGAGTGGAATTCTTGTAGAGATACAAGTGCTCTTTATACCAAAGATATCCCCTTTTAAACAAAACTTATCTAAACTACTAGGGTCACTTCTTATTTGCTAGATGAGATTACTTGTTGCAAAATCATTTTTCCACTCTTCTTTGGCTTCTACCACCCAATTTTCATGTAATCTTGAAAGGGTAAACAATAAGGATTCATCTTTTTCATCCTTCCTAGAAAGTGCATTGGCTACAATATTTTTCCTTCCCTTTCTTGTATAAAATTTCAAAGTCATATCCCAACATCTTAGTGACCCATTTTTGTTTCTCTTTTGATGATAGTCTTTGTTCCAAAAAATATTTTAAGTTATCATGATCTGTCTTAACTTTGAAGTGTCAACCCATTGAGTAAGGCCTCCATTTATTAACTGCATGAAGGATTGCTAACATTTCCTTCTCATAAATAGGTTTGAGTTGATTTTTACCTTTTAATTGATGACTCTAAAAAGAAATTGGTCAACCTTCTTGCATGAAAAATGTTCCTATCACATTTCTAGAAGCATCACATTCTACAATGAGATCCTTTTTGAAGTCTGGAGTGGCAAGCACTAGATTTGTACACATAGCCTTCTTTAATTTCTCAAATGATACATTAGCAGTTTCATTCCAATGAAAATAATCCTTATTCAATAGAGTTGTAAGGGGTGTTGCTATATGATCATAATTCTTCACAAATCTTCTATAGTATCTTATCAATCCCAAGAAACCCCTCAACTTCTTAATAGTTTTTAGAATAAGCCATTCCATGATAGCCTTAATTTTGTTAGGGTCCACATTTACTCCTTCATGTGAAACTATGTGTCCCAAGTACTCCACCTCCTCAAGACCAAAAGCACACTTGGATGTCTTAACATAGAGTTGATGATCTTTAAGAAATTGTAATGCTTGATTTACATGCTGCAAATGTTCTTTCCAAGTCTTTCTATAAGTTGATATATCATCAAAAAACACTAACACAAACTTTCTCAAGAACTTCTTAAAAATGGAATTCATCGAACTTTGGAATGTAGATGGTGCATTGGTAAGACTAAATTGCATCACCAAAAATTCATAATGACCTTCATGAGTTTGAAATGCTATCTTGGAAATATCTTTCTCCTTAATTTGAATTTGGTGATAATTAATCTAAGATCTAACTTGGTAAAATACATAGCTCCATTTAATTCATCTAGAAGTTCATCAATTACTGGAATAGGAAACTTATCTTTAATGATGTGCTTGTTGAGCACTCTATAATCTAGACACATGTGCCAAGTTTCATCCTTCTTATACACCAAAATAGGTGAGGAGTAAGCACTTTGGCTATGCTTGATAATTCTAGCCTCTAGCATTTCCTCAACATTTTTTTTCTATCTCACTTTTTTGTATGCGTGGGTACCTATCCGCTCTATTATTTTCTAGCTGACTCCCTAGAACTAGTTGTATGGTATGGTCATGATCCCTCTTAGGAGGAAGTCCTTTAGGAATATCTCCAAGAATCACTGAGTGATGACTAATTATTGCCTATAAATTTGGATGAGTAAGAGCATTAGATTGAGAGACTTCTAATGAACATAGTTGGGCCACAAATCCATCCACACCTGTCTTAAGAAGTTTTTGCATTTGATGAGAGCTTACCATTTGTGGGGATTTTTTCTTCAATCCCCTTAGCTCTAATACCTTTCCTTGTGATTGAAATCACATGAATAGTTCTTGGAAGTTCATCCCAATTATTTCCAATGTAGTGAGGTATTATTCTCCCAAAACAACATCTGCTACACCCATGGATAATTTGATGCTATGGAACTTCCCTAAACAACAAACCGTGCCCCCATTTGCAATCAAAACTTGAAACTATGGGACTAGATATATATAACAATTTAGAAGATTTTCCAACATTTTGTTGATAAAATTATGAGTACTACCTAAGTTGATCAACATTGTTACTTTTTGTTTCTTTAAGAAACCCACTACCTTGAGAGTTTTTGGTGCATTAAAACCTAAAAGTGCATGATAATAAATGATTGGTTGATAATCATACAATTCCTCACTTAACTCCCTATTCTCCTTTGATATGGGCTCGTCATCTTCTTCCTCACTTGGACCTTCACTATAGAACAATTTCTTTTCACTATATTTATGCCCTCGACTATATTTGCTATCACAATTGAAACACAACCCTTTTGCTCTTTTCTCCTCAATTTGTTGTGGAGTCAATCTAGTCAGTGGAGGAAGATAAGGTGTTGAATATTATTTCATAAACAAAATAATTCCTTAACCATTTATTTCTCTAATTTTGTTGTGCCCTTTTTTTCTCTATTTGCTACCTTTATTGGTGTTTTCCTTGTAACTTGTTCCATACCGTCTTTACTACTTTACACCAGAGATTACTTTAGCAGTGAATCTTCACCATTTGGTGATCTTGTCTCATGGGTTAGTTGTCATTTTGAAAATAGTGCATGCAACATAGGTCAACCACATTGTTAGATATTTAATAGATTTGGGTCCAATGCCTGTGATAGTCGCCCACTAGTTATCACATGATTGGTCAAAAATATTGGTCCAATTGCCAATGCAATATACATTTTGGATACATTTATTTAAACATTTCACCATCTTTTACATGTTGTTTCTTATTTTTCCATGTTCTTTCACCATTACTACAACCAAATGATTTTCCCTTGGGTTGGGTGTCACCTACCATTTTCTCAATGTGTGTCAACCACCAACCCCATTAGCCAACTGTTACCTATTGTGGGCTTGCATAGGAAGGTACATTTCACCTACATTTGACATTTTTACTTGTTAATACCATGTAATTCACCAACCTAGATTTGACTATAAGATATTATTATGCTACTCAATTCACTCTTTTCTAGTATGGAGACTACCATTTCTTATTGTTGTCAAAGTTTCAGAGTGCTGAGTGCATTTTCCATTGACTCGTGGACCATGGTTTTCATAAAAGGCAAGTGATTTTTAATTTAATTTTATCTTTATAGTGGTACTAGTTATTTTTTTATTTTTACTATCTAGTGTCCACTGGTGATTGGACATCTCACATGCTATGATAGCCTATAGGTTTGCAAATTATATTGGGTAGTAATGTAGATTGTAGTAGCATAGCAATAGTACCCTTTTTTTGAGAATGAATCATATTATTGTTATTATATGTAGTCTAAGTATTCTACTATCACATTTCAAAGTCTTTGACTCATCACTATTTGAGTCTTTTGTTCAACAACTGAGTTGATTTATTTTTTGTAGCCTTTATCGGTTTGCAATGTCAAACAAGATGGGTAATAAGAGTTCCACTAGGATCCCTGAAAGCCAAGAGAGGCCACCATTACCAAAACATAGAACCATATCAACATATTTTGGTGGTGGAAATGTTGGAAACCTACAAGATTCACAAGTTAGATCTCTAGTGCTTATTAAAAAAGGAGATTCATTACAAGTTGGAGACTCAGATTGTATTGAAGAAGCTCAAGTTGGTGAACCTGATATCTCAGTCAAGGATGAACTTGAACACAATTTGGAGGCACTTACCCTAAGTAGGGAGTCACAAATTGATATTATAGAGTTGGAGTTGGTTCCATACCAGTCAGGTGAGAAAAAAAAAAGTGATTGCATAAATCATGTTTATGCACAAAAGGGGAAAAGAAAATTGAAATCAAAGAAAGATCAAGCTCACTGGGATCTTCCCAAAAGGAATTTTCAATTAGAATGGGTGGAAAAGTACTAGTTCATTTAAATAGTGGCCAATCCAATTGATGGTGAGCCTCCTGTAGAATGCAGAAGTAAGATTTGCACAAAGATAACAAAGAAGGAGAAGAGGTTGCAACTTAAACTTGATACAATAGAAAAGCATGTCGATAAAGTTTACAAAAAGGAAACTATATATGGAGTTTAAAAATCCATGCTAATTTGGAAAACAAAGGACAACTATCTACACATTAGGAATGCCAAAATATATGAGTTACACTAGCCATTATGGGAGAAGCATTCTATAATAAAAGGTTCCATTAAAGATTTCATTAGGAAAGAAATGAAAGTGCAAAATATGGGAAAAGTAGTTCAATTAAGTGTGGTCTTTTATATTTTGAGTAGAGGATGTCCTATGATAGACTAACCTTCAATTATTGCCTTATTGCACTTTTTCAAAGTTTGAAACTATCTGAATAGTCATTGGTTAGTAAAAAATGTGCGGGAATGGACTTGGTACATTAAAAGGGACAAATGTTATAGTCATTCTAGCTTCTTTTGCCTTGAATGCTTGCATTTAATCCTAAAAAAATTAGAACATGTGTCATATTCCTATGATTGAAATGTTAGTGGGAATTGTATGACACATGGGATTTATCTAATTTCTCAATCATGATAATTGTTGAAATGTGGTAACCATACCTAGGGCCGCATCTCACCTAGGGATTCGCATCTACTATAAGCTTGCATTGCATAAGTACATGGTTTGATGAATAATTCACTTACATCCTTTATGATGAGGGATTTTTAACTTCTTCAAAAGTACCACATTTCTTCATGACTGCACAAGCATTTGATTCTTTTTTTGTCCTTTTACACCTCAATGGGTAATTGTCACTATCAGCAAAAACATGGAACACTTCATGAGATGTCAGTCCATTTACATTTTGCATTTCATACATAATTTCACTATCCATCTCATCTACACTACATTCATATAGCAAATCAAATTTTGCATTCATACATCACATCATATTAACATTTCATGATCATAACATAAAACATCTCATGTACATCAAATTAAAAGATAGAAAGTGACAGATGCAAATGGTACTCAACTAAAAATCTTGTGTCTATATATATATATATATATATATATATATATATATATATATATATAAGAAAGAGTACATTGGTGCAAAACTATATGCTACTCAAGCATCGTCAATCAAAAAAATGGTGCTGGCACACTAATGGATATAGAGCCAGGTCAAAATTAGGATAAAAAAGTATCTAACTCTCTCCTTCCCCCTCACCTCCTAGTGGTGGAGGAGGAGGAGAAGGAGGAGGCATCTCAAGTCTTGCAGCCGACTATGCAGTTCCTGACTCTCATGCATACTATGAAAACTGAGGCACCTACTCAGCTTCATCTGGTACAATTTCCACATAAGCTACAAAGTAATATACAGCTCTAGCTAACTGCAGCTAGATCTCATCTTGCTACTACTCAGATCTCTACTCTACTCTCTGAGCTGCTAGCTCTAGCTATCCCTACAAATCATGGATCTCTTAATCTTGCTCTGCTATCTATGCATCCCTATTTCAAATCTCCTAGCTATTGTTGTGTGGTCCATATTTGCTCTCTTACTGACTTCAAAGTATCCTATGTCTGTGTTAGGAGATCTCCACCCGAGGCTCGCACAATAGGATGATCTTGTATCTCCTCATCTCCCTACTCATCTAGTTGCTGCTACTCTTTTCGAGGCACCTATCATTGCCTCTCACCTATCCCATTCTTGCTAGCATCAGGGTCTACTCATAATTGACGCAAAGGAATTTGCACCTACTAGGTCCCATGTCTCACCCTCTCTTACTGTGGTTGTTGTGATGGTGCCTAGGGAGCCTACAATGGTTGTCTAGAAGCTGCCATCCCCACTGGATCTGTAAAGCATGGGAAGGGATGGCTCACAAAATATGCCTAGTAAGATGGCATCATCCCTCCATCTACCACTATCAGCAAGTAGTCCCACTATGTCAAAACATAGTTGATGAAATCTATCATGGATCTCCCTGGATCCAACCTGTATAACCACACATGACCCAAATCTCTCACTAGTCATGCATATGAGCAATACTCTTGTGAGATTTCTTGAGGACACCCATACTAATGCCACATGTGAGTAAGTGGAAATCTCTCCACTATTTGTACAGAATGATCTATCAATAGTCATGATGCAAACATATAACTTAGCTCTTGGGGTGCATCATCCCAGTCCTTGATCTTTCTCTAGTGCTGCCATACAATGGATGCCAAGTAATCGAGATGTGCCCTCCACTACTCAGTCTTGCCTAGAGCTCCTTGGGTAAGATGGCCTCTATATCTATAAATATAGAGCTCCATCGACTGCCTCTCATCCTAAAAAATTGGCCTCATAATAGGTAGATGCTCTCATGCCCAGATCTAGAGAACATAGACTCTAATAGCCATGCTCTTTTTCTCATGATACATGTGTGAAAGCATGCTCTAACTGCACCCATATCTCTCTAGGGTCTCTAACATCCTCTGGAGCATCTTTCCCTATCCGCACTCTAATCTTTGCTGACCTCTATTAGGCATCAAGAAAAAGCTGATAAAGATCCCCAAAACTAATGCTAATCTATGAGTATGACCATAAGTATGCATGAGCTCATCTAATGTGATTGCTCTACCTATGATCAAGTCTTACTAGAAAATGGCCTATAGTGCCTCTGTGCCTATCCTCAGAATTGTGTTGTAGACCACTCTCGACCCATGGAATGGTATGAAAAGAATCTTGTAGATGTCCTTCGGTGTCATTTTCATCTCCCCATATGGCAAGTGGAAAGTGTTCATCTCTAAATGGAAATGCTCCACTAGTGTTATAAGTAGGATATGATTCACCAACACTGGTCGAATCTAGCATTGATATGATAATTCCAATCTATCAATATGCACTATATCTACATCATTGAGCTGCTGCAAAAAAGTTCTGTATGGTAGGTAATGGGATCAAAATCTGGTGTCATCAAAGGTAACTTGCACACATGAACATATACAACATGAAAAAAATCAATCTTTGCTTGACAAATGAATATGATGAAAATAAGCATAAAAATTGCAATAAAAAATCAAAATTTCAACTTTAAAACTTGCAAAGGACCCTAGGATTTCACATGAAATCACAAGTCCTCACATGATATTGTGTATCTTTGGGCGAGAAGCAACTATTCACATGAAGAATGACTAAACTACCAATGAAAAAACCTCCAAAACTAGGGCTTCTTGCGCGACATGTGGGCATCTCCCATGCAAGAAAATCCATTGTGCTAGGTGAAAAGGTACAAGCCTAGTACTTCTTCATGCGAGAAGAGACTGGCTTCACATGAGAAGAGAGATCCTCACACGAGAATTGACATGGAAAAACTTAACGAGCCCTAAAAGCATGTTAAAATACATCAAAAAGCATAAAAAACTTAATGTTGAGTAAGGTTATCGAGCACTCACTAGAGGTCCATACTTCGCTGGCCAGCTATGTTGTTGAGAGCGCTCAAATCGATGAGAAGACATGAGGACCATCATATTTTCCTCAGAGCTCTCTTCTTCACTAGAGACAAAAGTGCAAATAATTTGAAAATGACCTTGTGGGCCCTTACATAGGTTTTGACCTAAATTTTCAAAGTGCTCCAATTGGTGTGAAAATCACCCCCTGGCTAATTTGACTGTTCTAAATCCATTTTTAGAATCAAATTTGAAATCTAACACACTTAAATAGCTAAAAAATGCATTTTAAAATTTTAGGACCGACGCAATCGAACGCTTGTGTAGCCCAAATTTTTTGATACTTTGTGAATCTTGGAATCTTTTCAAATCATAATTTCTTCAAATTTTCTAAATTTTTTGGAAAAAGTCAACTATGGTCAACTTTGGTCAACCTTTGGTCAAACTTTGTCTTCTAGACCTCAAAATCACTTTGGTTTGACTCCAAATTTTCTTCTAATCATACTAATCTCTTATATAATCTTTTCAATGTCTAATTTCTTCTGTATCTATTAATATATTGCTTTACATCATATTTCTGGTGTGTCATCTTTCAATTTTTCTCCCGAGGGAGTAGGATGATTACATCATTGAATTTGAATTTCAACTCAATCTGAATCTTATGTCCTCATCACATGGGGTATCTCATCACTAGGGGCATCTTGTTCCCCTCTATCTGGCATCATATGTCATCTATCTCATCTTTTCATTAGTTGATCACATCTTATAGTAATCTTTATCAGAGTTCAATGGGCAAGTATCATGACAGTCTAAACGCTGACTCTTGAGGATCAAGCCTCATTCTAGGGATGATTCTATGACTCATGGTTGGATCTTGTTATCTTTTATCAATCTAGGTATCTAGGTGTACTATCTATATCCATTAAGGTTAAGCTCCATTATGGAGATAATCTTTAAAAGCTTATCAATTTAGGTATCTAGTTGTTCTATATGGATCCCTTAAGGTTAAGCTCTTTTCTAGAGGTAATCTTTAAAAGCTTATCAATCTTGATATCTAGGTATTCTATTTAAATTCCTTAAGGTTAACCTCCATTTCAAAGATAATCTCTAAAAGCTTATCAATCCCAGTATCTAGGTGTTCTATCTAGATTCCTTAAGGTTAAGCTCCATTATGGAGATAATCTTTAAAAGCTTATCAATCCCAGTATCTAGGTGTTCTATTTGGATTCCTTAAGGTTAAGCTCCATTCTAGAGATAATCTTTAAAAGCTTATCAATTTCAGTATCTAGGTGTTCTATCTGGATCTCTTAAGGTTAAGCTCCATTTTGGAGATAATCTTTAAAAGCTTATTAATTCCAGTATCTAGGTGTTCTATCTGGATCCCTTAAGGTTATGCTCCATTCTAGAGATAATATTTAAAAGCTTATCAATTTTAGTATCTAGGTGTTCTATCTAGATCCCTTAAGATTAAGTTCCATTCTGGAGATAATCTTTGAAAGCTTATCAATTTCAATATCTAGGTGTTCTATCTATATCCCTTAAGATTAAACTCCATTATGGAGGTAATCTTTAAAAGCTTATCAATTTTGGTATCTAGGTGTTCTAGTTGGATCCCTTAAGGCTAAGCTCCATTCTAGAGATAACCTTTAAAAGCTTATCAAGTGGTCTCTATATCATCAATTTCAGAACCGATCTCGTTTCTTGGTCTTCACATCATACTTTTGATTTTCTTTGAATTAAACATGCTAGTTGCACATTTATTCAAAGAGGGGCAAATGTAATACCCCAAAATTCGCTCATTGCCATGTTAACCAATTCTAATCTATTTGATCAACCCTAAAAGTCCTATGTCACTAGTCAATTCTCATTCTAGTTCTCGCTACTTGACTTAATTGTCAGATGCAGAAAACCCTAATATGCATTAATCATGCTATTTATTTAATTCCTAAAGTATATACTTGAATTAGCTACATTAAACCTATTGATTAGATTTAATTTAATTTAAAGTGTAATACTTTGGTTAAATAAATTATCTCCTAAAGCTAATGTACTAGGAAATTAAATTTATTTAATTTAATAATGCTCTCAATTTAATTATTGAATTTGATTATTTAGTTAATTGAAATATACATTTATGAGGTCATATCTCATTTTTATTAAATTAAATATCCTTCTAATTTGTTCTCTTCAGTTTAGGAATGAGAACTCCAAGTGACCTATCTCTCAAATTGGAATTGGCTTAATCCACTTATTCTCACACTCAGGTGAATTTCAGTTAACTATCCATCACACTTAGGATCTAAGTTAGTTAACCTCACCTATATTAGGAATTTTCCATCCTAACTCGATCTCATCTTCAATCCTAACCATTGATTTGAGTTGATCTCAACTATTGATTGATTTCTAGAATTCTATATAAGAGGCTTCTAATTCGTCATTACAGAGGTTGGAATTTGAATTGCATCGAATTACTACCGAATTGCATACTAACTTGTTTAAAGTCATCATAGCTTTTCTTGCTTAGTATAAATATCATTTAGTTTAATATAATGCATACATATAGATTAAATTCTTTTTCTTATTCCTAGATTAAACTGCATCTCTCGTCTAGATTAATTACATTATCATCTAGCTACACAAATATTTTGTGCTAGAAGGTCTAGTTGCCCACTTCTTAGTCTAAGAGTAAAAAATCATTCTAGTTAGAATGAAATAGATTGCACTGATTAGATTACTTGGATGAACAATTCAATGCTCATTTTAGGATAATCTCTCAGGTAAAGACTATGTTGAAGTGTGTGTGAGAATTTGAGGCCCACAATTCACACGTACAGATAGAAATCATAAATTTGAACAATCTTGAGAACTTTTTACATATTGGTGAAAATGATGAGGTATGTGCCAGGGTACGTGGAGCTGACATACCAATGCAATACTATGCCCATGTCAACCCTGAGTCCAACCCCAATGAAGCAGGAAGCAAAGTAGGATCAGAACTAGAGAAGGTACTTTCATGTGTTACAAGTGAAGACTTCAAGAAGATCAAAAAATTTGTGCTTGACTCTATCAAGAAAGTTTGGTACTCTTTCATTAGAAATTAGATTCAGATTCCCTCTAGTAGAATTTCTCAAAGCAATGTCAATTGTTTTTCCTCAATATTGGTCTCTAAACTGTTTGACTAATTTTTGGAGAAGGATGATGACTTTGATTCAATATTTTTGCAAACCTAAAGTAATCAATGAAGTAACTAAAAATGGAATTTTAGATGAATCTATACTGAGAGATCAATCATATTCTTTGGCAAATGTAATGAGGGAACAATATGATCTTATGGAAAATCCAAATGAAGAGGGAGTGGTAACAAAGCTTTGGAAAAACCTTGGTGAGAGCAATCAGTTGAGAGAGTCAATGCTAGAATATTTCAAGCTTACTGATTTATGTTTGACAATAATATTGGGTTCAATGGAGGATGATAGAGTTTTCATTACTTTGGGCTTCATGAAGTCAAGGTTAGAAACAAATTAGACAAAAATATGGATAATTGTTTGAGGCTCTATAATTCTAGGTATGAGGTAGATAGTTTCCCTTATGATAGGGCTCTCAAAATTTGGAGAAAAAAATTTCAAAGAAGAGGGATGGCCAACATTTCAAATCCAAGTGTCAGTGGCAGTGGTGGTGGCAGTGGCAGTGGCAGTGTTAGTGGTTCACGTCCTGATATTTGAAGCAATGAAGATGATTTTGACTTTGGCATGCATATTGACACTGATAGTGAATCTAAAGAAAACACAAACAACAATGAAATGTTATATGCAATAAATGAGGAGGATTCTGATGATAGTGATGTTGAGCTAGTCCAGGCAGAGTGGCAACTATAGTAGCTTCTCAACTTCAAGTTTTTACTTTTGTGTGAGTCAAGTAGCAGGCTAGTAGCTCTGATCTAAGACTCTATCTACTAATTAATTATGTTTGTAGAAGTTAATTTATAGCCTCCATTCACTATCCTTTTATAGATGCTTAATTTTTCTTTTTTAAACATGTTGATGTTGCAAACCTACATGTTGATATTTTCATTGAAACTAGTTTTTACTTTTAGAGTCTACACATGTTGAGATTTTCAATGATTGTATTTTTTAAATATGTTGATTAATTTTAATTTTAATACAATAGTACATGTTGAACTTGAGATTTTTATTCATTCTAGTTTTTAGACATTTTTACTTTTAGATTTTCATTGATTCTAGTTTCTTTAAGAAATTGTAACATAATACATTTAACAAAGATAAGCTCTATTTGAAAAAAAATTGTATTATAATTTATAATTATAAAATTACAAACAATTACAACCCTTTGCAAATGACTCAATGTCAAATTGAAATGACCCTAAATTCCCTTCTGCAGTTGCAAGGGAGCAACAATAGTTGTAGGTCAATTTGTAATTGTATATATAATCAGATTATTACTACATAATACATTATGTGTGTACAATCACATTGCCAATTTGCCACATTCCTAATTGTACAATTTTTTCAAGTAGGAGTAAGGAATTTTTTCCCATATTGCTCTGTGTAGTAATAGTATGCCAGTGCCTGGCTGTCCAACTATCCTGATATGTTGGCTCTTGATTCCTACAACAATTAACATTAAACAAACTTGAAATTAAATTGAAAATTTGAAATTAAAGAGAAACAAGTAACAAAATGATTACAGTACTATCACTTACTAAGTTCTTACTTCTTAGTGCTATTAGCTATGAATACCACTGACAACAACAGTAACAGTTTGAGAAGATGACCTAGCTCTAATGAAATTCTTTAGGCCACTCCATTCTGCATCATTTGGAAGCTCTATTATGTTTGAGGTTGTAGCTAAATAGTTTTAACCTTGTCAACAATGGATACTTCATAGAGATAGTTTTATATGAATTGAGGAATTTATCTATAACTACATTCATTGTTGATAGTGGTTTGATGCAACTTGAAATTCTTTCTAGAGTTGTTTCCTCAGGCAAGTTGCCTAAATCAAAATTCATGGTGTTTTGTAACTTTTTCATGCAATCTTCTTTTCCATTTGAGTAAGTTGGATTCGGTAATCCAACATTTAGCAAGTTTAGTATGTTTTATTTCATCTTGATCAAGTCTTTGGAAGCAGAGTTGAGAGCTTCATCTATTTCCATTACTTGTTCACAATTGTGATAGACAACAAAGGTCATTACAGAGGCATCCATGTGGTTGTTTATTCCATGGTTTTCCAAATCCCTGTCACTGGATCTCTGTACTTTATTCAAAATTTATTTAGAAATATTTTTTAAGGAATTGGTGAAGATTCCTCTTTCACCCTCAACATCATTTTTTACATTTTGAAAGATAGGTCTGAGATTGCTATTTAAATTAAGCCATTCAAACAAACTATCATTGTTATTCATTATTTTGCCCCAATTTTCTTGTTTGATAAGCTTAACCATATTTACTATAGTATCCTTAACATGATGGTCTTTAGAAGATGTCATTCTATTTTGTGCCATTAAATTCTCCATCTTTTTCTTCATTTTAGACATCTCTATTTCACTCTTTTTCTATATTTCCTCTAGTTTCCCTTGCCAATTAGTTTCTCTCTTCCTCTCATCCTCTGATTTCTTCTTCGAATCTTGGATTGTCTTTGCAATAGTTACCCTTTTTTCTTCTCATCCTTGAGTTCCCTTTTCAAATCATCGATTGCCTTTGTAGTGGACTCCTTTTTCTTCACATTGTCCAATTCCTTCTTCAAATCATGGAGTGTTTGAGTAGACTCCTTTTTTTTCACGTTCTCTAATTTCTTCTTCAAATCTAGGATTTTATTTGTAGTTGACTCCTCTTTTTTCTTTGCATTATCCAATTCCTTCTTCATATGGTGGATTGTGTTACTATTTGTAGTAGCACTAGACTCTAATTTCTTCACATTCTCCAATTCCTTCTTCAAATCAAAGAATTTTTTTGCAGTTGAATCCTCTTTTTTTTTCATATTCTCCAATTGTCTCTTCAAATAATGGATTGTGTTTGCACTAGACTCCTCTTTTTTCTTCTCATTCCCCAATTCCCCAATTCCTTTTGCAAGTTATCAATTATTTTTGCCTTAGACTCCTCTTTCTTCTTTTCATTATCCAATTCAATCTTCAAATTATTATTTTCCTTGACAGTAGAGTCCAAGTCAATTTTTAATTTATTGTTGACCCGTGCACTACTCTCTATAGACTTGAACAATTGTGTAGTAGAGGATTTTTCATGCTGAATTCCTTTTTTGCACTCATCCAATTCTTTAGTCAGATTTTGCACTTGTTCATTCAACTTTTCTTGCTGGACAATTACCTCTATAGGAGAAGAATTCTTTATCCTATTTTGTAATTCTTTGAACCTATTGTCTGCTGCTTTCTCCTTGGCCTTCACATTATCAAGATCTACCTATAACTTTTCTATTTTCTTTGTAAGCCTCTTGTTTTACCTCTCTACTTTTAGAAGTGTAGAGTAGACCATTTTGTTGCTCTCTTTTGATATATTAATTTTGTCAATATTTTTCACTTTTGACAAATCCATTTGAAGACTGGTAACTTGTACATTGTTATGATTTATTACATTTTCTGGTGGATTATTATCTCTAGCCAGGGGCATAATAGCCATGAAGTTCATCATTTCATTGTTTGGACCATATGTTGGAAATATTTAGTTAGTAGATCCCTGAGATTCAACAACTGCATCATTTTTCAAAGTCTTCATAATTTGCCTATTTCTTTCACTTGTCTAATCAAACTTTGATACAAACTCATTAAAACTAAAATTTGGGTTTGTTGACATAATTAAGTGTTTGAAAGGTGAATGATCAGTTGTATTGTTTTAGATTATGATAAAAAAAAGTTTTGAAGGGACCCCGAAACCCTTTTACATCCTCAAAAAAGGAAAAAAACATGCTAACCAAAAGGAAAGAGTCCATAAAACTACTAAAAGGTAGCATCAAAATCAGGTTTTACAGGGAACTAAAACCACTTTTAAAGTCCAGATAATAAACCCAGGTTTTATAAGGACCTAGAACTAACAGTATAGAAAAAACTAAAAACCAGAAACCAGGACCAAACATAAGAACCAGAAGAACCAGCCAGCAAATAGGACCTGCACAGGAACCTGACCAGAAAAGAAGACCTAGGAAACTATTGCAATTTCATAATCATCTTCGCAGTCTCCTTACCAATCTTTGCCATATCCTAGATGGAGTTAGCAACCGAAGAAGCAACATCAATCAAAGCCTTTTTCCTCGAACTCTATCTTGTCCTCTTGCTTGGGCCCTCTGAAGATACGGTTCCTTAATTAACTCTTTTACCTAGAGTTTTCGCTATAGCACAGATGCTTGAGGTAACTTGCTCCATTTTTGTTCCACTTTTCTTGATGAGCAGTCTAAGATTTTGCTAATAGTCCTTTAGTTTTTTTTGGGATATCTCCCATTTGCACCTCCATGTGTTGAATTATAGCTCGGTCAACCTCTTGGTTATGTTGCAATGTATCCACTTTCTTCTTCAGCCCCATTATTTCATTATATAACCAAGAGTCGACCTGAAGGAAAGAGTTAGCTTTATGTTTAGTAGAGTGGAGGAAGGAAAGACTGGTTTCCCTCTCTGAGGAGTCACCCGCATCATCAACAATGGTGTGTGGAATAGGGCCATCTTTCTCAATATGAATCCCCCCGTCCAACGGTTCTATCTCACTAGGCTCCTCTTGAGTATGGTGGCTATGTCCCACCTTATCATGTCCCTCAATATTCTTCACAGGAGTGGAAGCTTTCCCCATGTTTTCCTCCTCACTCAAAATGGCTAAATCATTATTTTGTTTCTCTTTGTCACCTCCCCTAGACTCAAGATGAGTGTCCTCATTTTCAGACTTGCTCTGTTTCGAATTCACCTCCTTAGTATCTTCCTCTCTCCCCTCCTCATTATTGTCTCTTGAGTCTAGGTAGCCATCCAGGTTAGAGCTAAACTCCCCAACATCTATCCCCTCCTCTTCCTTAGGGGCCTCCTTATCAGAGCCATTAGTGCTCTCCACCTTAGTGTCCTCTTCCTCAATATTATCAGTTGTATTTTTGTATACTCCTCCAACTCTAGTTAAACTTACTCCACCTACAATTTTATTTTGAGGATTGATAACATACAAAAGATGGCCTATTCCAAATCCTAGTTTTTTTGGACTATTTATAGGGTTTTGTACAAAAGATGCTAGTGCATACATTGGTGAAGTAACCGCTAGCATTGCTTGCAGTGTAATTGTCATAGCTTTTTGCTTTTTTGCACAAGGTTCATCCATGCTAGTGCTAGTGCCAATGCCAGTGGGATCAACTACAATTATATTTGAAGATTTATCAAATAATGTGTTGGGATGACCTTTTGAAGTAGAAGTATAATGCTTTTTTCCCTTTCTAGATGAATCATTTTTAATCTCATCGAAGAGTCCAATGATTGGTTTACTTCCTCTTTTGGGTGGGTTTGGTACTGGAACTAGATTTCAAATCCCTTCACCACTTGCACCAATGGGCCCTATACCTACATAACCCATAGTTTGTATCATAGTTGCCCCTTTACTATACATTTGTTTAATAGAATGACTCATTTGAAGATTAACAATATGTCTACTACTGGTTGTCCCAAAATCTTGAATACCTTGAATGTACGAATTTGACTTGAGGTCCTTCTATCTTTTAATATCACTATCACTACAAATACCAAAATCATATAGTATAGTTGGATGCTCTTTACTCCAATAATCATTGAAAAGTTCATCCTCCTCAATTTCCTCAAAACCTACTGATGTCTTTGGTTCACCCAAATTTTGCCTCATTTTCCAAAAATTAGTCTTCTTGGTTTGACACCACAATTTAGATGCACAAACCTCTTTAATTTCTTTCAGCATAGACCTCTTAAAAGGTTGAGATGCTTTCTTATAGAAATTTAAGTATGTAAAAGGATTTGATTTGTGTGACTCTAATATGTGCAATGTCATAATTTGGGATGAAAATTGTTCCATTGAAATATTATTCTCTATTGGATGCTTCTCCATCTCTTTCTTAACCTCATCCCACAAATACTTATTTTTTAACTTTTCTATCAATGGCATCTCCTGATGTTGATATTTTCTCGTAGAGTTCCTATTGGTAATAAGTCTTGCTTTTATTATGCTCAGTGGATCATAATTCTAGTGACTAACAAAATCAAAGCCAAAAAAAGTTACCAATTCATTTACCACTTTGAAAGCCTTTCTCTCAAATGTGAGGCCTCCAATTGCGAAAGACAAGGAAGGAAATATTATTTTCTTTCTTTGTCAAATGAAAAGTTCATCTGTGCTCTCCATCTACCATACATATTCTAGTGTAAAAACCTTTTGTAAATGCATTGGAAGTTTGTATGGCTCAACCATTGAACCATAAAACCTTGAGACATTGTACTCCTGCATGAAGAACCAACCAACCAATTGAATTTGACTTAGTAGTTGAATGCAATCTTTACAAGACACATGCAATCTAGGCATCGAAGTGCCTATGATTTTTTAATAAATAGGTGCCAAAAGGAATAAAAAAAAATGGTTGTAGTTATTATTGTTAGCAGTCATCATCATCTTATGTGTCCACTCATACACTACACTTGGAGTCTTTGATTTCTTCTGGGTTTTCTCATCAAACTTATAGACCTCCATATCAAGCTTGTTGTTCTCTATCTCAAATATTGGGTGATGATTTCCTAAAAGAAGGTAGCAAAAGTAACTTGTGAACCTAAATGTCTTCATCTTACTTATATTCATACTTTGTTTAATCATTAGTAATTGTTGTTGCGTAGATTCAACAATGTGTTGAACAAAATTATATCTTACATCTACCTTCTCAATTGACTGACCTCAACAATGTATGTTATAAATCATTTCAAGAACACTAGCACCCACTTTCTTGTTACTATCCAATCCCAAACAAAATGATAACAAAGAAATAGTATTTTGAACCCGTGGCAAAAAAGTATCACACTGATAAGGAGGCTTATGGTCTATGTCCAGTGTAACACTAAAACACAACTTTGAGTTTATGAAACCCTTAATATATGAATCTTGTAAAACTCTTTCCAATTTTTCATAAGCCTATGTTTTTTTATCCAAGTCAATGTGCTCATTAAAGCTTTCTAGTTTAAACCCTAGCCCTAAGTCTAATAGAGTGAAAATTTCACTCTCAATTATGGATAAAATTTTCTCTTGAGTGTTTTGGTTTACAATTGCCTTTCTATCTTCATCATAATTTTGAGTGCACAACATTACAATTTTAGGGCAAAGGAATACTTCAGTTACAACAAGGGTTACTAATCCAGTAACCAAAGTAGCTAGTTTATTTTAATGTACATGAATACTATTGTTATATTAGTAATAATTTCTCCCCTTTTTTGGATCTTTCCACTTATTATGTTTGGAATTTTTTCTAAGGTGTGCACATATTATAACTTCACTTATTTGTCTTGAAATAGTTGTCTCAATTAGTCATATTTGATAGAAATGTGCTTGGTCTTAGTGTGCATCATTGGATTCTTTGATATGTTGATAATACTTGTGTTATCACAATAGTTAACCACTGGATCTATAATTTATTGTTTCATTCCTTTTAGAAATTTCTTGATCCACATAGTGTTTGAGGAATTTATTGTAGCAACCACATATTCAACTTTAGTTGTTGATTGGGAAATATAGTTCTATTTCTTGCTTGTCTATGAAACCAATCTCTTTCTTAGAAAGAATGCACATCTGCTAGTGCATTTTTTGTCATTAATATTTCCTTCCTAATCAAACTTAGTGAATACCTTCAGTTCAAACCTACAACTTCTCTTGTAATACAATCCATAGTCTTCTATATCTTTCAGATATCTCAATATCATTTTTACTAGCATCATATGATTCTCTTTAGGATTTGCTATGAATCTAGCAACTATCCCAACTACTAATGCAATATTAGGTCTACTATGAACACTATTATGAACAACATATTGTAATTTTCCAATCATTGATATGTATACTATTTGGTTCACATCAATAGATTCATCATGATTAGATAGCTTATGTCCTGTAGACATAGGTGAGCTCATTGCACTTGATTCTTAAAATTCCAAAGGTCTTTAGTATCTCCTTGATATATTTGGATTGAGTAATAAAAATACCAAAATTCATTTGATATAACTGTAATCCAATAAAGAATTTGATTTCACCAAACATTGACATTTCAAATTGCTTGTTCATTTAATTAGAAAATGATTTGCAAAGAATTTTGCCTAAAAGTATTCTCTCCTAGAATCTCTGCATTCTAATAAGGAAAAATTGACAAGGGTTGAAACTTGGTGTGACTTCCTAGTTTTTATTTTGCGTTATCCCACAAAAGAACAAGTTTTGAGATTATGAAAGATTTGATTGTGGCTCTCTTGTCAAACCAACATTTTATGACAACCTAATTTTTTGACATGTTCTCTAAAGCTACTATCCTTTTCTCATCCAATCCCAAGAGATTAATTAGTCTAATTTGGACTTTATCAACATCCTCAACATACCCTCTCATGAATTTCAACACTAGAATCATGAGATTGAGTGGCAATACTGGTTTATATTTCTAGACAAGTAGGTACGAAGATATTCCCAAAGAGTTCCTAATCTTGACTTTGTTTGTCCATAGTGCATACTTCAATTGAGTGTGCTAATCTTTCGGATTCTCTATGAGTAAGCATTTTATCATTGTGATCAAGTTCTTGTTGGTGGAGTTGGTGACACCATTCCCTTGGAGATAATAATTGGATGTAAACTTGATTATAACTTGATTGACTAATGCCCATTTTGTAAGGAAAAGTGACACAAAATATGACCCATTATTGCATACCAAGAAGAAAGGCATTCCAAACCTATTGATAGTGTGCTCTTTCAAGAAATCAATAACTACTTTTGCTGTACAATTTCATAAAGTTTTAGCTTTAGTATAACACGTTCAATAATCTATAGTAGTAAGGATGAATATATTTCATGTTGATGACGGTGGGTTTATAGGTCCAATAAAGTCTAGTCCCCACTTGGAAAATGGATGTACCTCAAATACTAGTTGTAGTGGCATGGTAGGGTGTCTCTCCCTATTGGCCCCTATTTAAAATGTGTGACAAGAGTGTACATGTTCAAATGTGTCCTTGAAAATTGTAGGCCAAAAGTAACCTAATCTTAAAATTTGATGGGCTATAGTCTTTGCTGATCCATGACCTATGCCATATTTATAATGATACCTCTTTTGCTTCTTCTTGTACTGAACATTTAAAATAACTTCGCTCATAGTTCCTTTTATATAGTTTCCTATCTTAAAGCATATATGATTCACATTTCATCTTGATTCCTCTATGTTGAGAACTATTCATCCAGTGAGGATATTGATTCTATAGGAAGTAGTACACAATATCTTGATATGACACATTTGTGATTATTCCTTCATCAATGTCCACTTGAGATACTATGATCTATTGTTCATCATTTGTTTTGATCTCATTATTAGCTATCATCTTGTTCAACCCTTGTCCTCTTACTAGGTTCCATTGGTTTAATTTCCAAATCAAACTCTTGTAATGTAGCCATAAATTTTCCTCTTTTTTGCCTAATTCATTTTGCATTAGTTATAATTTGACTATAGGAGCTGACATAATAGCATAACCTTGCTTCTGAGTATGTAATGGAAAAATTTATTGATTACCTTTATTAAGGAAAAAGATTATTTGTCAAGATTGGAATAATTCAATTCAATATTCTTTAAAGGACAACTCATGAATGTGGTAGGCCTCTCATCTTCTTTATCTTTCTTTTGTGTGAGAATTCCTACACATGAATGTTCTAAAGTGAAATAATATATTTTGAAAGATAACTCATAATTTGAACTTACAAGTACTGGAGCCATGGAGATAACTACTTTGATATCTTTGATATATTTCTTAATTTCAGGAACCCATTTAATTTTTTCTCTCTTTTTTAGAAAGTTATTGAGTGGGAAAACTTTCTCAGTGAACCCACTAATTAACTTATGCACAAAATTGATCTTCCGAAAGAAATATTTAAACTTCTTGCAACTAGGGGGAGGTGAGAATGTTAGAACATATTCTATCCTTTCAAGATCAATGGATATCCCAACTTCAAAAATAATCTGACCCAAAATATTTCCTTTGGTAACCTTGAATGAACACTTCTTAGGATTAAGGGATATGTCGTATCTCTAGCATTGGTTGAAAACTTGTCTAAAATCAACAGTATGGGTACTTTAATCTTTTGAAAAGATGGTTAGATCATCCGTTTAGATAACTATAAATTTATTAATCAACCCCTTGAATGCTTCATCCATTTCTCTTTGAAACATAGCTCCTACATTGATTAATCCAAAGGGCATTCTCTTGTATGCAAATGTTCCCCATTTTGTTGTAAATATATCTTTAACCTATCTTCCTTGTCTACCAGCACTTGGTTGTATCCTAAATATATGTCTAGGAAAGACATCATTTTAGACCCATTGACAATCTATAATACTTCATCTAGTGAAGGAAAAAGGTAGTTAGTTGTTTGGGATGCTTGGCTCAAATTGTGAAAGTCCACACAAAGGTGAATTTCTCTAGTCTTTTTCTTTACTAGAACCAAGTTAGAAACTCATGTAGAATGCTAGATTGGAAAGATAATCTTAGCATTGATAAATATCTAGACTTATTTCATTATTAAAGGCTTGATAATGGGGTTCACCAACCTCTATCTTTGATGAAAAGGCTTAGCATCAGGCTTCAACAGGATATCATGGGTAATAATGTTAGGATCATATGTCTTGAGTTCTTCATAACTCCATGCAATGACATCTTTGTATTCTATAAGTAATTGAAACATACTTGCTCATTCTCAAGGATTACATGCCTTTCAGATCCTCACCAACTTAGGATCATCTTTTGTGCCTAGATTATATGAATCACATTCTTCAATCCCCTTTTCTTCAAGTATTTTCTTATTACACGTTGATTCATATCAATCAAAGATGCACTCTAAATCTACAACCCCTTTAGGAATAGTATCAATCTTCAAACTTATGATCCCATCTTGATCTTCTAATTCATCATCCTTAGGTTTTTCATCTGGAGTATCATCAATCTCTTGTCCTTTGAATAGACAATTACACATGATGAACTCAAGAATATGTTGATCATCTTGGAAAACTTGAAAGCTAGTAATATTATCTAGAATAGACAAGGTAACCACCAATCCAATAGAAAACCTTTCGATTTTTGTTCTTTTAATGGGATTTGATGCACTGGCTAAAACAACAAGGGCATTAACTACCATGTTTCTCCTTCTTGGAATGGACCTTATGTTTAGGGCCTCAAAATCTTTCTTCAAGTCCCAAACTCTTTTTCAATAGGCAAGTAGTCTTCTTTAATTGCAAGAGTAGATTGATTTAACATATCTAATCACCAATTGGGAGTCTCCTTTAATTATAAGATCTTTGACATACTTCTCTAATGTAAAGAGAAGTCCTAGATTAAGGCTTCATATTGTGCAATATTATTAGTACAACTTGTTAGAATATATAGTCCACTGATATAACTAAGGGGGGTAGGGGGTGAAGGGGGGGGGGGCGGGGGGGGGGGGGGGGAGGTGTGGGTGAATCAATTATCTAATTAATATCTCAAATAGAAATTTCTTAAATAATATTAACCATATGAGTGATGTAAATTGAAACCATAATAAGATACCCATACACAATGACACTATATATGTTAACTATGGAAACCCTTGATCAGAGGGAAAACCTTGGTGGGAATAGTGCCCACAAGATGATGTACTAATATAAAGATTCCTTGTTAGAGGATAGACCCTATTAGGAGTCTATTAAAACATTAAATACATATGAGTCCCTATTAGAAGACTTTGAATCCCTAGTAGCAAATGCCAACCCTGTTAGGAGTTGTGCCAACCTTGTTAGGAGTTGTGGAAGATAGTTGGACCCGCTGCCCAAAAAAATTCAAGGGCAAGATCAATGAACCCACTATCCAAATGATCTTTGTATTATTCCTTGTAGAATAATAGAATTGAAATGTACTTCCTTCCTCTATCTCTTTCCTATCAACCATAATTTTTCTCTTTTAGATCTTATAACCGCGTCTTGAATCTCACATCCAATAAACCCTCAGATCACTTACACACATTTCATAAGCACTCTACTCCTTTTTGTACTCTACACTTCTTGTAATAATAGATACATACATTACATACATTACAATCAAGGAAAATATCTTTCCTTTGTACCATATCTTCATAATAATTCCTTGACTTGGCCTTGAGGCTTTCCCAATTAATTAAAATTAGATAATTAAATAATTATAATAACAATAGCACTATTAGCTTATAGTCTATACAAAACTTCACATGTGGGATACTAAGGCTTGTGCACTCACCAATGTCATCAGATGAATGTCCTCTATCACTATCTGATTGCACATCTCTTCATTACATCCTAGATGTAAGATAGCCAACAATCACTAGCAATTGCTTTCCCAAATGCTCCATCTCTAATCTGCTCTCTATAAATTAGGTACAACTTCGATTCATTTTCAACTTAGACTCTACACACTTAACCACATCATCAAGACATTATTCCAAACATGTCCATAACTGCACATGACAAGACAATCAAACTATTGTCCATACCATCAATATCTCTATCTACTACTCATATTGTCTTTACAAAAATAATTCTATGTTGACATCAATGACAAACAAAGTCATGAATGCAACATATCGATACTCTCTAATGCTTAGGATACTCCCCCCTAGTAGTATCATTAACATTCATGCTAATAATCTCCCCCTTTGGAATTGATGACAACATAGATGAAAAATGTCTAAGTTCTAAGAATACCAAGTAGTACTCTATTTCTACTTCTTCTCATCTCATGCATATTCTCCCCCATGCTTTAGGAAATGTTTTTCATGCATATTCTCCCACATTGAAATCAATGTCAAAGACCTCAAACTCAATGTAACAATTGCTAATCAATTGCTCCAAGTCATCAATCAAATCGAGTGTCCAAATAAACTGTTCAATACCAAATACCAAAGGCTAAGAGTCCTTAATGAATTAGTACATACCAGATACTCCCCCATAGAGGAAGCATCAACATTCAATCCAATCAAATAACAGTGTTCTACACCATTGGAATGATGCACTCTCTGCATGAACTCCTTAGAAGTAGGAAGAGGCATAACCCCAAGCATACCTCTCAAATACTCAAATGTATCTTTAGGAAGAGCCTTCATAAAGATATCTACAATTTGATCTTTAGTACTTATATACTCTAATTTGATCTTCTTTTCTACTGCTTTATCTCTCAACATGTGATACTTAATAAATATATGCTTAATCTTATAATGCAATACATGATTCTTAGACATTCTCATTGTACTTATGATATCAAAATAAATGATAATAGGTTCTTGAATCTCAATTTTGATATCCTTCAGCATCTTCTTTATCCACATAACTTGATTATAGTTGTTTGCTACTGCAACATACTCTACTTCAACGATACTCTGTGAAATACAATCTTGTCTCTTGATTAACCAAGAAACTAATTTTTCTCCTAGAAAGAATGCTCCACTACTGGTGCTCTTTCTATCATCCATACTGCTTGCCCAATCAGTATTAGTATGTGCACATATAGTGACATCACTCAATTTATCATACCAAATACCATTGTTAGATGTCCCTTTCAAATATCTAAATATTATCTTAACTTCTACAAAATGATATTCATTAGGATCAGCTTGAAATATAGCTACAATCCCAATTTCATTTTTTATATTTGGTCTAGAATAAGTCAATACTGCAAACCTCCAATCATTGATCTATACTTCTTCTGCTCAACTATAGGTGTCTCATCTTTGCTAAAAAACTTGTGACTAGTTATCATAGGTATGCCAATAATTTACAACTTTCCAAACCAAATCTTTTCAATAAATCTTTTAGTTACCTAGCTTGTGAAATGAATATACCATCATTATTATACATAATCTATAATCCTAGGAAGAACTTCATTTCTACTATCACACTCATTTGAAATTCATTCTTCATCTCTTCAAAAAATTTGTCACTAGCTTCATCATTACCTCCAAAAATGATGTTATCAAAAAATATTACAATAATCAACAATCCATCTTCAATTTATTTTAGATACAGGTTACTATCTGATGTACCTTTAACAAATCTAAGCTTTGCCAAGTAATTAACTAACCTCACATACCAAGCTCTATGTGCTTTATTTAGACCATAAAGAGATTTCTTTGATCTACATACCATGTATTTATCTTTTTATTAAGGAAATCCTTTAGGCTGCTCAATATAAACCACTTCTTCCAATTCTCCATTCAAAAACGTAGATTTTACATCCATTTGATAAACTTTGAATTTCTTGTTTGCTGCATAAGCCAAGAACATTCTTACTACTTACATTCTTGCTATAGGTGCATATGTTTCCTCATAGTCAATGCCTTCTTACTATGGATAACCTTTACAAACAAGTTAGGCCTTGTTTCTCATGGTTAGCTTGTGGTGATTGATCAGGGAAGTATTGTACATACTTTATAAATTCTATGGCGATTGATCAAGGATGGATATTATTTTCCAATTGACTATTATTTATTCACCAATTTATGACCAGAATGTTGTAACTAATTTTAACCCTAAAGTGAAAAAATACTTGTATAAAAGGGCTTAGGGTTAGGGATTTTTCATAAGGCGTGATGTGAAAATTACTTCTCGCAGTGATATTAAAGTGTATGGGATTAAAAATTATAATCACTCCATTGTAATAATATTGGACATGTTGTTTGATGGAGTAGCCTAGGGATTGGGTGATCCATGTTAAATCTTGGTGTCTTGTATTCCCTTTTGTGTGATCTATTATTATTAGATATTGTTTATATTTGCATGTAATTGTTATTTCTATCTGAGGTTCAATCTTAACAAGTGGTATTAGAGTGAGGTTATTTTTTAGTTATCATCTGTAGGAAAGTATCATGATTGAGTGAGAGTCTCATGGTTGCATGGGAGTGATGGTAGAAAAGTGTAAGCTAAGGGTTGATAATTTTAATGGGTAGAACTTTCAATTATGGAACATGTACATGGAGGACTATGTCTATCAGAAAGATTTATGTAAGCCGTTGGAAGGAAAAACTAGGAACCATGGAACTATGACAAATGAGGAATAGTAGGTTTTAGATAGAAAGGCACTTGGAAGCATTCAATTATTCTTGGCACCATTAGTGACATTTAACATTACAAAAGCAAAGACAATGGAAGAGTTGATGGAAACCCTACCAAAATTGTATGAAAAGCCCTCCGCTTCAAATAAGGTATTTCTCATAAAGCATTTATTTACTATGAAAATGGTAGAAGGTGGATCTATTGTGGATTATTTAAACAAGTTTAATACTATTACTAGTTAGATATCTTCTCTATGTATTAATTTTGATGAAGAAATTAGGGCTCTCTTGATTTTGTGTTCTTTACCTAAAAGTTGGAATGGCTTGGTAATGACTGTGAGTAATTCTGTTTCTAGATCTAATAAACTAAAATATGATGATGTGATTGGTGTTATTTTAAGTGAGGAAACTCATAAGAAAACCTTAGGTTGATCTACATTAGGAAGTGCTTTGAATGCACAAAGTAGAGGCAGAATGACTGAAAGAGGAAATGATTCCAAAAATTGTGAGAAATCAAGAGGAAAGTCAATGGGGAAAATGTCTCAATTGAGAGGACTAAATGACTACTATTACTATGGAAAACTAGGGCATAAGAAGAAATATTACTGGACTCAAAAGAGAAATGAAGGAGATAAACTAAAAGGTAACAAGGAGGCAAATGTGGTAAGTGCCAAATCCAAAGAGGATGCTTTTCTTCTGTCTTTAGAAAGTGTTGATGATTCATGGGTTTTAGATTCTAGTTCTTCATTTCATGCTACACCTCATAGAGGTTATTTCATTGATTATGTCTAAAGGGATTTTGGGCTTGTTTATTTTGGGGATAATGAACCTTGTTAGATTTTTGGAAAAGGAAAAGTTATAATTAAGTTGTAGAATGTGAATCATTGGCTACCTCATGAGGTAAGACATGTTCCAAGGCTGAGTAGGAATTTAATTTTAGTAGGGCAAATCAATGATGAGGGTTGTGTAGTTATTTTTAATGATAAAAATTAGATGGTTTGAAAAGGTTCCCTTGTAGTAGAAAAAGGTGTGAAAGTAGGCACCTTATATCTTTGTACAGGTCATATTGTTCCCTCTACTTTGATCGTTTTAGAGAAAAAAGAATGTTTAAGAATAGTTGTTGTAGTTGAGCAGGGAGAACACATAGCTACTGTAGATTCTAATACAACACTATGGTACAATAGACTTGGGGACATGAATGAGAAAGGTATGAAAGTAATTCATTCAAAGAAAGTTTTAACAAGTCTAAAATGTGTCAATATGGTTTTTTGTGAAAGTTGTGTGTATGGAAAACAAAAGAGAGTGAGTTTTGTGAAGATTAGGAAGAAAAATAAAAGTGATAAATTAGAGCTTATGCATATAGATGCATGGGGACTAGCTCAAGTATCTTCCCTTGGTGGCTTTGATTATTATGTTACATTTATTGATGATGCAACTAGAAAAGTATGGTTTTATTTCCTTAGGCATAAATCTAGTGTATTTCAAACTTTTAAGAAATGGAAATGCTTGGTTTAAAATGAGATTGGTAGTAAATTAAAATATCTTAGATCTAATAATGCTGGTGAATATTGCAATCATGAATTTGAATATTATTGCTCCATTATTGGGATTCATAGACAGAACATTGTTCTAAGGACTCCACAGGAAAATGAAGTGGTTGAATGCATGAAAAAGACTATAATAGAGTGTGCAAGGAGCATAAGGTTGCGTGTAGGGTTTCCCTTACACATGTGGGAAAAGGCTATCAATATTGTTGTACATTTGGTTAATAGAGGTCCCTCTACTCCTTTGGGATGTGGTATTCTAATGGAAGCATGGATTGGTAACAAGGTGAGTTATTCTTTTCTCAAAACCTTTGGTTGTGAAGTATTTTCTAATATAGATTATGAAAATAGAACAAAGATGGAAGCTAAGTCAAATAAATGTGTATTTTTTGGATATAAAATTGATGAATTTGGTTATAGGCTTTGGGATTTTGAAAATCATAAAATTGTAAGAAGTAGGGATGTCATATTCAATGAGAAAGTGTTGTATAAAGATCTATTGTAGCAACATGAGAAGAAAGAAGATGATTATGTAGTGCTAGATGATACTCCAAAAGATGATGGTCTAGCAATTCCTCATGATGTACAACAACCACAATAAAAAATATCACACACACCAATGAATGTTAGATGGTTAACAAGGCTAAGTAGACCTTGAGAAATATTTTCTTCTTTTTTTGTACTCTATTTTACTAATTGATGCTAGTGACTTGAATGTTATGATGAAGCTATTCAAGTAGATACTAAGATTTAGTGGGAGTCTATAATGAAAGATGGAATGGACTCTTTGATAAAAAAATAAGACTTGGGATTTATGCAAGTTGCCTGTAGGTAAAAGGGCTTTACATAATTAATGAGTTTATAGGTTGAAAAAAGAGGATGGAAGTAAGAAAAGATTTAAATCTATGTTAGTGGTAAAAGGATTTATATAGAAAAAGAGTATTGATTTTGATGAGATATTCTCTCCAGTTGTTAAAATGACTTCTATTCGCATTGTTTTATGTATTATGGCTACTGAAGATTTGCATTTGGAGTAGTTTGATGTTAAAACAATCTTCCTTCATGGTGATTTGGATGAAGAGATATATATGACATAGCCACAAGGATTTGAGGTCAAAGGTAAGGACAAATTAGTGTGCAAATTGAAGAAAACTTTATATGCCTTGAAGCAAGCACCTCAGCAATGGTATCTAAAATTTGATAGTTTTATGCATGAGCATGGATATAGTAGGTGTCATTCAGATCATTGTGTTTACTTTAAGAGGTTGGAAGATGATAGCTACATTATTTTATGTTTATATGTTGATGGTATGCTTGTAGTTGAGTCTAACATGGATCACATTAAGGGGATAAAATGCTAGTTAACACATGCATTTTCTATGAAGGATTTGGGGGAAGAAAAAAATTCTTGGTATGAAGATTTGTAGAGATAGGAAGAATAGAAAAATGATATTATCTTAGGCTGATTATATCGTGAAGGTTTTTTAATGTTTCTCTATGGAGAATGCTAAATCTGTTAGCATAGCTTTACTTAGCCATTTGAAGTTGACTAAGGAGATGTATCCCAAGACATAAGAAGAGGAGGATAAGATGTGTAGGGTACCTTATGTTTTAGCTATAGGAAGCTTGATGCATGCTATGGAATGTACTAGGCTAGATATTGTACATGTAGTGGGAGTCATTAGAAGGTATATGAGTCATCCAGGAATTGAGCATTGAAATGCAGTAAAATGGATTCTTAGATATATGAGAGGAACATCCATCAAGTTTTTACACTTTGGGGGCTTTAATACTAATTTATAAGTATATGTTGACTTATATTTGGTAGGGGATATTAATACTAGGTCAAGTATGATAGGTTATGTATTTACTATTGATGGGGCAACCATGAGCTGGGTTTCTAGGTTACAAAAGGTTAATGATTTATCCACTATAGAGGTAGAGTATGTTGCTGCTACAGAGACAACCAAGGAGATGATATGTCTTGAGTTCTTCTTGGAAGAATTGGGACACCCTCAAAAGGATAATTATTTTTTTACAGATAGTCAAAGTTCCATTCATCTTGCAAATAATTTAGCTCTGCATTCAAAGACAACACACATTCAGCTGTGTTACCATTTCATTCGGTCAGTTTTGGATGATGGATAGTAAAAGATGGACAATATACATATAGATAACAATCCAACATATATGTTTACAAAGGTAGTGAAAAAGGAGAAGCTTAATTCCTCTTCAGCTTTGGTTGGTTTTCTAAACTAAATAGGAATAAAAGAACAATAGAGTCTCGAGTGGTTTGATCTAGCAGGAGCCCATGTGGTAGTAGTATTGCTACAGGATCAGTCTCTAGTTGGACATTGTTCTATAGTGTGGAGTTTGTCCAGTCCCCAATTGGGAGATTGTTAGTTTGTGGTGATTGATCAGGGAAGTACTATACATCATAAATTCTTTGGTGACTGATTAGAGAAGGCTATTATTCTCCAATTGGCTATCATTTGCCATTGGCTATTATTTTTTTACCAATTTATGGATGAGATGTTGTTACTAATTTTAACCCTAAAGTGGAAAAATAATTGTATAAAAGGGCTTAGGGTTAGGGAATTTTCATAATGTGTGATGCAAAAATTGCTTCTTGCAATGGTACTAAGCTATAAAGGATTATGGATTGTAATCAAGTTGTAATCACTAAATCGCAATAATAACGGACATGCTATTTGGTGGATGTAGTGCAGGGATTGGGTGAACCATGTTAAATCTTGTGTGATCTATTATTTTTTGATATTGTTTATATTTTCATGTAATTGTTATTTCCATTTGAGGTTTAATCCTAATACTCAAAAATTCTCGTTGCTCATTCATCTTATTCCTGAAAACCCATTTGTTCCTACCATTTTATTGTCTTTTGGTCTAGGAAATAACTCCCATGTATCATTCTTTAATTATTTCTTTAGTTCTTAAATCCTATGATTATCTTTGACTATTTCATCTGCACACTTGGGTTCAACTTGAGATATCAAACATATCTCCTCATTTACTCTATTCCTTGCCATTACGTCTTTGTCTTTGCTTCCAATTATCTACTTATGAGGGTGATTCTTTGTAAAATTCCTATTAGGGGGTAGGAGTTGACATCTCAACTCTTATCTTTTCTCTTGGTTCATAACTCTATTCTCCTCTATGCTCAAACGTTATCAAATCATTTAGCATGTCATTGTTAGTTTGAAACAAAAATTCAGCATTTTGTCTAACAATTCCAAAGTTATTCTCTTCTTCATCTGAACTATAATCTACCATCTTTTCTTTGGTACCAAACTTCTCATTAATCCTTACATTTGCACATTCAACTATTATCTTATTTCTATAGTTAAAGCATTTGTAAGCCTTACTTTTTAATGAATAACCAATAAACATACCTTCATTTCTTCTTGGATCAAACTTACCAATGTCATCATCTCTCTTAATATAAAATTTTCTACCAAATATCCTAAAATATTTGACCAATGGTGAATTTCCAAACCATAGATCATAAGGCATATTGTCATTACCTTTTCTAATCTATACTCTATTTAGAGTATATATTGTTGTATTAACTAGCTTCTCTCTAGAATGTCTTAGAAACATCATTCTCAAATAGCATTGCTCTAGCTACTTCTACTATAGACTTATTTCTTCTCTAAAAATAATCATTCTTCTTAGGTTTTCTAAGTGTAGGTAGTTGTCCATTCATTCCATTTTCTTCACAAAATATGTTAAATTTTTTGGAGGTGAATTTTCCTCCTCTACTAGATCCCAGAAACTTAATCTTAACACTAAATTTATTCTCAACTCCATTCTTAAATATCTTAAACTTCTCAAAACACTTCATATTTATCTTTAAGAAATGCTATCCACATCATTCTAGTGAAATCATCAACAAAAATCATAAATACCTTTCACCATAGAATCCTCTTGTTTTAGAAGGACCACTCAAATATGTATGAACAATCTTCAGCTTCTCTATGGTAGTGAACTTCTTGCTAGGGAATGATAATTTCTTTTGCTTAGCCAAAATAAATTTCTTACAACATTAGTAGGCCCTTAACAATCTTACTCAAGTCGTTGATTGTAAAAGTGTTGCTAACCTTCTTAATATTATCAAAGTTTTTGTGATAAGATCTTCTAAGTCACAACCAATTATTATTCACTTTAGCTACTAAACATGTCATCTTAGCAAGACTCAACTAAAATATATTACCTCTAGATCTAGTGCCAATTTCAATCATCTCACCATCTATTTCTTCGATAATGCAGGTCTTCTCAGGGGACTACAATAGATAACCCTTGTCCACCAATTATACAACACTCAAAAATTTATGCTTCAATCCATCAACAAATAGACATCATCAGTGTTAGTTTTACCTTCAAGAGTAACAGATTCAATTCTTTTTATATGACCAGTTGCATTGTTATGAACTCTAACAATACCTCCATCATGATTCTTAAACTTGAAAAATGTATTCATATCACTAGTTATGTGATGTGAAAAACCATTGTTAATTATTTAATCAATCTTCTTTTCCACTTGGGTAACTAGATCTCTTTCTTCTCTAATTTCTCTATCAAGATCATCTTCCTTGATAGCCACAAATCCTAATTCATCATCACTTTCACTTTGACCTTTCTCATCGGATTCTTCATCTTCATTTGTAGAATAATAGAACTAAAATGTACTTCCTTCCTCTATCTTTGTCCTATCAACTAGACTTTTTCTCCTTTAGATCTTGTAACCACATCTCAAATCTTGTATCCAATAATCCCTTGGATTGCTTACTCATATTTAGTAAGTACTCTTATCCTTTTCATACTTCACACTTATTTCAATAATAGATACATACATTACATACATTACAATCAAGAAAAAAGTCTTTCCTTTATACCATATCTTCATAATAATTCCTTGAGTCAGCCTTGAGGCTTTCCTAATTAATTAAAATAAGATAATTAATCAATTACAATTACAATAGTAATGTTGGCTCATAGTCTATACAAAAATTCACACATGCAATACTAAGTCTTGTGCACTTTCTTTTGTCATTAGATGACTATCCTCTATCACTATCTAACTGTGCATCTCTTCATTACATCCCAAATATAAGATAGCCAACAATCATCAGGAACTATTTTCCCAATACTCTATTTTTGAACTACTCTTTGTAAATCAAGTATAACTTCTGTAAGGTTTCGACTTAGAATCTAAGTACTCAACCATGTTAGGGGGACACTATGTTGAACATGTCCATAACTATGCATGACCAGATAATCAAACCATTGTTTGAACCATCAAGATCTCTATTTTCTTCATAGCTAGTCTTTACCAAAATAATGCTATATTGAAATCAATGACAAACATAGTCATGAATGCAACATATCAATACTCTCCAATGCTTAGGATACTCCCCCAAAGTAGTATCATCAACATTCATGCTAACACATCTAAATTGTAAATGATATGCAACATAAAATGACCTAGCTTTGTGATTAATTAGTTCAATACTCACAATGACTCCTTATTTTCATTTAGAGGCATCAAACCCAAGTGTTCATATTGGTTATTCTTTATGCTTTCTTGACTTGTGTTTATTTTTTTGAAGCTTGTCTTTCACTTGAAATTTGAAGGATTTATTTTTTGGGATCCATTGCATTCCTTCACATGGTGGACTTGGTGAGTTAAAGTTTTTAAACTTTGATATGGGGAATTTCTATTTCTATTGTTCATCTTGAATTTCCCCAATCAATTCTTTGATTTTATTAATTTTGGTTTAGGATGAATAACTATCGAGGTCCATCCTTGACCTTTTACAAAGCATATTCTCCTTTGGTTTTTAATCATCCATGGTGGAGGATAATATAAAGCTCCACCATCTGAAGAGGTGTTAGTGTATGATGTATTTAGCTCTTCTTTTTCCTCTTCATCATTATTCATGACTTTAGATATACACGTGAGACTTAAATTTCCTTCTAGTATCTCACTTGGAGTTTGAACATTTTTTAAATGCATTATCTGAGTTAGTACTACAGCAATCACTTCATGGAAATGTGAGCACACAAATTTTGCATGACTTACTTTGTGAAATCTACAAAATCCTAGAAGAAGCCAAATGTTTGGGTGTACTTATTCTCCTAAGCATTGCAAATTTGCAACCATTCTATCTCTAAATTGAGTTATGATCTCTCCTCTTGGAGTAGGGTTCACTGATTCTTCAATCAAGTTGTCTATTTTTTTATAGAAGTTATGTCAAGAGCCATCACCTTATAAGAACCCAAGTTTGAATGAAGAAATGCTACTTCATTTGGGGCATTGCATTTTGTGATTATTGTCTTTAGATTTGTCTCAACATCTATCTTGATCTAATTATTCAATCCTTTACAAGGTAACCATAATTGACTAAAATTATTTGAAAACCCTCTACTTAGGCATCGGATCCATTCTTTACTTAGTAAAAATCTATATGTTTCTAGAATTTCCACCACATGTATGTCTATGATGTCTTGAATTCTAGGGTCTATAGTCAACTATATTTAGACATCTTTCAATACCCCAATAACCTTTACTTCTATCTTATCAAGTTGAATCACTATCTGATTAGTAGGTTGAGGAGTGAATCCCAACCTCTGAGCTATTACGAGTGGTTTGAAATTGAAAGAAGCTCCTTAATTTAAGAGACAATTGTGAAGGTTTCTTCCAAAAATGTTAAGACTGAGCAAGAAATGAGGCACTTCAACCTTATTTTTATACATGGTAGGCATAGCCTCATAAGTGTTAACTTGTTGTGATACTATCTTTTGATGGCTTGTGGTAAGCATTACCTTGGTATGATAAAGAGTCTTTAGTAGTGCTTCCCTTTGATTAGGGAAATTTTGTAACATATCAAATAAGGATACATTGACTTTTGTTCCTTTTAAATCTTCCACTGCACTATATTTTTTAGTTGACCAACCATGTTTCTTTAGTATCGTAGGTACATTTACTTGGTTTTGATTTTTTTGTCCAACATAGGATGCTCTAATAGGTGTTGGATTGTTATTCACCCTTGAATTTGGAGGTGTTGTGATGAAGGGTGCACCCCTTAATACTATAAAATCATAACAGAAATAAAGAAACGATAGAAAATTTGAGAACAAAATATGGACTTCTTATTTGCATTGCAAATCTGGAATTATAGAAGTCACAAGTACAAAATACTAACCCACGTGGATGCCTTCATTATAGTAATTTGTAAGACTAAGCTGTGAACTACCACCCAGAGTTGTTCTAGACAATGTTCAGGCCTTTCTTAAATAGGTAATTTTATGCCATGTAGGAATATTCTAAACATTGAAACTTAATACCTAGGGCTGACAGACCCTAACAATATGTATAGAGTCAACTAAATACATCTTTGATTAGTATTTTAGATATTTCATGTAGTCCAACTTTGAAAGGCCATAACTCACAAACCATTTCTCTGATTAGCTATTATAACCACTTTTTAGAAATCCCAGCTCTTGAACTACAAGCTTGGAACCATGCAAGCACCTTTCTATCAAGTTTTCAGACCTCATCTGGACACTCTAAGGCCTCCAATGGTGAGCATTTAGATTTTTCTACAAATATTTCCAATGAAAATCCACAATAACTTCTCCAATACTTAACCTAGAACAATGAGATTTTTATGATAGGCTCATAACTCTAAAATGAACCTTCATGTATAAAATGAGAATATTCTAAGTACATATGAAAAAATTATGAAAAATAACATGTTTCCATAAATAGTAACAAACCTATCTACTAGTCCTTATTAAAATACAAAAGATTGAAAAGAAAATATATTTGGGTGATGCAAGATTGCTCTTACACTCAGGATACTCTTGTATTAGACACCTAGGGTAATTTGAGAAGTGACTCCATCACATTTTAGGTCTTTAGAGGTAAACCAAGATGGTTGACCTCATCCCTTGATAGCCATGATGAATGCTCTATTGGCCTTCATTTCCATTAGACCAAATATTCCTCATTAGTTTTGTTCCTTGTACTTTTTCCAACATGACTGTCTAGTATCTCCTCAATCTCATTTGTAGCTAAACTAGCTGGTGGACTAATCCATTGCACTTCTTCAACTTCATCTCCATTACCTCCTTCATAATACTTTATCAAATCTGAGATATTAAATACTAGTGAAATATTCAATTCAGTAGGAAACTCCGCTTCATAAACATTTCCAGAATCATGCCTTTTCACTATCTTGCATGGTCCAAACTTCTTAATCTTCATATTATTACATGCACCCACTAGAAAATGATCCTTTCACAAAAGAACGATGAGTTCATCTCCAATCTAAAATTCCTTATACCTCATTTTCACGTCTCCCTTATTCTTGTATAGTATATTCATCTTTATGATGTGCTTCCTCACCTCCTCATAGATGTTCTTCAAATGTTCAACAAATTCTTTTGCTTTAGCACTACTTATCTCTCCTTTATCCAACTACCTCAATTTAGAAGCATTTCTAGGACTACTCCCATATATAATCTAGAATGGTGATTTACCAGTACTTCTATTCAAAAAATTATTATATGCAAATTCTGTCTATGGTAAAATTAGATCTCATCCTTTTGGCTTGTCTCCAACCAAACATCTCAACAAGTTTCCCAAACCACAATTCACAACTTCTATCCATCCATCAATCTGTGTATGATGTAATGAACTAAACTTCAACTTTTTCTTCAATTTCTTCCATAATGTACATAAAAAATACCCAACAAATTTGGTATCTCAATCTAAAACTTTACTCTTTGGTAGACCATGTAGCCTCACTACTTATCTGAAAAGAAACTTCGCCACATGAACTACATCACTATTGCAAGGAATAAAATGGACAGCTTTGAAAACTTATCAACCAACACAAAAATAGAATCATTTCCAGGTTGTGTCCTTGGTAATCCAAGAAAAAAATCCATGCTGATATCCTACCACAAGTTCTTTGGTATAGGTAATGGCTGATACAACCTTGTATTCTACTTCACTCCTTTCACCATCTGACATACTCTACAATTCTGAAAAAACTTCTTCACATCTTGCTGCAACTATGCCCCATAATAATTTTCAACAACCAAAGCAATGGTCTTATCTTTGTTAAAAATTCTAGCCAATCCTCCAGTATGCATCTCCTTGATGAGATTATCTCTCATTGAAATTCTGGGAATGCATAACTAGCTTCCTTTGAACAACATACTATTCTAGATCATGAAATCCAACCACTTTGTCTTCTTAAGTGTAATAGGTTCTATACAAGCCTTCCATGCTTCACCAAAATCAGGACCATCTGGATACAAAATATTGATTTCCTTGAAACCAACCAACTCTATCTACATTTCTATCAAAAAAATTTGTCTTCTACTAAGAGCATCTACAACTTTGTTCAACTTTCCATTCCTATGTCTCAAAAAAATGTACAACTCTACCAAAACTCAACCCACTTTAAATGCCTTTGGTTTAATTTTCTCTAACTATTCAAATATTGCAAAGCTTGATGATCAGTATACAAAACAAACTCCTTAGGAAGAAGTTGGTGTTTTAATTCTTGAACTATAACATAAAATTCCTAATCATAAACATGATATTTCATTTTTGCATCATTCAACTTCTCATTAAAATAAGCAACAGGTCTACCTTCTTGGCTCATAATAGCTCCTATTGTAGTACCACTAGCATCATAGTATACTTGAAACACCTTGTTAAAATGAGGAAGTGCTAAAATATGCTACTCAGTAACTTTCTATTTCAACAGATTGAAACTCTTATCTGCTCCTATAGTCCACTTAAACTCTTTCCTATCCCCTCTCATTGTTTCAATTAGGGGCCCAAAAATATTGTTGAAACCTTTTATGAACTCTCTATAAAAACTAGGTAGTCCATAAAAATATCTTACCTTTATCACACTCCTTGGAGTAGGCCATTCAAGGATAGCCTTCACCTTATCTAGGTCCATTTTTAGACCTTTTGCTAAAACTACAAATCCCAAGTACACTAACTCCTTCTTTACAAAATTGCACTTCTTCAGGTTTATCAACAAATTTTCTTCCCTCAACTTATCAAACACCTTGTGAATATGGATCAAATGCTCAACTAATGTCTTACTAAAGATCAAAATATCATCTAAGTAAACAATAAAAAACTTACCTAGAAACTCCTTTAGTACCTCATTCATGAGTCTCATGAAAGTGCTTGGTGCATTGGTTAGCCCAAAAGGCATGACTAACCACTTGTACAATCCCTCTTTTATCTTAAAAGAAGTCTTCCAGTCATCACCTTCTCTAATATGAATTTTATAGTACCCACTCTTTGTAAGGAAACTCAGGTGCAAAAATAGCTTCCTACACTAATCTCATAAGGAAAGTATGATACAAATCCTATTAAAATCTTCTACACTTATAGATTCAACATCATGTAAATAAAAATATTGCAGCCAACCATGCATACAGAAAATAGATAGAGAAAGGAACACATAGCACAAGGATTTTCCAGTGGGGAAAAACCTTTCGGTAAAACAACCCCACCCCTTCAGAACCTGCACAATGTATTATCTTCAACACGAGATCACAACACACTTGCAATGCAAGTTCAACATCAACAATAGAAGACTCCAGTAGCAACTCATAGTACCAACAATACACCTTTTTTCACATCTCTTCACAACCCTAAAAATGCTTATAACATGCGCTTCACTTTAGGGCTACTCCCAAAGGTAAACTATATTAGGGTTTTACCATTCTCTGAGAAAATAGGAACCCCAAATTTTTTTTTGGGGTGATGCCCAAACCCCACTATTGGGGTAGAGTGTACAGTACTCAAATATCTTAGTTGCCACATGTCTTCACCTATCATTGAATCTTCCTAACATAGCTTTTACATGTCATAGGAATCTGTCATAACTGTTTTAGTCATGATCTTCTTACACACAATTCAAGATGTTGACACATCAACATTATTTGCAAGAAATACATTTTACAAAACAAATAATAAGAATAGGAATTATACAAGGTTGAGACACCTTATTCCTAACACTCTTTAGATTTATCTTGGTGAAATACTCAACTCCACTCAAACATTCCATAATATCATCCATCCTTGGCAATGGAAATCTATGCTTGGTTGTGACCTTGTTGATAGTACAAGAATCTATGTACATCCTCCATTCTCCATTCTTCTTTGGTGCTCATACAACCAGTACAACACATGGACTCAAACTCTCTCAAATCAACCCCTTTTGCAACAACTCATCAACTTGTCTGTTCAACTTTTCACTTTCTATTGGTGTCATTCTATGTGCTGCCTTGTTTGGAAAACTAGCTTCTAGAACCAAATCCATCTAGTGACTAATCTTTCTCACTGGCAGCAATCCATCAGGAACATTATCTGATGCAATATCAAAAAACTCTCTCAACATATCTTCAACCTCTTCATGTACCTCCTCTACTTCTTCTTTACTATCATTTGGAATTATAGAAAAACACATATGCTCATCCTTCATACCTTTGACAAACTCTTTTTCATCAACAAAACATTTTCTGGTAGCACTACATACCTTTTCTTTTTTCTCCTTCAATGACTTTTAACTTATGTTTCACTCCATCCTTGGTTAGAGTGTAGGTATTTTCTTTCCCACCATGTACAACATGCTTGTCAAACTGCAATGGCCTACCCAAGAATATATGAGATATGTCTATAGGTATGAAATCACAAAGTACCTTATCCTAGTAGCTTACAATATTGAACTTTTGTAAACACTGCTCATTGGCCATGTCCTTGTGGTCATCTTGCACCTAAGAAATATGATATGGATAGGGTGTTTCTATCTCTTTAGCTTCAACTTGGTGATCATTATTTTTGACACTTGATTGTCAATACTTCCACCATTAATGATCACATCACAACACTTATCTTCACATCTACACCTTGTGTGAAACAAACTCATTTGATTAGTTTCATTCTCACCACTTACCAAGACTCTTCTATTAACTAAGACTTCTCCTCTTTTAGCATCTTCAAAATGTGATGATCTGGCATCTTCATCAACATGTGCAACTTTGGCCCAACCTTTTGTTCTTTGAATTTTCCTTCCTTGGTGCTAGGTACATTCAAATGCTCTATGCCCTTCTTCTCTATAATGAAAACATTTCCCATAGAAGCCTCCTCTTCGAGATTCTTGTCCTTTGCCTCTTCCTCTATGATCCCTATTATTTTGACCATGAAAATGATTGGAATTTTTTCCCCTCCAGTTCTAACTACTACTTCTAGCCTCACCCTTATTCTTTTGATCACCATTCTAGCCTCCATAAGACCGTCCACTAGATCTTCCACCACAACCTCTTTTGCTATTCTTCTTGTCAAAATTCTTGTTTAGTTTCTTGTCAACTCTTATGGAAAACTAGTATGCCTCCTCAATATTGTTCATTCAAACTAGACTTAGCTTGTCCTAAATACTTGGCCTTAAGTCATTAAGATAATGAGCCACTTTCTCTTATCAACTTCTGCATAACTGGTTCTAATGAGAACTCAATAGAAATCTATGGTATACTCTTGAACTGATTTCCTCGCTTACTTCAACCCTTGCATTTTCTTCAATAGATCAAGCTCATAATCCATGGGAATGAATTATCATTTTAGTTTTGCTATCATCCATTCCCATTTGTTGATTTTTTCCTTTCCCTTTCTATTTTGCTTCAATTGAACCTCCTACCACCAGATGTTCACATGTCCCTTTAGTTTTTCCTTCACAAACTTGACCCTATCAGGATCATCAATATCTTCATACTCAAAGTGCTCCTCTAGTTCATTGATCTAATTGATCAACTAGTCTAGGTTAAGAATTCTCAAAAATGTGGGAAGCTCAAACTTATGTCTTCTTCTAATCTTGGAGATGGCCCTAAAAAGCCTCTCTTCCTCTGGGTTTAGAACTACCTCTACTTTAGCATTTTCAACTACTTTGTCATCATCCTTGCTTCATCTCTTACAAGAAGATTTATTCCTCTATGAATTTGTTCTTCTAATTCTTGTATTTGTCTTTGGAGGGATAGGAAACACTTAGGTGCAACACCTATAACTCTTCCACCATGCTCTCTTTGTGGAGACATTTTTGCAATTCCGTTGAGACCCTAGTGCAAACTACCTCACAATCGGTAATTTGTCTACATGCTCAACTTAAACCATGGACCTAGTATGAACTACCTCATAGTCGATGTCTATCCACACACTCAAAAACTCTAGCTCTAATACCACTTAAGGAAGGGTTCTCCTCTTAATACTATAAACTCATAACAAAAACAAAGAAACAACAACAAATGTGAGCACAAAATATGGACTTCTTATTTGCACCACAAATGTGGAATTACCAAATTCACAAGTACAAAATGCTAACCCACATGGGCACCTTCATTATAGTAATTTACAAGAGTAAGCTGCGGACTACCACCCAGAGCTTTTCTAGACAACTTTCAAGTCTTTCTTAAATAATTAATTTTATGCCACTTGGGAAAGTTTTAGACATTGAAACTTAATACCTATGGCTGACAAACCCTAAAAATACATATAGAGTCATCCAAATACATCTTTGATAATTATATTAGATATTTCATGTAGCCCAATTTTGAAAGACCATAACTCACAAATTGTTGCTCTAATTGCCTATTATAACCACTTTTTAGAAATGCCAGCTCTTGAACTATGGACTCAAAATTGTGCAAGAACCCTTCCATCAAGTTTTTGGACCTCATCTAGGCACTCCAAGTCCTCCAATGGTGAGCTTAAATATTTTATAGGAAAAATTTCCATTGAAAACCCATAATAACTTGTCTGATACTTTAGTTGGAGAAATTAGATTTTTATGGTAGGCTTATAACTCTAAAATGGACCTTCATGTAGAAAGTGAGAACATTCCAAGGATGTATGAAAAGCTTATGAAAAATAACAAGTTCCCATAAATAGTAATCACCTTGTCTACTAGTCCTTATTAAAATATTTAAGACTGAAAATAAAATATTTTTATGTGATGCAAGATTTCTCTTACACCTAGGATGCTCCTACATCATGTTGTTTATGATATAGGAGGAATCCCATTAGTCATGGGGTCTCTCCTATTTTGTAAGTTGTAAGTATTTCTATTGTTGTTCTGACAGGAAACATCTCTTTTGGTTCAGGATTTGATTCTTGAATAAATGAAAAGGTAAATTCTTCATTGACATGTTCTTCCATTCATAAATTGTGTGGTGATTCATAAGATTCTAATAGCATATTATTGAACTATGCAGGGGGCTCATTATTAGTCTTTTGTGAATTATGGTTTACTTCTTGATTTCTATTGAAATATGAGCCACCATTATTAGGTATGTTTTGACTAGTGTCAAATTGATTGATGTCCACAAATTGAGCATTATTATTGTTCTCTGTAGGGATATGTACATTGTTTGGAAAGGTATTCCATTATCTATTCTATATTTGGAAACTATTATTATGAAATGGAGGGTTGAAATTATTCCCTACATTGCTATTTCCATTGAGGTTATTGTTGTAATTTTGACCATAGTTATCATTTTTGTAAGGGCATGCATTCATTTTCTAAAAGTTGTTATTCTTGTTGGAAATTACAATAGGAAAGCTAACTCTAAGAGTGAGTTGGGGGGGGGGGGGGGGGGGTTGTTGTGAATCATCACTTCAAAACTTTAACCATAAAAAATTCATCACACATCCATCTTACAATTTAACATATAAACTGAAATAGCTAGCTACACATGTTCATCCATAACATATGACACAATAAATTTTTTACCCAGAAACCATCCAATGAGAAGGTAAAACTGAGGTGGGGATAACACCCACAAATCTTCACTACTACAGCCGTAAAGTGTAGCCAATTAAGGGTACAAGAATTTTGACCATAAACTATGATCTATCCTATAAAATGTATGCCTTATTAAAGGATTCCAAAGACTATTAGTTCTCACCCTGTTAAAGGATTTAAACACCATACTAAAAGTGTGCCTTGTTAGAGGGCTTAAAATTGCAATAAAATAAGCACTCAGTTATGAGATTTAAAAAAAACCTATTAGGACTGCTCTATTAGGAGATATCCTGTACATCAACTATTAGAATGATTTAGCACCATGATCCTTTGGTTAGAAGTCTACTACTAGATGCCAAATATTCTCTTTCATGATGTGTACTTGATCCTTCTAATTAGATATGTCTCCTCTATCCTTTCTATGCTTTCCTCTGTTCTCTCTAATTGAATCTACAATTCATAACATTATCACAACCTCCATATCCACCATGAATGCTCTCTCTACACTTAGCATTCATCTATCTTACATCTCCTTCTCTTCCTTTATGCATACAAACTATTTAGGGTTTGTCTCCCTAAGTAAACACAAGTGGGCTAGGGTTAGATTAGAATCAATGGTTGAGGTTGATCCATTTTACCATTTAGAATATCTCTCAATTTGATTGGTTTCATGTACTGCATAGGGATTCATAATATAAATCTATATACATCTTGTAGAATCATAAACCAATAATGAAGTTAGCACAAAAATGGTTACATAGAAGTTTGTGCCATTAAAAAAAAAAATGTCCAAAACTATTCACTCATAAATTGAATTTTGTGATGCTTGACATTCACTATATCTTCAATATTGTAACTCAATTCCTAAATGACTCAACATACTCTTTTTACTTGGCACCTACTAATGCATGACACTGACTAGGTATATTACTCAGCATATGTTGTCTGACAATTGATGCTCTACATGGTTTGATCACTCGGCTTGTACTGATTACTTGGCTCACTTTGATCACTTAGCTTGCACTGTAATACTGATAGATAATGACTAAGTGTTTTATCACTACCTTGTCAAAACCAATCTAAGATTAAAAGTCTCCCCCTTTGACTTGAGTTTAAAAAAGATGTTTCATGCAATACAATCTTTATTATGAGCATAACTTAGACAATATATCTGTGACTTGACTCATATAAAAAATTTTAAAAACTTCAAAATTTTTCAAAAATGGATGACTAATAGGCATACCTCTAAAAACTTCAATACTCCATTACTCTCCCTGAGAAAATGTTTCCTTACTATATCTGAATTTGATACTCCTACTGAGTATATTTTCTATACCCTATTTATGCATAATTACTCCTAAAATTTCATAATCCCCTTCACTTCACTTCAATATCCCTTTTTTTAACACTTATGTCTTGGGTGGTACAAAAATAGTGTGTTTATCCAAAAATGATTTATGGATGTCCATTATGATTTTCAATGCTACATCCCAATTGTTGCATGCTACCTCTAGAGATTGATATTGAATATCTAGCTTAGCAACAAGGTGAACTAAGACATCATGAGAATATTTCTTCACCAATATCTCAGCATAGGCTAGTTCCTTGTGCAATAATTCCATGTGTGGGGTCAACATGGATTAGATGCTAATCAAGGTAGCTAGAATGTTGGCATCTTGTGCTTTCAGCTTGAGTGGATAACAATATTTGAAAATGTGATTAAATTTGACTAGGAGATAGTTTTAAGGTATTACATGTAGCCTTTAGATATCCCTCTAGTTGGTCAATGACCCTTTGAATCTCTTGTGTGAAAAGATTCACATCACATAACTTGGTGTAAAGAGAGAAAATCTTCTCCAAAACCTTCTTCACATTGTCCATCTTGGTTGCTAAATCAACTTGTCATAGTGCAATGACACTAGATATCTTTTCAAGTACCTTAGTGTGAAATTTTCTTTCATACCATTCCAAGTGTTTTGTATTGGAATCCAGGTCTTCATCACTAATCTTATCAACCATATATACTAGTTGCTTAATAATTGATTTTTCTTCATTAGTAGCTAGAAGATTGAAAGAATGAAGAAATATATCTTTGATGTCATGAAGCACTTGCTTCTTCTTATGCTCCCTTCTTAGAAACTCTTGTTGTTTCTTCCTCTATAGAGATTCATATAGAATTCTCATCAATTCAATGGTGATTGTGTTAAGATCAAAATTTGGTACTTCAATCACCTATCGAGGCTTACATCTCCACCAGATATTTCTTCTGAACTCCTTGATGTTTCTACACTTGGCCTTGATATCTACAAGGGTGTGGCATGAGTTCTTGGCCTATGAAGAACTCAACTATTGGTAGGAGTTATAGAAATTGGTAAGGTAACTAGAGTCTATATGGAAATTTGTTCCTCTAGGTTAGTGGTCACCTTCAATTCTTCAGACTTATCATCTTGTCTCACTTATGTCTATGCTTCACCTTGAGTTTGTGGAGTAGGTGTTGTAGACACCTAAATTTGATTACACTATTTTAGTAATCCTATTTAGTTATCTAAAAAGGCATTATTAATTAGATTTTTATTTAATTAATCCTTTTTCATCCCCTAGTTGATTAATTTCATTAATCATCTATAGTACTAATTGATAAATCAAATAATCTATTATTTATCAATTAAATCCGTTTCTCCTATCTAATTCCAAAAATCCCCATTTATTAAATAAATCTATTTGATAAATGAAATCCTCAAATTCAAAAACCCCTAACCTATCTCTAATCCTCCATTTAGCCTAATCCACCCCATCCACCCATGCTAACCAAGCTTAGCCACTAACTCACCCATCCTCATTAATGCCATCCACTTGCACATCTCTAACATCCCTAATCTAATCCTAAACCCAAGCCTAATCCACCCCCTAATGTTGTCACATTCCTTAAACAAGTTTAAAACTTTCCTAAACCAAACCAAAGTCTTCCCTCAAAAAACCCAACCACTAAGTCATGAGTGCTCTTACAAGCCCACTCATGACTCTTACACCCATCTTCCACACTCTTCCCTCTTCCACACTCATTCCTCTTACATCCCTCTTACATACTCAACCCCACTCATCATGACTTTAACCAACCCTTAACCCTACCCTCTCACACTCATCCTCCTTGTGACAAGTGTCACCTTCCCATTGGTGCTAAACAAGCACAATCCAGGTGCTCCCCTTTGAGTGCATCTTAGCCCTCCTTAAGCCTTCATCCATCCTTGCATCTAAGCCCTCCATCCCTCTACCCCTTAGCCTATAAATTGAATCCCATCCCAAGCCATTTCATCAACAATCTTTGAGCTAAAGTTACCATGCTATTTTGAGAACCAAAGCCATCAACCATACCCTTATAATGCCAAATTGAGAGCTCACAAAGCTACCAATTTGCCATTACCCATCTCCATTGAAGCAGCTTTTGAGCATCTTGAGCATACATCCACAGCAAAAGGACACATCTACAGAATCAAGAAAGCATGGAGTGTTTTCTCTTGTGAGGTTTGCACTTCTTATTTTCTTTCTTAGTCTAAGCATATATGTGAATTTAGTTTTTGGTTTGTGAATGTTTACTTCATTTTTTAATGTTCTTTTCATACTGATTCTGGTTCTACAGGTGCAAGACTTGATTTCTAAACTAGATTAACTTTAGTTCCATATTTCTCAACTGTGACTAAGTTTTTCTTAGTTTAAATGAGTTTCACTAGAGACAATGCTACCTATGTTATATTAATAACACTTAGTTGGTTAATGCTTGCACTTTGGTCTTCTATCTCTTTTACCTCTATAGTTGGAGGGGACACACTGGATGTGTCAATTTGTTTCTCCCTTGATGATGCCACTTCTATATTTTCAATTTCATCTATTCTTAGCAATACAAGATTTGTGCATAATATTTCTACCATGGTGGAATATTTCAATATCTTCTTCAAGTCATCATTAGTCAAAGGATTGATGTTCTGAGTAGAATTATCAAGAACATCCTTAATTTTTATTGAATCCTTTTAATTCACTTGGTCTACATGTAGGGGACTACTATTCAACCACTTGTCCATCTTGTATATTATCTTCATCTTGTTGCTCTTCTTCAGTTGTGGCCTCTTCTATTGCTTCTTCCTTAGTGCCTCCCACACTACCATCCTTAACTGATACCTCTTGTGCATTTTCTTCTTTCTCTTGTTCAACTTTCTTAGGGTCTTGCATTTCTTGCTCACCTTTCTCTTTTATAGATGGAGTGGATGACCCATAGATTATTTTCTAGATTTGTGTAATCTTGGTTACCACATGCTCAATATTATTGTTCAAGATATGGAAATATCTATATTTAGGGGAAAATTTAGACTTGTGCTTGTCCATAGCCTTGGTAATATTCCTCTTATCCAATTATAGCATAACTTGGGCTAGAGTGGATTGCCTAATTTGTGTCTCTATTTGCAAGCTATATTGCCATTTCCACTCAACTTGGTCATATAGACTCTTGGGTAGTGAGTTGGAAATCTCAATAGAAGTTTATTTTAATGTAGCTATCATCACATATATGGCTTCCTCAATAGTATTTTGTTCAACTTTTCCTAACTTATCAAAATCAATGTGTGCAAAACTAGATAAATTTGCATTTGATTTTACATTGTCACACAAATTATATATGTTAGAGGATGGATTGTGGCTTACCACCTTGAATTGACTCATGACATCAGACTCTATACTCTCCTCATCTTATTCGACTGCTAGAGTGTATTTCCTCCTCACATATGTCTTCTTTGTTGGGTGGCTTGGCTTTGCTGAGGAAATAGTCCTTTTTCCTCTTGGATTCTCAATAACCTTAACTTGCTAGTGGTTGCCATTATGCTAGACCTAGTAGTAGGTACTGCTAGCTTCTATTGTGAAAGTTCCACAAGATTCTTGGGTTTCTCCACTATAGGCTTCTTTGCCTTTCTCTTCTTCTTCTCACCTATTTTAGGTGCTTCCTTGGTTTCTTCTTCCTCAACCCCTTCTTAATTAACTTCCTCATCTTCTCCTTGTCCTTGAGTGAGTGCCAATGAGGCTTGGACTTGCTAATCCTCTCCATCATCTTCATCTTCCTCTTCTTCAGGCCCTTTTTTGAATCTCTCTTTTAACTTTTTCAAAAGTTTGTTCTTCTTCCTAAGAACAATAGTTATTTTCAAGTCAATTGTAATCCTAGACTTGTCTTTCTTATAGTTCCCAAATGAGGTGGAACTTGTTGCTCTAATGCCAACATTATCCTTTGAGATTTGTGACATGGCTTAACTGCCTCCTATGTTCTATAAGTCTAGAGGTTGTATTGGGCATTAATAGGTCAATCTTTTGGCACAATGATAACTCTAGCTTGTAACAAGAGGTATCAGAGCTTGTCGCAGGTTCAAATCTCCTCAGGTAACATTGAGGGGGGATTGTTGGACTAACTTCCAATGTTCCCCTTTGAGATTCATGACATGGCTTAATCACCTCTTGTGTTCTATGATTCTAGTGCTTGCATCGAGCATTAAGAGGTTGATCTTTTGGTACAATGACAACTCTAGCTTGTAACAACACTTTTATTAATTTTTTTTGCTAATAGAGTTGTGATAGTTGTAGATGCCTCATCTACATTAAACTCATATGGAAAGGGTTTAAGCCATTTAACCTTATGAATAGAAGCCTACACATATGTATAATCTACATCAACTAAGAAGTAAACATCATTGCAATGTTTCTCCACTAGTGGCACAAGAATCTTTAGTCTTTCTTTCATATATTACTTAAAATCCTCAAATTAAATTGTCATTATTGACTCAAAATTATCTTAAAACTATTCTATGAACTATATAATCAAAACTATAATAGAGATATTAGTCTTCCAAGAAACTTTTCTAGAAGTTGGAAATGTTTTCTACACATAAAAGAATATACAAACTAGTAAAGAGCCAAGTTTACAAGATGCACTCTTTGTTTTCCTTATGGCCTCCAAGTTTCTAGACAGTTGCTTAAGTTTCAAATTGGCAAGGTCATATGTGTGGTCTCTCTTCACTATATTGTATCCCAAATCCACTACCATACATGATACACTATTCGATCTACTAGACTGAAAGAACTTATGTGTGATCATTCTCAGTCCAAAAGAAATTAGGGGGTCTAGGATAGAATCTATAGACACCCCTCAATTGTTCCATACTACACTTTTGTTCTCCTTAATTATCTCCTTTGGATCACTTCACATGCTCTTAGGTCTATGTAGGGTAGGATACCCTATCGCTAGGTTGATGATTCTTTTTGTGATTTTAATCAGTCTATTTTCTAACTATATGAAATCATTGTGTATTTTACTGAGCATAATCTTTATCCATTCAATCTTGAATATATTAGGGAAATCTAGGGCATGGGTTAATCCTTTCTTTTCTATAATTTTTTTCTTCCCTTAAGACTCCACACAAAGTTGGTTGTACAAATCCATTATCTCCATGTCTCGTATACTTCCAACTTTACAACTATAACAACACCTAACATCTTGGACCATAAGAACTTTTGATGATATCATTGAAAATGCACCAGATGAGTCTCCTTTATATGCAATTTTAGGTATTTCTTAGAAAGGTGTTTGTATTAAATCATTACTAATTAGTTGCATATTGAAAACCTTCTTTCCCTCTTTCCTAACATTCACAAAAGTGCTAGCTACCATATTTGATACTTAGGGTTCATGAAAATTCAAACAATGAAAATCGACACCATTAAAATACCTTTCCAATTTGATGAATATGTTGAGTTGTAGTTGAATTAGGTTCACAAATGAAAGAATATCCTATTGGAATTTTCCTTCATGCTCATTGTGCTCTCTTTGATCATTGGTGAATGCAAATGAGTCAAGAAACAACTATATAACCCTTAGAATTCTGAAATAAATAATTAATGCTTACACAACTATAAGCTTAGCTACCATAGGGTTTTCAAATCACTTGACTTACACATGATTTTCACTATGCTCAACTAAAATAGAAAGCTCAACCAATACTACCATACTTTCATTACTCAGTAACAACTAAAATTCCATTCACGCTCGGTAGTAACTATGAAACCTTTCATGCTTGACAACAACATGAAAACTAAAAATATAGACTTCGTCCAGGTTCTAACCAATATATTACATCTTAATTCATGCTTATTATCTTTTCATAACTTAGACTCTTGGGATTGATGTATAATATTACTTTTAAATAATAGTCCCACACATGCCTTTTGATTGCCTAATTGGGTTTGATGTTATCACTTTATCCATTGGACGAAGTGATCTCATTTGAGCTTGATGTAGTGTAATCATCCTTCTTCTTCCATGCCTTATTCATCTTCACTTTTACCTTCTCAACATTGACCTTTCCTTTGCCTTTATTGGTTCCATTACTCAATGTTGTTAATCTAGTTGGACAATTTCTGCCGATATGTCCATTCTTCAAATAGCTAAAGCATGTAGTCTCACTCAACCATATATTGTAGTTGCCTCTAAAATGTGTTATAATCAAATTCTCAAGAACATGTCCATATTCTTGACAATAGTGACAACTATACCTTGTATTGTAATCCCAATTGTAGGATTTTACGTTTTGTTGTACCTTTGTCTAGTTGTTTGATGTCCACTTGGCATTAGATTTGCATTCATATGCTTTATGTCCATACTTCTAACAATTATGGAAATATCCTTAAAATCTATATGTTCTTAAGGTCTTGGTCCTGCATTCATGTGCCTAATGTCCTTTTTTTTTGCACTTATGATGGTAACCCTTGAATTTTTACTTAGGGTTTTGATTTGAGTTGTTGCTTGTGAAAACATGCATCTTCCTCTTGGTAATGTTTGTCATTCTCTTTAATAGTTATCTATTTCCTTCTCTTTAGTGAGCAATTTAACTCATCTCTTGAGATTTATGACCTCTTTAGCTAGGGCACCATTATTCTCCATTAGATCTACAACTACTGCATCAAATTCAATTGAGTTTCCATCTACAAACAATCTAGTAGTGTCTTCCTCCTGATAATGAGTGTCATTCTCTTCAATGGATATATCTTTCCTTCTCTTAATGAGTGTTTTAACTCATCTCTTTCTTTATTGAGTTGGTATAGGAAAATTTGGATTTTAATCTTCTTATTCTCAATAGTCTTTCTCAACTTGTAGACTTCCATCTTCAAGATCTTTCCTCAAAGGTGCAAAGATTTCCTTTCCAAAGAACAAAGATTTGATACCAATTGTTGGAAATTATAATAGGAAAGTGTTGATCTCATTTTGGTTTTGACAAGGTAGTGACAAAACACTTAAGTCATTATGTAATAGAACTTTTTATGTGTTGAGTAAACAATGTATGTCAAGCAATATATGTAGTTAGTGTTGAGTACTAGTATGTGTCGAGCATATGGTATGTGCCAAGTCACTCAAGTGATAAGAAATACATATATGCTGAGTTATTCATATGCCAAGTAAAATAGTGGATGTCAAGTCATTTAGGTGGCGAGTTACAACATCAAAAATGTAATGGATTCCGAGCATTAAAGTTTTCAAGTGTTAAGTAAATATTTTTGAACATAGTTATTTGTAATGGTATAGACTCCTATGTAGACCATTTTTGGGCTGACTTAAGGATTGTTTTACAATTCTAGAAGACATGTACAAAGTTATATTGAAAATCCCTATGCAATTCATGCAATCAATCATATTAAGGTATGTTCTAAGCAAAAAAAATGGGTGAATCACAATCGTTGATTCCTATCTAGACCTAGGTCACCTAAGTCTTCTTAAGTAGGGAAAATCCTAAAAGAGTTTGCAATGTATAGATGAGAAGAGAAGGGTGAGAAGGGTGACTACTAAGTACAAAGAGAGAATTCAAGGTGATTAAGGAGGTTGTGAGAGATATATGAATTATAGAATCAATTAGAGAGAATAGAGAAGAGCAGTTAAATGACATAAGAGATACACCTAATTAGGAGGATCAAGTAGACATTAGGAAAGAGGAGATCTGATATGTAGTAGAGAGGTGCTAGCTGAAGGATCAAGGATGAAACATTCTAATTTGTGAATTAGTAAAAATCTCTTAATCAAGTAGTCCTAGCATGATTTTGTAAATCCTTTAATAGGCTGCTTACTTTATTGTAAGCTAAAGTCCTCTAACTAGGTACACTTTTAGTAGGGTATTGAAATCCTTTAACAAGGTAAGATTTAACAATCTTTGTAAGCCCTTTATAGGGAAGACCTTTCATAGGGTAGATAATAGTGTATGATCAAACTTATTGTATCTTCATTGGATACACTTTACAACTACTATAGTAGTGAATATTTGTGGGTGTCATCCCCACTCCAATTTTACCTTCTCATTGGAGGGTTTCTAGGTAAAAGAATATTGTGTCATGTGCTATTTATTTCATGCTATGGATGAACATTTATAGCTAACTATTTCAATTTACATGCATATTGTGAAATGGATGTGTGGTGAATGTTTTTATGATTAAAGTTTTGAAGTTATGATTTACACCCCCGCCTTACAGTTTACTTTCCTAAAACTAGTATCAGAGCCTTATTCTCTAAAAAGAAAAGGTTTGCAGCTTTGAGGAAAGATCTTGAAGATGGAAGTCTAAAATTTGGGAAATGTTATTGAGAACAAGAATATTGAAGTCCAACTTTCCCTACACCAACTCAATAAAGCAAGAGATGAGTTGAAGTGCTCATTAAAGAGAAGGAAAGAGATAGCTATTGAAGAGAATGATAGACATTATCAAGATGAAGACATTGTTGAATTGTTTGCAAATGGAAACTCTAGTCAATTTGATATTGTAGTTGCAGATCTAATGGAAAAGAACGGTTCCCTAACTAAATAGGTTAGAAATCTTAAGATAGAACATGAAGTCCAATCAGTATTGATATGTTATGTGATTGAGTAGAAAAATAGAGCTGAGGAAGATACAGTCATAATTGAAGATTACTAAAGGAAACTGACCAATAGGTTGGAGGAGAAGACATCAGAGATACAAAGGATTGCTAACATGTAACTTGAAAAAATGAATCAAATGATGATTACCAACCATGAATTTAATGGAAAAGACATTGAGATCACAAATCTAAAGTTATAGAATGAAAAATTGAGGAATGAACTAAGAAGAGAATTTTTCTTTGCTAAACGTTTAAACAAACCTAGTGAATCCATCAAATATTTTGAGAAACTGATAAGATCTTCTAGATCTAAAAATGATATTATTAGATGAGATACACTAGTAATGAGGAAGGAGAATCCTCTAAAAGTGATGAGCAAAGAAACCACAAAGATAAGAACTATAAACCCACTTGTTATAATTGTGGAAAGTTAGGTCATACAACAAATGATTGTAGGAGTAACAATGAGAATTAGAACTCTAAGCATAAATTCATGGATTACTTTAGTAAGTGCAACAAGAAAGGACATCAAGCACATGAAGGCAGAACCAAGACCTTAAGAGCACAAAGAATTGAAGGATATTTCCATAATTGTCAAAAATATGGACATAAAGTATATGAATACAAATTTAATGCCAAGTGGACATCAAAAAAGAAAACAAAGGTACAAAAAAATGTAAAATCCTACAATTGGGATTACAACACAAGGTATAGTTGTCACAATTGTCAAGAATATGAACATGTTCTTGAGAATTACATTAGAACACATTTTAGAAGTGATTAGAGTAGATGGTTGAGTCAAACTACACGCTTTAGTTCTTTGAAGACTGGTGATATTAGTAGAAATTGTCCAACAAGGTTAAAAACACCAAGAATTGAATTTAATAAAGGCAAAGAAAAAGTTGATGTTGAGAAAGTCAAAGTGTAGATGAACAAGACATGGAAGAAAAAGGGAGATTGTAGCACAACAAGTTTAGATGAGGCCACTTCATCCAATAGATCAGGTGATCACATCACCTCCAACTAGGAAATCAAAAGGTATGTGGGAATGATATCTAAATGAAATATTTTATATTAGTTCCAATAATATAAGTTATGAAAAGATTATATATGCATGAATTGAGATGCAAAGGAATAATTAGAACCTAGAAGAAGCCTTTAGTTTTGTTAGTTTTCATGTTATTTCTAAGCATGAAAGATTTCATAGTTACTATCAAGCATGAATGTAATTTTAGTTGATGCCAAGATGTGAAGGTATGGTAGTATTAGCTAAGCATGATATGTGAATTGAGAAAAGTGAAAGTCATGAGTAAGCCGATTGAGTTGGAAACCCTATATTGACCAAGCTTATAGCTATGTAGACATCAACTATTTATTGAATTTTTTAAAGAATTATATAGTCATTTCTTGACTAATTTTCATTCATTTGAGATTGAAGAAAGCATGAAGAGAAAAAAAAGTGAATTTCATTAGGATATTCTTGCATTTGAAAAAAAAAATCAATTGCAACTTGACATATTCAAGATTGGATAGGTATTTTACTAGTGCCAAGTTTCATCGTTTGAGTTTTTGTAAACCCTAGGTATCAAATATGGCATAAAGCTCTTCTAAAAATGTTAGAAAAGAGGGGAAATTAAGTTTTGAATGTGCAATTGATTAGTAATGAGATTAGACAACCACCTTTCTGGGCAATACTTGAGACTACATACAAAGGAGACCCATCTAGTTCACTATCAATGATACCACCAAAAGTATTAATGATTTAGGATGTCAAGTGTTTTTACACATGAAAAGTTGGAAGTATAGGTGACATGGAGTCAAAGAAATTTTATAGTCAACTTTGCAATGATGGAGTTTTAAGGGAAGCCAATAAAATCGTAGAAGGGAAAGGGTTGACCCATGCCCTAGATTTGCCTAATGTATTCAAGACTAAATGAATCAAGATGGTGCTTAGTAGAATATATGAAAAATTCATCTGGATAAAAGATGGACCCATTAAGATCACTAAAAGGATCATTAGCCAAGTGTTAGGGTTTCCTAACGTAGATCGACCCAAGAGCATGCAAAGTGACTCAAAAGATACAATTAAGAAGAGCACAGGTGTAGTATTGAATAATAGGGGAATGTTTATTGATTCTATCTCAAACCCCCTGATTTATTTTTCTATGAGAGTGATAGCTCAAAAGTTCTTTCAATCTAGTAGATTGAATAGTGTGTCCTACATGACTGTAGATTTGGGATACAAAATAGTAAAGAGAGACCACACCTATGACCTTGCAGAGTTGAAACTTCAACAACTATCTTAAAAATTTTAGGCCATAAGGAAAACCAATAGTGCATCTTGCAAATTTGGCTCTTTATTAGTTTTTATTTTCTTTTATGTGTAGAACACATTTCCTTCATTTGCTAAAGTTTCTTAGAAGACCAATAGGTCTATTGCATTTCAGATTGGAGAATTCTTAGAACAACTTGGAGATAACTTTGAGTTATTGATGACAAGTTATTTTGAAGACTTTAAGAAGTCTATGAAGTAGAGACAAAGGATTCTAGTGTCACTAGTTGAGAAACATTATGACGATGTTTTCTTTCTAGTTGATGTTGATTATACATATGTGCATGCAGTCCTACGCAAGGTTAGATGGCTTAAGCCATTTCCATATGAGATAAAAATTGATGAGGTATCAAAAAATATTACATCTCTACCAGCAGAGGAAATAGATAAGTGTGCCACCTCTTTTGGGAATTATGAGAAATACAAGTCCAAAATTACAAAATATTTGAAGACAACTTGTGTGGGTAGAAAGAAGAACAAAATTGTGGAGAAGCTAAAGGAAAGATTTAGTGAAGGGGAAGATGATGAAGAAGAAGAAGATGAAGAAGAGGAAGAACAAGTCCAAGTGCCTTTGGAAATTACTAAAGGACAAGGAGAAGATGAGGGATCTCATGAAGAAGGTGTCAAGGGAGAAGAAGCTGAGGAAGCACACAAACCTACTAAAAATAAAAGAAAGTCTAATAAGCTTAAAGTGGAGAAACACAAGAAGAAGGTTGTGAAATTATCACAACAGAAGCTAGTAGCTCCTATTACTAGGGATAGCATAAGGGCAACCACTAGGAAAGTCAAGGTTGCTGAGAAACCTAAAGGCAAGAGGAATATTACTTCAGTAGAGCTAAGACAACGAATTAAGAAGACATATGAAAGGAGAAAATATGTAGCTCTAACTGAGTCACATGAGGAGAAGACACAATTTGATGACATGAGTTAATTCGAGGTGGTAAGCCATAGTCCCTCCTTTGATTTAGATAATTTGTGTGACAATATAAAATCAAATGCAAATTTTTTTGGCTTTGCATCCATAGATTTTGATAAGATAAACCAAGTTGAAAAAAATACTATTGAAGAAGACATATATATGATAATGGCTACATTTAGATCAACTCCTATAGAGATTGATAACTTATTACTTAAGAGTCTTTATGACTGAGTTGAGTAGAAATGGAAATACAACTTACAAATTGAAAGACAGATCAAGGAAATCACTTTAGCCCAACTCATGGCTAAATTGTCAAAAATAATGATAGATGAGGCTATGGAGTTACACAAAGGTAAATTTACTCCAAAATACAAAGCATTTAGCATATTGAAGAAGAATATAGAAGATTTAGTAACCAAGAGTAAAGCAATATGGAGATCTATTTACAAGTTACCTATTCCTATTGTAATAGAGAAAGGTGAGCAAGAAATGTAAAATCCTAAGAAAGTTGAAAAAGAGGTAGCTAAGACTACAAAATATGAGTAAGTCAAGGATGGTCATGTGGAAGGCACTGAGGAAAAAATAGGAGAAGAGGCCACAATTGAGGAGGAGCAACAAGATGATCAAAGTGTACTTGTGGTGAAAGTGATGAGTGCCAGTCCTCCACATGAAGACCAAGTAAGTGAGTAGGACTTAGTAAAAATCAAGGATGTTTTTGACAATTCTATACAAAACATCAATCCCTTGACAAGTGATGCTTTAAAGAAGATTTTGAAAAGTTCCACCATGGTAGTTAATTTATTGTCAAATTTTGTATTAGTGAGAACTGATGAAATTTCAAAGGTAGGTATGGAAGTAGAAGGGCAGAAACACATTAACACATCTAGTGTGCCTCCAGAGGCAAAAACTATAGAAATACTAAGTTCAAGCAATGAATAGCATGATGTTGTTACAAAACTAGTTGCATTACCTCTTGCGCCATTCATTTCTCACAAGAAAGCCTTAACTATAGTTGAGGAAGATGGAACAAAAACTAGATTAAGCTAGGAATAAGGTGTTACACCTATACCAAAAACACAAGGTGAAGAGAAGAAAGAGGATAGTTAGATTGATGATCTTGAAGAATTGAGGGTGACTATTGCCCCAGATGAAAAAATTGCTATCCAGACTCTAGTTAGCTTACTATTTTCTATGAATCCTACTAGTAGTCAAGTTCTTCAGAGATTAAGCACTCAAGCCACACAATTGAAAATATCTAGGTCAAGTGTAGAGACATCTAGAAGTTTAGAAGACATAACATATGGAGATGTGAGTCTTGATGAGGTGATTGAACTTCCAAAGTTTGATCTTGCAAAAGTCACTATTGAGTAGATGAGCATTTTGTAGGAAGCTCTTCATAGGAAGAAACACCAAGAGTTGTTGAGAAGGGAGCATTAGAAGAAGCAAGTGCTTCATGACATCAAAGATATATTTCTTAAAATCTTTAGTCTCCTAGCTACAAATGAAGATAATTCTATTCTTGAGAAACTGGTAAATATTGTTGACAAGATAAATGATGATAACCTAGATGCAAACACCAAACAATTGGAGTGGTCAAAAAAAAAGTTTTAGACAAGAGTACTTGAGAAGATATCTAGTGCCATTGCACTATAATAGGCTGAGCTAGCAACCAAGATGAAAGATGTAAAAAAGGTGTTGGAGAATATCTTTTCTCTATACACAAAGTTTTGTGATGTGAATTTATTCACAAAAGAAGCATATAGGGCTATTGACCAACTACAAGGAGATCTACAAAATTCATAGGTACAACATTGAAAATATCTTCGAGTCAAAGCTAGACTCATTTTTAGAGATTACTCTCTACTCAAGGTCAACTAGTAGCACTACACACATAAGATGCTAAGTTTCCTGCTGATCAACATCCAATCCATGTTGACCCCAAATACGGAAGTGTTACACAAGGAACTAGCCTTTGCTAACACATTGATGAAGACAAATTCTCATCTTTACACTCATGAAAGATTAGTTAACCTTGCTACCGAGCTAGACATCCAATACCAATCTCTAGAGGTAGCATGTAAAAATTGGGATGCAACATTGAAGATCATCATGGAGGTCCACAAAACATTTTTTGACAAACACACTATTAGTGTACCACCAAAATGACATAAATGTTAAAAAAAGGGGGAATGAGAAAGAAAAGAGGGAATGAAGATGATAATAAGAAAACAACTTTGAGACAAAAATAGGGCACAACATTAGTACAACATATTTACTCATTAAGAGTTATAAAAATTTAGATATAGAAAGGGAAACCCAACTTAGGGGGAGATATAAAATTTTGGAGAGGTATGACTGTATGAGTCATCAGTTGTGCAAAATTTTGAAAATTTGAAATTTTTTATGAGATACAGATTATCTAAGTTATGCACATAAGTTAGGTTGTATATGCATGAGAAAGCATTCTTTCCACTATGTCAGAGGGGAATATTGTTGATCTCATTTTGGTTTTGACAAGGCTGTGACAAAACACTTAAGTCACTACTTAATCAAACTTTATATGTATCAAGTAAATAGTATATGTAGAGTAATATAAGTAGTTAGTGCTGAGCAGATGGTATGGACTGAGCCACTCAAGTGATGAACAAGACATATATGTCAAGTGATTTCTATGCCAAGTAAAATAGTGGATGCTAATTCATTTAGGTGATGAGTTATAACATTAAAGATGTAATGGATGCTGAGCATCAAAGCTTTCAAGTGTTGTGTAAACAATTTTGGACATAGTTTTTATAATGGAAAAAAACTCCTATGTAAACACTTTTTGGGTTGACTCAAGGATTATTTTACAATTCTAGAAGATATATACGAAGGTATATTGAGAATCCCTATGTAATTCTTGAAATGAATCAAATTAAGGGATGTTCTAAGTGACAAAATGGGTGAATCATAATAAGTAATTCCTACCTAACCCTAGGCCACCTAAGTATTCTTAAAGAGGGAAAACCATAAAGAGTTTGCAATGTGTAGATGAGAAAAGAAGGGTGAATGCTAAGTACAGAGAGAGTATTCATGGTGACTAAGGAGGTTGTGAGAGAGATATGAGTCATAAAATTAGTTAGAGAGAATAGAGCAAAGTAGTTAAAGGATTAAAGAGACACATCTAATCAGGAGGATCAAGTATACATTAGGAAAGATGATATGTAATATCTAGTAGAGAGGTGCTAACCAAAGGATCAAGGTTGAAACATTCTAATAGGTGAATCAGTAAAGATATCTTAATCGAATAGTCCTAGTAGGACTTGCAAATCCTTTAATAGAGTGCTTACTTTATTATAAGTTGAAGTTTTCTAACTAGGCACACTTTTAGTAGGGTGGTGAAATCCTTTAATAGGGTAAGACAATAGTCTTTGTAAGCCTTTAATAGGGCACACCTTTCATAGGGTAGATCATAGTTTATGATCAAACTTATTATAACATTCATTGGAAACACTTTACAAATTTTTTATTGTGTGACATGTTATCTATTTCATGTTATGCATGAACATGTGTAGCTAGCTATTTAATTTTACATACAAATTGTGAGATGGATGTGTAGTGAATGTATTTATGGTTAAAATTTTGAAATCATGATTCACCCTCCCTCTCTCAGAGTTTACTTTCCCATTGTTAATTCCAACATAAAGTAAACTCTAAGAGGGGTTGGGGGGTGGGGCAGGGGGGGTGTGAATCAACACTTAAAAAATTTAAGCATAAATCATTCACCACACCATCTCACAATTTAATGTGTAAACTAAAATAGCTAAATACAAATGTTCATCCATAGCATGAAACAAATAGCACATGATACAATAATTTTGTTACCCAGTAACCCTCCAATGAGAAGGTAAAATTGGGGTAAGGCTGAAACTCACAAATCTTCACTACTGCAGCTATAAAATGTATCTAATTAAAGTTAGAAGAAGTTTGAATAGAAACTATGATCTACCTTGGGAAAGGTCTACCATGTCAAAAGCTTACAAATACTATTAGGTCTCACCCTATTAAAGGATTTAAAAACCCTGCTAAAAGTGTGCCTTGTTAGAGGACTTAAACTTGTAGCAAAATAAGCACTTGGTTAAGAGATTTATAGAAGACTATTATGACTACTTTGTTAGGATATTTTCTATGCATCACCTATTAGACTGATTCAACACCACGATCCTTTGATTAGAACTCTGGTGCTAGATGTTAGATCTTCTCTTTCTTGATCCTTCTGATCAGATATGTCTCCTCTGTCCTTTCTCTGCTTCCTTCTATTATCTCTAACTAATTCTACAATTCATAATATTATCAAAATGATGCAATGGATGGTGGTGGGTTACAAGGTCCAAACAACAAGAACAAGGAATACACAAGATTCACAATGTTTTCAATGGAATGTAATGATCTACAAAGCCTCTAACACCTAAAATGCTTAGCAAAGACCTATGCCCTATTCTAGCGATTGAAAGGTCTTAAAATATCAAATATAAGATGAATCAACTATTTTTAGAGCTCTCAATAAAACCCAACACTCCAAACCCAAAACTAGCCTTTCTAGTCCTTAACCTCAAATCCTAACAACAACACTGGTTTTTTAGCCCTTAACTCCAATACTTTCCAAAGGAATTGGAAAATAAAAACCAGATTTGGATACCCTTTTTAGAGATACATAACATATATAAAACTTAAGGGTGGTTGTTTTGGAACAATATGGTTGTTCTACACAATAGCCCTATCTTTAAACACACAAAAGCAGTCACTTTACAAAGGAAGTATATGATAAAATTATCCCCAAAGTTTAGAACCTTTTATAGCCTCATAAAATGGATCCAATTAGAGGAATATGCAACCAATTTTAATGTATGGTCTCAACAAACACAAAAACCCCAAATTATGCCTTCAAACCCTCAAAAGCTATAGCTTTGTCAATCTCTGCTCATCTAGCACTTTATTTGAGAACCAAAGGTTGGAACAGCTTATCTTTGACATGAATAGATTATTTCCAACATAAAAATAGCCCTCCTTAAGGCCAAACTCCTACTGCTGCAGCAAACCAAGAGATTTCAATGCAAAATGCTTCAAATCAGCATGGTGATCACCAAGAAACTCATCTCCTTATTTCAAAAATGCATTTTATAGGGTTAGTAAGGTATAATAAATATTTATTTAATTTCATTCCATGAGAACTAGGCATTCATTCATGGAATGACCATTCTTTTAAGGTTTTTGTCAAGACTACTTTAGGAAAATCTGAAAATGTTATTGCAATTAGCGCCAATGAATGCAAAAACTATTGAGAGTCCCTTAAACCAAGTATGAAATGAAGTATATAAACATGTGTGAATTCCCAAGGTTCATCCAAGATTCAATAGTATTCTAAAAACACCAAAAACAAAGAGCAAACTCATAAAAATGGAGACTTCCCTTATCAAATATGTGAACAGTCCGTACAAATGCTATTATCTATCTATAAAAGTGACTTCTCCACAATATATAATGTTCCTTATAACCTTCCTAACTACCTTTGGTCAGTATAGGAATGATTAAGGGCCTAAAACAAAAACAAAACACTTTTCCCTCCAAAATCCAACTAGTTGTTGTAATTCAAAAATTTGAATTAACAACATTACAAATTTTGAATTTTAAAAGTATTTAGACTATTCCAACTTGCCAAATGCCTTAAATGGTCTTATTAAGAATTCCTAAATACTAATCTATCTTATTGTGATCTCTTTTACATCCTTATGACCATTTAGTCTCTGTTTGAGCCTTTAGGACCTAGGATTTACATATTTTGCAATTTTGTGCCATGATAGGCTTTAAAACTTCCCAGTTAATTCCACCATGATATAATTGGTTTTTCTTCATGCTTGGAGTCCTCTGGTTGTCCTCATCTCTCTAAAGTTCCTCAAGTGCCCTTGCACCACACAACCTCCATAGTCACCATGAATGTTCTCTCTGCATTTAGCACTCATCTCTTTGGTGTCTCCTTCTCTTCTTTCACACATATAAATTGTTTAGGGTTTGTCTCCTTAAGTAAAAACAAGTGGGCTAGGGTTAGGTTAGAATCAATGGCTAAGGTTGATCCATTTTAAAACTTAAAACATCCCTCAAATTGATTGGTTTCATGTAATGCATATGGATGTGTAATATACATCTATATACATATTCTAGAATCATAAAAAATTTTAAGTCAGCCAAAATATGGTTTACATAGAAATTCTGCCATTACAAATAACTATGTCCAAAATTGTTCACTCATAAATTGAAGTCTCTAATGCTTAACATCTACTACATCTTCAATGTTGTAACTTGGTTCCTAAATGACTTGACATACTTTGTTTACTTGGCTCATGAGTGACTTGACACTAGCTATCTGCTTGGCACATACTAGTGCTTAGTATTGACTAGGTATATTACTTGACTTGTGTTATCTAGTAACTGATGCTTGATATGCTTTGACCACTTGGCTTGAACTATATTACTAATAAATAATTACTGCATGTTTTTTCACTACATTGTCAAAACCAATGTGAGATTAACAATTCTACCCTTGTGGTAATCTCAGATGCTTAGCTGATTGGTGATATGAGACATGGTCTTCTTCATTTTTCCTAACTCAATCATGATATTTATTTCTATCTCAGTGGGTGTTACTTCCTTTTTCTCAAAGAAAGACACTTTTGAAGGTTAATATCATAGGTAAGTTATGGCTAGAGCTAGCACAACCGATTCCTATTGTAGCGAAATTAGAGTTAGTGGAATGAATGGACTAGGCATTAGTTATGCTCTAACAAGATATGTTGGTATTGTTGTAATAGGCTGAGTTAGAACCATCAATCCTCTTCCATTAAGAGTGACCTTCTTAGTAAAGCTAATTGCTTCTTTGAAGACTTTGTCCAATGTATCAATATCTGTAGCAAATAATCTTCTTTGCAAGATAGTGGTGAGGTGGTCTATAGCTTTAAGATAAATCTAGATTTTAGCTCCAATTGTTATATAGTAGGGTGTTTCCAACTTGGAGTATGCCATATGAAAGCGATGATTAAAATGTGAAATAGTATCCATTGGATCCCTCTTGATTGATATGAACAAATGGTATATCATAGTCAGGTGGATGAATGCTTTAAATTGATTGGTGAATCTACTATGTTTGTGAAGAAGGCTATTGGTGGAGGATTAGGTGGAATGATAGGTAGAGGTTAGTTTAGAGGTGCAACTGAAGATGACAAGATTTGTAATGGAAGTGGAATGATTCTTGGTATCGCCTTATCCCTATGAGGCTTGAAAAAATAATCAAGTTCTAGGAACTTATGTCCATCTAGTAAAGACCTTAAAGATTGATGAAATGGAGATGGTGGATTAGGATCTTCTAGCTTGTGTTGATGATGGGGACACAACCCAAGCACATAATGGACACAATAGGAAAGGGAAAATTTTATTAACTTTGTAAATAAGATAATACATTTAGTATAGAGAAAATAGACTTCAAAACATGCCTTAAGGGCTTACAATAGTACAAATCTAGAGATAGTTTCTCCTTTTAGTACCTCCTCTCAAACTCCACTTTGAACTGCTTTTTACAATGCCAGAAATGTTCTTAAATAGACCCCAGAGGGTTAAGGATTAGGAATAAATTCTAGAAAGTGCTAGTTGGAATCCACTGACCAAATAGAAGGCTCTAGAAGTCACATTAGAAGTCAGCACAAAATTAGAAGAATCCAGAAATGGTAACCGAACTTTCGGGAGGCATAACTTTTGAACTGTAGCTCTGATTGATGAACCATTTACATTTCTGAAAATCTCTCGAAGCACTCTATAGCCCTATGGATGAAGCACTCTATAGCCCTATGGACAAGCTTCACTAATCCCCTATTTTTTAGCCCTATTAGAGGTCATTTAATGCCCCTAACCTAACTTTGAAGCATTCTTAGGTCTTCAAAAATTGAAAAATTGCAATAACTTTCAAACCGTGGGGCCTTTTGACCTGATTCTTTTTCTGGAATACTCTAAATTAAAATTAAAATCTTTTGAAAAATTTACACCTTCTAGTTCACCAAAATGATGGCTCAATTACATACTCCTATTTTTTTGGCATTTACACGTATCCCAAGGTGTTCAAATACTCTATCCTAGAACACTGATAATGGAACTGTAAGAGTTGGAACCTTTATTTGACCCAAATGGGTATCCAGAAATGAAAACACATGAAACATAAACCAAGTCTAATTACATTTTTTTGTTTGACACAAGATTGCCTTTATACCTCTAGATGCTCCTGCATCAGACACCCAGGGTAGATTGAAAAGTGACCCTATCACTTTATGAATGGTAGAGGAAATTCCAAATGGGAAACCTCAGCTGTTGAAATCCAAGTTGAGTCCTCTATTGACTATCCTTTCAACTTGACCAAATACTCTTTATACTGCCTATTTCTGGTACTCCTACCCACACGACTATCTATAATCTCCTCTATCTCCTCCTTCTTAGAAGTAGGAATCGGACATGGCTCTAACATCAACTCCTCATCTGCACCATCATCATGATACTCTATTAAGTCTGCAATGTTAAAAATAGGAGAAATGTGAATTCCATCTAGCAACTCCACCTCATATGCATTTCTTGAGTCACGTTTCTTTAGAATTTTGTAGGGACCAATTTTCTTCATTTTTAGCTTGTTGTAAGTACTGGATGGAAATCTTTCTTTCCATAAGTGTGCCATGACTAGATCCCCTACTTGGAATTTCTTATGTCTTCTCCTTTGATCAGCCCTAGCTTTATACTCTTCATTCATCTTGGTAATGTGTGCTTGAACCTCCTCATGTAGATGCTTGATATGTTCAACAAATTCTTTAGCTTCAGCACTTGTCCTCTCCCCTTGCTCTATCTTCCTCAACTCTAGTGTAGTCCTTGGGCTACTTCCATATATAATTTGGAATGGTGATCTACTAGTACTCCTATTTATAGAGTTATTGTAAGAAAAATCTGCTTGTGGTAGAATCAAATCCCACCCCTTGGGTTTATCCCCAACTAAACATCTCAGCAAATTGCCCAGACTTCTGTTTACCACTTCTGTTTGGCCATCAGTTTACAAGTGATGTGTGGAACTGAATTTCAAGTCTATTCTCAACTTCTTCCACAATGTTCTCTAGAAATACCCTACAAATTTAGTATCTCTGTAAGAAACTATACTCCTTGGAAGACCATGTAGTCTTACCAACTCTCTTAAAAACAAGTCTGCAATATGGACAACATCATGAGTTTTGTGGCATGGAAAGAAATGTGCCATTTTGGAGAACCTATCAACCACCACAAATACTGAGTCATTACCACTTTGTGTCCTTGGCAATCCAGGAACAAAATCCATACTTATGTCCTCCCATGGCTTTGATGGAATAGGCAATGGCTGATATAGTCCAGTATTGTGACTAAATCCCTTGGCAACTTGACAAATCTGACAACTCTGTACAAAATTTTTCACATCTTGTGAAATCTGAGGCTAAAAATAATGTTCTCTAAGAATAGAAATGGTCTCATCTCAACCTGCCATCCCTCCACTATGTTTCTCCTTAATCAGATTTTCCCTCATGGAACTCCTTGGAATGCATAATTGATTGCTCTTGAATAACATACCATCCTGAATCAGATAGTCTAACCACTTAGTTTTGTCTACAACAACAGGCTCCTTACAAGCTTTCCACACTTCAACAAAATCAGGATCCTTAGGGTATAGATTCTTGAGTTCATCAAACCCAACTACTTCAACCTGCATTACTATAAGCAACAATTGTCTCCTACTTAGTGCATCTGTAACCCTATTAGATTTTCCACTTCTATGCTTCAACACAAATGTATAGCTCTGCAAGAACTCTACCCACTTCATATGCCTCTAATTCAATTTACCTTGGCTATTTAAGTATTGTAATGCTTGATGATCAGTATACAAAAAAAATTCCTTTGGCAATAAATAATTCCTCCATATCTTTAAGGCCTAAACTATTGCATAGAACTCTTGATCATAAACATAATACTTCCTTTTCACATCATTCAATTTTTCACTAAAATATGCAATAGGCTTACCTTCTTGGCTTAATACAGCCCCAATAACACTGCCACTAGAATCACAATCCACCTGGAACACCTTTCTAAAATTTGGAAGTGCCAATATAGGTTGTTCTGTCACCTTCTTCTTCAGCAATTCAAAACTTCTCATAGCTACTGCAGTCCATTTGAACTCTTTTCTATCCCCTCTTATTGTGTCAGTCAAGGGTACACATATGCCACTGAAATTCTTAATGAACTTCCTATAAAAACTAACTAGACCATGAAATGATCTTTCCTCAATAGTAGACCTTGGAGTAGGCCATTCCAAGATGGCTTTTACCTTCTTTGGATCCATTTTGAGACCTTCAGGTGATATAACAAACCCCAAGTAGACTAATTCCCTTTTTGCAAAGATACACTTCTTCAGATTAATTAACAGTTTCTTTTCCCTTAACCTTTCAAGGACACTACAAATATGCAATAGATTTTCTTCCAAAGTCTTGCTGAAAATTAAAATATCATCCAAATAGACAATAACAAAATTTTCCAAGAACTTAAGTACCTCATTCATAAGCTGCATGAAGGTGCTTGGGGCATCTGTCAATCCAAAGGACATGACTAAGCACTCATAAAGACCCTCCTTGGTCTTGAAGGCTATTTTCCACCCATCTCCTTCTCAAATCCATATCTAATGATAGACACTCTTGAGATCTATCTTTTTGAAGTATTGAGCTCCACTCAAGAAATTGATAAGATCATCCATTCTTGGAAAAGGAAATCGATACTTGATCGTTATCTTATTTATAGCTCAAGAGTCTGTACACATCCTCCACTCCCCATCCTTCTTTGGTGCCAGTACTGCAGGTACCACACATGGACTCAGGCTCTCCCGAATCAAGCCCTTCCTTAATAGCTCTTGAACCTGTCTATTTAGCTCCTCAATTTTAGTAGGAGTCATCCTATGAGCAGCCTTGTTAGGAAAACTAGCTCCTAGAATTAAATCTATCTGATGACCAATTTTTCTTACTGGTGGAAATCCTTCTAGAACATTATCAAAGATGATACCTCCAAACTCACCTGGTAAATCTAAAACTTCAAGTGGTATTTCACTACTACCTTCTTTATCTTTCCTAGGGATCAAAGAATAGCACATACTCTGATGTTTCATGCCATCTAAAAACTTCCTTACATCAACAAGATAAATCCTAGCACTGCTACATACCTTTTCACCTTCCTTTTTCATGGGCTTCAGTTAGTGGCAAACTCCATCCTTTGTTAGGGATTAGGTGTTTCAATGACCATCATGTACTACATGCCTATCAAACTGCCACGGTCTTCCCAACAATAGATGGAAAACTTCCATTGGAATAACATCACAGAGAACTTCATCATGGTAACTCGCAATTTTGAATTTCAGTAAACATTGTTCACTTACCAAGACCTTATGATCATCTTTCACCCAAGTAATCTGATAGGGCTAGGGGTGTTTCTCCCTCTTGAGCTTTAGATTAGAGACCATCTCCTCTGATACCAAGTTATTAGTGCTACCACCATCAATGATCACATCACAACATTTATCCTCACACTTGCACCTAGTACGAAATAAACTCCTCCTTTGTCCAGGTTCAATCTCACCACCTAGTAGGACCCTTTCATTTACCAAAGTCTCTCCTCTTTCTACATCTTTTGAATGTGATGATTGTGCATCCTCATCGACATGAGCAACCCTAGCTTGACCCTCAACTCTCCTATCTGTCCTTCCTTATTATTGAGGGCATTCAAAGGCATGATGACCTTCTTCATTGCAATGGAAATAGGTATCACAGAAACCTCCTCTTCCTTGTCCACATCCTCTACCTCTTCCTCTCTGATTTCCAAAGTCTTGATCTCGGGAGTAGTTGAAACCCTCGTTCCTCTAGTTCCTGCTAGTACCTACATCTTCATTCTTCTTTTGGGTTTCATTTTGGCCTCCAGATGACCTACCACTACCTCCTCCTCCTTGACCATGCCCTCTTTGTCTCCCTTCAAACCTCTTATTTAGCTTCTCTTCAACTCGTAGGGTAAATTGGTATACCTCTTCAATGCTGGTCATTCTTACCAGACTTAATTCCTCCTGGATGCTAGGCCGCAACCCACTGATATAATGAGCAACCTTCTCCTTATTTGCTTTTTCATGTCCTACTCTAATCAGAAGTTGGTAAAACTCCTCTATATATTCTTGGACTAATTTTCCTGCTTGCTTTAACCCATGCATCTTCTTAAACAAATCAAGCTCATAATCAACAAGAATGAATTGATTCTTCAATTTGTCCAACATATGATCCCACCTTGTGATCTTCTCCTTTCCTCTTCTATTTCTTTCCAAATGAACCTCTTGCCACTAGATTTTGGCATGGCCTTTCAGTTTGGCCTTTGCAAACTTAACCCTATCTAGATCCCTGATATCCTCATACTCAAAGTACTCTTCTAGTTCATTGATCCAATCGATCAACTCATCTAGTTTCAAATTTCCTGAAAATACACCCACATCAATTGTAGGTCTTTTTCCAAACTTAGTAATGGCCCTAAAAAGCCTTTCCTCATCCTAATTCAGAACTTCCTCGTTAAATTCCCCTTCTGGTCCAATTTCTTCTTCTTCATTATCTTCCTCACTTTCGTTGACTGCAGCAAAATTTTTTCCTCTACAGAGCTCCTCCTACAATGCTTGTACCTACCTTTGGAGGGCTCTAACCTCATCATGATTAATAGCTCTAGCCCTTCCATGACACTTTCTTCATGGAGGCATCTTCTTAACTCAAACCCTCAACCACACAGTCCTGGTGCAAACTGCCCGACAATCGGCGCTTTGTCTACACACTTAGGAAAACCTACTCTGATACCACTTGATGGGGACACAACCCAAGCATAGAATGGACACAATAGGAAAGGGAAAATTTTATTAACTTTGTAAATAAGATAATACATTCAGTATAGAGAAAATAGACTTTAAAACATGCCTTAAGGGCTTACAATAGTACAAATCTACAGATAATTTCTCCTTTCAGTACCTCCTCTCAAACTCCACTTCGAACTGCTTTTTACAATGCCAAAAATGTTCTTAAATAGACCCCAAAGGGTTAAGGATTAGGAATACATTCTAGAAAGTGCTAGTTGGCATCCACCAACCAAATAGATAGTTCTAGAAGTCACATTAGAAGTTGGCACAAAATTAGAAGAATCCAGAAACAGTAATCGAACTTTCAGGAGTCATAACTTTTGAGCCATAGCTCAGATTGATGAACAGTTTACATTTTTTGGAAAGCTCTCAAAGTGCCCTATAGCCTTATGGATGAAGCACTCTATAGCCCTATGGAAAAGCTTCACTCATCCCCCTTTTTTTGGCCTTGTTCAAGGTCATTTAATACCCCAAACCTGACTTTGAAGCATTCTTAGGAGGTCTCCAAAAATTGAAAAATTGCAATAACTTTCAAACTATATGGCCTTTCGACCTGATTCTTTTTTTGGAATGCTCTAAATTACAATTGCAATCTTCTCACCAATTTACACCTTCTAGTTCACCAAAATGATGGCTCAATTACATACTCCTATTTTTTTTAGCATTTACATGTATCCCAAAGTGTTCAAATACTCTATCCTAGAACACTGATAGTGGAACTGTGAGAGTTGGAACCTTTATTTGACCCAAACGGGTATCCAGAAATGAAAACACATGAAACAGAAACTAAGTCTAAGTACATTATTTGTTTGGGTGACACAGGATTGCCCTTATACCTCTGGATGCTCCTGCATCAGTTGATTCCAAAAAATCACACTTCTAAAAAGAACACCTGCACACCTTCTAACAATGACAAATAGAAAATTTTCTGTACATCCAAAAATTGCAAAATTTTCAAATAGAAACTTTTTTTTTTCTTATCCAAATGGCCTTAGGCCCTCCTTATGGCACCACTTTTTTTGAGCTGTCATTTTGCATGATGATAAATAACATAGATCCTTTCAAATCCATCTCTTGAAAATTTGATCAAGGAACAACTCCAAGGTTCTAACTGGGTTTTTCAACTGACTAGGTAACTCAGTTGAAGATAAATGTGTATGTTTACATGGAGACCTTTTCTGGTTCTTATCCAATCTACAAAATCTATTGTTGTTTGAAATGTAACCACAAAAGAGAGATATTTTTGTATTCTCTATTTTATAATTAATACAATTTATCGATGCAACTCTATGAATTTCTATTTTAACGAAGTGTTTGAAAATAAAATACAAACATAGTTTAATGAGAGATCAAAATAAATAATTGAAAGGAAAATTCCTTATGGACATAAGCCAATAGTAACAACATAGTTATGAATTAAATAATCAAAAGGATTGGGCAAAAAACCAATAAAATCAGGAGAAATGCTTCCTCAACTCCATTGATGCAATTGTCAATGAGAACTTCAATAATAAGCAAAAGATGTTTCATGTTTCATCAAATTTCAAGGCTATGGAAAGTGTGCTCACATAAGAAAAGATGCTATGAAAGGACAAATATGACCCTTTCTCTAGTTTGTCACAACAAAAAAATTCATTATAAACACAAGGCAAACACTAGAACTAAAAGGTCGCACAATCATAACAACATAATTAAACTATTGGCTCCATTATTATTCATGAACATTCATTCATAAAATAACACACTTTGACAAGATTTACCGCACTTAGAATGAGAGCACTAATAGCATATATTGTTGCATCAAAATAATGGCTTGGAGTACATATTACATCCCTGCATTTATAAGAAATCATCTCCTCCATTTCTGTTGGGTGTGAGGGCTGTTTAAATACAAAATTATGCTAAAAACTAATAAAAAATCTATTTATATACAAACTATCTCTCTAAATGGTGCTAAGTAGGTCTCTGTCATGCCAAAAATACAAGGACAAAAACACACATAATTTTTTTTTTTAAATTTTAAAGATTAAAAACACCACTAAGTTTTGATAAGTTTGTTTCCACGTTAAAGCATAAGTACATTGTACAATAGAACAAGTTCTCATATCAATACCTTAAGACTACATCTTAGTTTGAAAACAACATTTAGGAGTATATGTGTGCTAGAAAATGTGACTTGTTGGGAGCATAAATCAACAAAAAAACATTAGTTAAAAACCTCAAATATGCATCACAGATTCAAGAAAATGAAAGACCATTAACTAACTAATGCTTGCTTGAGTTTTGCAACTCTAAGTAGCCAACAAACCAAATCCTCTAGCCACCTTTATAGCTCAAAAAAGACACCCATGAGAGGCCTTGTTGGTGCGTTAAGATGGGGGGGTATGTTTGGTGTGCTGTCCCAAACACAACAATGGAGTGAATCTCTTGAGTGGATGTGCAAGTGTGAGTGAAAATGAAATATGAACCTAGGCTAGATGAAATGAAGAACACCTCAAGAAATGGCTATGGAGAAAGCCACACTTGAAGGTATTCAAGAATGAAACTATAGAATGCAACTAAGGAACTAATGAGATGTGCAAGCTAAACTAAGATGTAAATGAAATGGAGATGCTAATACATGAAGAAACTAGACTAACAATGCACGAGGCAAACTAAATCAGCTACAAAAGAGTTAGTATGCACCTAAAAATCTCTATGAAAATCAAACTACAATGCAAACTCTTAGCATGAGAACTCAAAACTCAAAATGGCATGGTAACAATGCAATGATAGGAGATGATAAATGCTTGAGACAAGACCTCTATTTATAGGCTTGAGGGAGGGCTTGGTGAGGTGGCATCCATGTAGATGCCACATAAGGTGACATGCAAGCCATGCAAATGGTCAAGAATTCAAAGTTTGCTCACACATGTGTGAGCAAACTTGAGAAGAAGAGTGGGAGACAAGAGTGCAAAGGGGAGTGTGTAGGCATGCCATTTCACACATGTGTGAGCATGCTCTTAGGCTAATGAGGGGGATTAGGGAGATGATTAGGAATGATTAAGTGAGATTAGAGAAGAAGTAGGCTTAAGAGGATGAAAATGATGGTTATAGACTAGGCTCTAGGTTAGGCTTAAAATTAAATTAAATGAAATTGAATTTAATCATGGGTTTAGAGAAATTAATAGGATGCGAGGATTAAATAAACAAAATTTATTTTAAAAAGGGGATGATGGAGGACCATCTGTTAAATTAATTTAACACATTAAGGCTAGGAGTATTTAAATTAAATTTAAATACTTAGGAGAATGAACTCATTTAATTAAAATAATTTAATTAAATAAGTAGAAGAATGTGAGCAATATAATTAATTAATTAATAATTAATTACAATGTCATAGGCAATATTAATAAATTAATATAGTCTTTTGGGAACAATTTTAAGCGTCTACAGTAGAACATTACATTTAAACTTTCATTGTCAAATCGATCAATTAATTTAAACAATCCAAATTCAATTAATTAAAAGATTTAACACATTGTCACTTTTATTTACTTTTAAAATATTAATGAACAATACATTTAAATCATTTGGATAACATTATAAATAACTACAAATCTAATTATTTTGACATATTAAAATCATAGAACTAACTCTAATTATTCAAAATGTTTGAAATAAAAAGAACTCACTAGTTAATATAACATCACATCTATCATATGTATAATTAAACTTTATTTAAACTTTATTCTAATAACAATTTTATTTCAATCTATACTCTATTAAAATTAAAACATAATAACATTATCTACTCATCAAACATTTTCTACAAACTAACAATAATTAAAAACATACAAATTAAATTACTAAAAAAATTTAAAACTAACTAATATTTAAAACTACAATTAAAAGCTACTAACCTATACACTTAAACTAAAACTAAACTAAATTATAAAACCTTAATTAGAAATACTAACTAAACTTTAAAACTTTAATTAAAAATACTAACTAAAACTTTAAAAGTTTAATTAAAAATACTCACTAAAACTTTACTAATACTAAAAGCTAACTTAACAACTAACTACAACTATAATGTACTAGGAAAACTTCTAACACACACTATTTAATTACTAACATTTACTACATTTAATATTAAATTACATAACATAAACTATCTAAAATTTTAAAACTTTATTTAAAACATAAACTAACCTAAACCCTAACTATCCTAACCACCCATCAAATCTCCCTTAACCCTACACTCTAACCTACCCATCCTAGGCCACATGTCATAATTCCCCCCCCCTTCCCAAAGACATGGGTATTTCCCATGCTCCTCCACACTACCCAAGGGTCTGAAAATGTAGGCCTATAAGATGTATGCCTGGTCGAGAGGGAGGCCAAAAAGGTAAGGAAAAAAAGAGTTTAATTTTATTTTAAAACCAAACCTGCACACCCCAAAGTCCCTTAATTCCATTGGCCAACACAAGTGTCATGTCAACTTGGGGCATGAGAGGTAACTTAATGCAGATCTCTTCAGGCCTTTACCAACACCTAGCAAGGGAAAGGAGGAAAAAAGGATATGCATTCATGTTTAAAGGTTTTTAGGTAAGTATAAGATAGAGATAGGAGTTATGACATAATTTTTGTATTTGTGACCTTTTGGATAGAATAGGATATTTTAAATTTTTTTTTTGAATTTTTCTTTTTTTATTTAATTTAAAATTTTGGTTTTTAAAGGAGGATCTTTAAGGGAATATTCCCTATTGTCTCAAGGGAATTAAATTTTTTTCCCTCATACAAAATCCAAAGAGTTTTTACTCTTAGGATGCAATTTTTTTTTAAGTGTTGGAATTTTCTAATTTATATAATTTTCCAAGGGGAGCATTTCTTTTTAAGATCATATCATATTTTTCTAAATGCTAATTTTTTTTTAATGCAAACTACTTTTTTGACAAGGAGGTATATATATATATATATATTTCTAAAGTTAACTATAGCATCGAGTTTTATATTTTGTTTAAACAATCATGTAAGATTATTTTATCTCCTATTAATCACAAAATTAAATCAAAGTTCCAACCATAACATAAATTTTTCCTTAACATATTTGAACTTAAAATTACATAATTGTATATCACCATTTTATCTATTTTTCAATACACACATGTATATAATTGAATTGCAAGAAGAAACTCATATGAAGGAATACTAATCATTTTTTTTATTGAACTAAATGATTCAAAGGCTCCACTGACAAAGAACTAGGAAAAAAACCTGACATTGTTGCCACTTCAATGATAAGTTTTAACATATAACATTTTTACACATGATATTATCCTGAGGAGAAATCCCAACATAATTGAAAGCTAACAACAATTTTGAATTTCCTTCTTGGCTCCATAATAGGAGAAACCATTAAAAAGTCTGCAACACATCAAAATGATCATGGAGAGAACAAAAACTAACCTAGAGACAAGCAATCATAACATAAAGACAAAATCAAACATTCACTCCCATCCCAATTTGCATAACAGATTCAACATTGAACTAGACTAGGGAGAAAGTGATTTTTTCCAATAGGAGATGTTAGACACAACACCATAATAGGTGCCCTTTTGGGGCTATAAACTCAAGAACTTCCATTCTTCCATTCTTCCATTCTTACATTTCAAAACTCAAAATGTGGTTTGTGCTAAGGAGTAGGAGCCCATAACACCCTACTCTCTCTCCCTCTTCTCATCTTGAGAAGAGATTCTGCACTATCAGAGTCCAATTAAAGACTTCTTCTTATACATGGCCACTTCTATCCTAGCTGAGGGTGAGTAATGCCAATACAACCCATACAATCCATTTCAAATTCAAAGCAAAAAAAAAAGGAAAAACATTTAAGAAAGCCTATTTCAATCCCTCCCAAACATACTCAACACACACACAATCATACATATGCAAACAAAATAACTTAAGCATGAAACCAAACATGAACAACATAAGTTTTGGGATTCCTACCTTCACATAAAGGTTATGAAAATTGAAAAAATTTGAGATGAGCTTGCTTTCCTCTCCTTCTCCTTCAATCTTGAAATGCTCTCTTAAACTAGAGGTTGGGTGAACACTCATTCCCTCTCAAATTTGCCTCTAAATAAGATTCTAAACTCAACCACCTTCAAAATGGAATAACTCCCCCACTTGCCTAAATGTTATAGAGTCTTCTAACTCAACTATTCATAAAGCTAACCTCAAGGTGGAGTTAAAGTTATCCAACTCATGATCAAAATACTCAATTTTTGCAATTAAGAAAAATGGGGTTTTTGGGTGACCATAAAAGTCAACAAAAAGGGCTAGGGGGTGGAAAATACCCCCAACCCATACCCAATCAAATGCTTGGAAATTTTAGGACTTTCTAACAACCTTCAAAAATGCAAATTACTCACTAATCTTGATTAGGATAATTGATCTCAATTACTAATTGATTAGCAAAAAGGTCACTAACCTAGTCCAACTTAGATATTTAGGTTACTCGGTTAACCCTAACTATCATGCTGGAATGCATATACAATTCATGAGTGTCAAGTGACATTGAAAAATCACTATTACATAACATTAACACTTAAATATTACAAAATGATACATTCATTCAATCCACGATACAAATAAAATATGAACAATGCAGTTTGTACCTTTTGTTAGAGTCAACTCTAGTTTCCACAATTGGTACATAGGGTTTAGTTCTATTTCTCCATTAGATTTTCTAGCTAAAAATATCTTGCACAACTCATTACACACATTAGTAGCTCAAGAAAATCACTTATATATATATATATATATATACATATACATGTATATATATACATGTATAGATATATATATATATATGTATATATATACATATACATATATATATATGTGTGTGTGTGTGTGTGTGTATGTGTGTGTGTGTGTGTGTGTGTATATGTGTGTATATATATATATAACTTATTAGGATAAATCACATAACTTAGAACATAATCTTTCAATTATCTAGTTGTTTATCTCATTTTTATTGATATTCTTAACCATTAAAATTGCATAATCAAAGTTTAAATTCTGTATTCACTTTCTACAGTACTTCATTAGTGTACATGTTCAAAAAATATTAAATAACATAATCAAACATCTAAAAGTAAAACATCACACAATATAAGATAACATAATAATGTTCAATGTATCCAATGGTGTCTCAACATATTAAGTCATGAGTATCAAAATAATAATATATCAACTATGCTATGATGGGTCAGAGTGATGCCTCACATCATCCTCCACTAGGCATGAATTTCCTCTTGGAGTTCATAAAAAAGATATGGGTATTGAGATTTCATCTATGTTGCATCCTCCCATGAAGCTGTGATCTCATCATAACAATCCCATTAGACCCTAAGTTGGTCCAACTCTTGGCCTCAAAGAGCTTGGGTCTATTTAGAAATAATACGGATAGGTTTTAGTGCTAGCTGCCTATCTGACTCCACTTGCAATTCATTCCAATCTATAATATGAGACTCATCTTTAATGTATCCTCTAAGTACTAAAATGTGAAACACATCATGGATGTGTGACAAGATAGGTGGCAAAGCTAGATGATATGCAACTAGTCCTATCCTCTCTAGGATCTCAAATGGTCCAACCAACTGAGGTGCCAACTTAGAACCTTTTCTAAATTGAATTGAACTCTTGTGTAGTTGCAGCCTCAAGAAGACTTTATCTCCAACCTGATACTCTTGATCTATCCTCTTGATATTAGCATACTTATTTTTCCTATCTTGTGCCTCCCTTAGGCACTATCTAATCAGGGTCACCTATTGCTCCATCTCCTTTACTAATTGAGGACCAATAGATACTTGATCCTTGATCCTATCCCCACTCAAGGGCATTCTGCAAGGTCTTCCATACAAAGTCTCATAAGGTGGGATACCTATAGAGGAATGGTGCCCATTGTTATTGGAAAACTTGATAAGATGTAAGTATTCCTCCCATTTGACCTAATGGTCCATCATGTACATATGCAACATGTCCTCCAATACCTAATTCACTCACTCAGTTTGACTATTGGTCTAAGGATGGTACACTATACTAACATTGAGCCTAGTGCCCAATGCTACCTGCAACTCTCTCCAAAAGGATGAATTGAATAGTAAGTCTCTATTAGAGATGATCTTATGGGGAACACCATGAAGTTTGACAATTTCCCACAAAAAAACTTGACGTATGTCTCGTGTAGTGTATATGGTACACATGGGTGAGAAGTGGGAAATCTTGGTCAATGTGTCAACTATCACCAAAATGGCATCTGGTAGTGAGATGACATAGGGAGACCAACAATAAAATTCATAGAGATAGCATCCCACTTCCACTTTACAATCTCATGAGGTTGAAGAAGCCCACCAGGATGACAGTGCTCTTCCTTCACCCTTTAACACTCGAGGCATCTTGCAACTATGTCAGCAATCTACACTCTTGTGCCTAGCCAGTGATATAATTGTCTCAGATATGCATGTAACTTCTTAACACTGAGGTGTTCTACATAAGGTGCTTTGTGAGCCTCATGTACAATGAGCTCACATAAACCCCCAATGGAAAGTACATACATACATCCTCTATGATGCAAAATTCCATCAAACTTTAGGGAATACTCTAAATACTTCCCTTCTAAGGGTCTCTAAGGATGCACTATCTGAAAAACTTCTGCATAAAGCTCATCTGCTGGCAAGTGTTGTAGGACCTTCTCTCTCAAGTTAGTGTAAGTGGTCATAGATGAAAACTCATGGCACCTTCTACTTAAGGCATCTGTAACCACATTCTCCTTTCCCTTGATTTTATGAACATCAAAATCACTCTCACAAAGGAACTCCATCCACCTTCTTTGCCTAGCATTGAGCTTTGGCTGAGTAAATATGTATTGCAAGCTATGGTGGTCAGATTGAAGTTCTAATCTATGACTTAGGAGGAAGTGTCACCACCTCACTAAAGCATGAACAATTGCTGCAAGCTCTAGGTTTTGAGTAGGGTAATTGAGTTGATAAGTCTTCAACTTCCTAGACTCGAAGGAAATAGGTCATCCCTCCTGCTTAAGGACTGCCCCTATACTATCTAAAGATGCATCTTTGCACACCACAAAATCTATAGAAGGATCTAGCACTGCAAGAATTGGTGCACTCATGAGGGCTCTCTTGAGCTCTTGATCAAAAGCTCTATCACACTTCTTTGTCCACTCATATTTCTTCTCCTTTTTCTAAAGAGATGTGATTGGGTGTGCCAATCTAGAGAATCCTACAATGAAGCATCAATAATATCCTACTAGTCCCATAAATCTCCTCACTTCAGTGACACTGGTGGGTGTTGGCCAATTCATGATGGCCCTAATCTTTGATGGGTCTACTGAGACACTATCGCTTGACATCACATGACCCAAATAATGTATCTCAGGTCTATAGAATGCACACTTGAACAAGCTACCATACAACTAATTCTCTCTTAACTACTACAATACTTGTCTCAGGTGCTCTTTATGCTCCTTCTCATCATGAGAATATATTAGAATGTCATCAAGGAAAATGACCACAAACTTATCCAAAAAGGCACAAAATACTCCATTCATGAGGCCAAATGGTACCATGGTGAACTCATAGTGACCATATCTTGTACAAAATGTAGTCTTAGGGATATCACTATCCACAATCCTCAACTGATGATAACCTGACTTCAGATCAATCTTTGAAAATACTCAGGCACCCTGTAACTAATCAAAGAGATCATTAATTTTGGGAAGAGCATATGAGTTCTTGATGGTTACTTTGTTCAACTATTGATAATCAATACACAACCTAAGTGATCTATCCTTCTTCTTAACGAAGATCGCTAGTGCACCCTAAGGTGACACACTAGGTCAAATATGCCCTTTCTCTAAGAGTTCCTCCAACTGAGTCTTTAGTTCACTGAGCTCATGAGTAGTCATCCTGTATGGTTCTCTTGATATTGGCTCTACTCCTAGCACAAGATCAATATGAAAATCCACTACTCTAGGTGAAGGCATACCAAGGAGCTTTGAACGAAACACATCTACAAACTACTACAACATTGGAAAATAATCAAGGGATGGCTCTCCCTTCAAATCTTCCTCTTTGTCACTAATGGTGATAGTGAACAACTAACATCCCTTTTGCATACACCATCTAAGTTATATAATGGAAATTATATGAAGGGATATTGGTCTCTTTACTCTGAAGATCACTCTAGAGATCCCAAACTTGTCCACACATTCTACCCTCCTCTATTGTCAATCCATTTTGGTGCTATGGGCATAAAGCCAATCCATGCCAAGGACTACATAATAAGAACCTAGAGGGATAATGCATAGATTAGACATCATGGTCATGTCTCCAATCTGCATCTAGTAATTATGTACCATGAAACTAACTAACACTCTACCTCCTAAGGCTAACTCTACTTCCCAACTGATATCCTATCTAACTACCACTAGCCCACAATGCTCCACTACATATGGAGATATAAAAGAGTTAGTAGCTCTAGAATCAAATAAAATAGCAACCATATGACCCTGTATTATACCTATAGCCTCGATAACTATGGCTTGATGCTCAACTTGGTGGTTATTAATTGCTGCAAAAACTCTATGGGATCTACCCATATCACCAACTGTCAGCTTTGGAAAAGCCCCTCTTTGACCATTGGATGACTGTCCTTGTGGACACTCTCTAGCTATATGACCCATGCCACCACAAGTGTAGCATGGTCCTCAGGTATAAGACCATACACCCTATGATCCATATTTTTGTGGGCCTCCTAATTTGCTACATCCACTGAATCCATCTCTAGAAGACTACTAAGTCATCACTGACTGTGACTGTGGGACCTGTACCTTCTGATCCTATTTGGGACCTTTTGACTACCACTGTTTGAGCTTGGAGCCTTGATAACCCTATGAGGGTTTCTACTACTACTACTATTGTGGTTTCTATTGCTAAAACTGTTTGCCCTTAGAGGACCCTACTATATAGTTCTGATTCCCTTTCCAAGGGCCTTTCTACTGGGTAGAGTTTTGGTTTTGAGACCGATCATGTGACTCCTATCCACCCCAAATATCATCAACAACTAGTGCTATCTCAACTACCTATCTAAAGGTGGTAGGGAAGGCCAAATAGATTAGACCTTGGAGTGAGAAATTTAGTCCCATGATGAAGCAATGTACTTGTTGTTTCTCGTCCTTCATGTATTCAACATAAGGAAGGAGCTCAAAAAACTTTCTCTCATACTAAGCTACTGTGAGACCCCTCTGATATAGAGAATAAAATTCCTCTATCTACTTCTATTTGAAGTGCTTAGATAAGTACCTCTCCTAGAATCCCTCCAATAATGACTCCCACATGTGAGGGTATACACCCTCACTCCTCCTATAGTCTCCTCCTGATGCCACCAATTGGAGGCATCTCCCCTTAGTTGATGGACTGCTAGATGTGCCTTTAGATTATTCCCATAAGGCATAATCCAAAGTACTACTATAGACTCTATAACTAGGCCTCTACTACTATTCCCTCAAGTTGTATCAACTCCTTGATATCACCTCCTATATGTCTAGGAGATCTATCAAGTGGTGGTCTTCTCTGATGTATCAACTCACCCTCATGCTCACCCTATCCCTCTACTTGCCTTGGTGGGGGACTCCTACTCCTCTCTCTACCATCGGGACCCCCTCCTATAGATCTCTCTGCTTCATCTTTAGGAATCTGCTGCCCTCACTGTACTATAGGTGGTAGCCTCTATTGGAATACACCAATCAATGTCTGAAAGGCATCCAAAATGTCCTATTTTGGGTTTCATGGTGGTGGTGGTTGTGGTCCATCCTCCCATTTTTCTCTACCACCTCTAGGCCTACAACCTCTGCTTCATCGATTTCTTCGTGTGATGGGAGGCATCCTACATAATTTAAATTTTAGATTAAGTTTTAGAAGCATAAAGGTTTTACGTTCCTAGTGTTGAACATGGGCTCTGATACCAAAATGTCATGCCCAAAATACAAGGGCAAAAAAACATATAATTTTTTTAAAAAAAAGATTAAAAACACCACTAAGTTTTGATAAGTTTGTTTCCACGTTAAAGCATAGGTACATTGTACAATAGAACAGGTTCTCCTATCAATACCTTAAGATTACATCTTAGTTTTAAAACAACATGTAGGAGTAGAATGTTAAATTTAAACTTTCATTGTCAAATCGATTAATTAATTTAAACAATCCAAATTCAATTAATTAAAAGATTTAACACATTGTCACTTTTATTTACTTTTAAAGTATTAATGAACAATACATTTAAATCATTTGAATAACAATATAAATAAATACAAATCTAATTATTTTGACATATTAAAATCATAGAACTAATTCTAATTATTTGAAATGTTTGAAATAAAAAGAACTCACTAATTAATACAACATCACATCTATCATAAGTATAATTAAACTTTATTTAAACTTTATTCTGATAACAATTTTATTTAAATCTATAATCTATTAAAATTAAAACATAATAAAATTATCTCCTAATCAAACATTTTCTACAAACTAACAATAATTAAAAACATACAAATTAAATTATTAAAAAAAATTAAAACTAACTAATATTTAAAACTACAATTAAAAGCTACTAACCTATACACTTAAACTAATACTAAACTAATTTATAAAACCTTAATTAAAAATATTAACTAAACTTTAAAACTTTAATTAAACATACTATCTAAAACTTTAAAACTTTAATTAAAAATACTAACTAAAACTTTACTTAATACTAAAAGCTAACTTAACAACTAACTACAACTATAATTTACTAAGAAAACTTCTAACACACACTATTTAATTACTAACATTTACTACATTTAATATTAAATTACATAACATAAACTATCTAAAATTTTAAAACTTTATTTAAAACATAAACTAACCTAAACCCTAACTATCCTAACCATCCATCAAATCTCCCTTAACCCTACACTCTAACCTACCCATCCTAGGCCACATGTCATAATTCCCCCCCCTTCCCAAAGACATGGGCATTTCCCCATCTTCCTCCACACTGCCCAAGGGTCTAAAAACATAGGCCTAGAAGATGTATGCCCAGCCAAGAGGGAGGCCAAAAAGATAAGGAAAAAAAGAGTTTAATTTTATTTTAAAACCAAACCTACACACCCCAAAGTCCCTTAATTCCATTCATCAACACAAGTGTCATGTCAACATGGGGCACATGAGGTAACCTAATGCAGATCTCTTGGGGCCTTTACCTATTCCTAGCAAGGGAAAGAAGGAAAAAAGGATATATATTCATGTTTTAAAGGTTTTTAGGTAAGTATAAGATAGAGATAGGAGTTATGACATAAAGTTTTGTAGTTGGGACCTTTAGGATAGAATAGGATATTTTTAAATTATGTTTTGCA